>JAVJGI010000060.1:76023289-76042932 GCA_035590275.1 Ibycter americanus | reverse complement strand
GCGGTTAACCCTGCCTCCTCGCCTTCACCCGCTGGCACGGCGGCCACCCCCCGCGCGGCAGAGCCCCTTGTGGCGCTGCCCGAGGCGCCGAGGGGGGCTGACCCCTTCGTGAGGGAGGATCGGCACCGGGGCTTCCACCGCGCCTCCCCGGTGCGGGCCCGGCCGGGGGAGCGAGGCCCAGTGCTTCATCCAAGCTATGGGAAGTTTGCATTCCTCACAAAGGCGCCGCTTCCCCTGGAATTCATTTTTTCAGTGGGATGCTCCCAAACTATTCCAGAGCTGGCTAATTATAAACTGCGTGTAACAGGCCTAGGTTTTGATCACCCTCCTCTCCTAACTCGGCTCCACAGAACACTGCAATTCAGGAAAGCCAGTTTTCCTCTCAAAAAAACATTATTGCTAGTTTCAGTGACCACAAAGTCCTGCGTTCCTTCAGCTGGCGTGCCAGCTGCCATGGGTGGAGCTTATCGCCTGCCGAGGTTCCTTCGGCCGTAGGTTTCCACAGCATTGAAATAGGCCGTTCCGGCACAGCTGGTTGAGGGTGCTGCATATCCTGTGGGATAGACCCACCCTAACCCGGGAAATCCCCGCTGAAACGAGATAATAATCTAAAGTCTTGTTTTAAGAAGCATAGTCAACGTATCTATCAGACTGGACTGTTGGGGATAGCAAGGCTTCATCTACACCAGTAAATCCAGTGCTCCACCAAGGCCAGCTGGCTGGGAACTGCCTGTGCCAAGGCTGATGAGCTCCTCAGCTCCCAACACAGGACAGCCCTGTGCAAACCCTCTGCCTGCCGGGAACAGCCCCTCCCAGCTGCCAGGGGCTGGCTGAGCTTGGGGGAATGGTACTTGACAAGAACCAGATTTGGGCTGGGAAAAGTTCTGGCCACGTACCAGTAAAGGCAACTTCATTTCAGTGCCAAAGGTCATTTCTGGGCATGTTTGGGGTGTATGGCTGTAGATAAATAGGTATAGACATCCAGAAAGCAGTGCTCTCAGTTTTTACTTCCTGTTTAAAATTTTTACTTTTTTCCTGGAGTTAGGAGCTTTTCATTTGGTTCACCAAGTATTATTTCAAAAATGAAGGAAAAACAGAGGTGAAATTCTATTAATTTTCCAAGTCCCACAGTGTGTTAAGTGTGACACAATAAAAAGAAACAAAATACTACTTAAAAAATAATAATAATCTATATTACATATGCTGGGGGGAAGGCACTGTTTTTTGGTACTATTTTCGTAACTCAGGAACACCCCTCTGCCTCAGACTGTAGCACAGTACTTCTGATATCCTCTGACTCAGTACAGATGCTACAGACCTTCCCTCCTGCTGTCTTGCTCTGCTCCAAAAAGAGAGGGAAAGCTGGGCTCTCAGCAGATGATCGGCAGGAAGATGATCCTGTGCCCCAGATGTAGTATCGGCTTTTCCCCAGGGCCTTCAGCACTCGCCTTCTGTGCCCCTGTGCTTTCCTTTTTAATAGATACACCCAGTTTCTGAAGGAGCTCAGTGCTGAGCTGAGTGCCCTCAGTCACTTCATCTCTTGCCTAGGGCTCTACTTCCATGCTGGGTCTCAAAAATGGTGGGAACCCAGGATCCTTCTGTTCAGTGTGAGCTGTCTCCTACAACTGCTAAGGTCCTGTTACACAGAGCTGACTCACAAGAGCTGTCAGAAGTGGTAGTCCCTTCTCCCTGAAATGCTATCAGTCATGCAGATTTCAGGTGACTAAACTACTGTGATTCAGATACTAAAGCTTGAGAAGGCTATTCACCCTGATTTACCTTCTCAGACTCTAAAACATGGAGCAATTTCAGAAAAGCCAACGTATTTTAAATATATAGCTTTTCTGGAATATTTTGTGTGTGTAGGCAAGTTCTTACTCCCTTGGCAGTTCAGAATGAAATTGTACTGACTGCCCCAAAAAGTTTGCACTGACACTTCATATGCTGTGTCCTTGAACAGCAGCTTTAATGCTGCAGTGGGTCTTGTCCAGTTTCTGTCACAGGACTGTAATTGCATGAAAATAGTAAAAGACAAAAGCACAATGTACTGCATATGTTTAAAAATAAAAGATGAAACTCTTGTTAACACATTAGTTAAAACACAAACCTAAACACCAAGAAGCCAGATGCTACCTAATTTGACAATGACCCCTTGATCGTGTACGTAACTGTAGATCTCTGTGACTCAAATTATTATTGTTACTGTTATTTTGCTGCCTGTACTATTTTAGTACCCACATAACCTATGTAAGAGGATCTTGTAGCTGCAAAGTAGTCACATCCTTTCATCAGAGAATTTACATTGGAGGCAAATTAGCTTCTGTGGAATAGAAAATCTAACCTCACATGAAACTAGCTACTTCTCTTTTCTTTTTTTTTTTTTTTTTTTAAGTTTAGTTTCTCACTTTTAGTTTATGCATATTCAGAAGATCCATCCAGTTCTGGCATTTTTTTAATTTCAGATATATCTCTGTCAAGTTGTAAAATAAAAAGCAAAGCACCAAACTGTGCATTTGAAAATTAAAATTAAGCTTCTCTTCCATTTTACAGTTAGATCGAACTGATCTCATTATGCTGGGATTTATCTCAAAGATGTTTTACCAGACTTCACTAAGCCATTAGCCATCCTCCATCCTAGAAATTTGAATCCTTGCTAGACATAGAATTACAGCTTAAGATAAACTGATTATCCGTATAATATGTCTCCTACTTAACAAAATAGCAGTGTCTCATATGTAAATGCAATCTAAAATTTAGCATCCAGAAAAGGTCATTAGAGAGATGAAACTTTAAATCAAGAAATGTTATTATCCAGCTAAAAAAGCAATAAAATAAAACAAATACTGGGGTTCTAACAGTAGGAGCTGAATATATAAACATTCGCCACTAAAATCCTACAAAACACTATTTTTAAAATGGTTTTAACAACCTCTTTTTACAATGAGATTATTTAGAAATGGACTATTATAACAATGAATGCTCACAATATCCCTCTGGTTTAGGTAAACAGTATTATATGCGGCTTCTAGATGGAGAAAATGAGACCTCTTTTCATAGTTCTTATGTGTCCAGTCTCAAGCAACAACAAAGTGGAAGGGCCACTCCCAGAAGGGAGTTCTATATAAATGATGTCTTTGTCATTTATCCTGCAGTCATCAGTATGGTAAATAAATAGTTGCCTGCCAAGTTCAGGATGCCACGAAGTCTTATGAAATGGGTAGATGATATAGGTGAGGTTCTTAGGATGATAATCTGGTTCCTTCAAATCCAGGCTCCAGATTTCACCCTAAGTACGAAGAGCTTTATATTTTACACTAAGAAGCTATTTTAGATTAGCATCCCTCATAAACAGGTTTCTGGAAAAGGACCAAATGGCACTTTTGGTTTTTAAGCAGGCTTTACCTTTCAAACTCACCAGGAACTCCACCAAAACCAGTAGTAATACACAGTCTGAATGATACAGTTCCAACTGGTTTTCTGAGGAAATGAGGTTTCTGTGCTCATTACTGTATAATATCAAATGAATGACAGAGATCTCAAAGATAAGGCCATTCCTATGTCTCATGAAAATGAGCAGCCAGGAGCTGCCAGCTGAGGAGAAGGCTGCTGTATCAGCTCAGACACGCAGGGAGAGACTCTGCAATACCCAATATGAAAAAAGATTCAGCTGGTTCCAGCACTCATGATCTAGCTGGTTGCTTCTAGAGTAATACTTCATACTTTACAAATACTTTATAAAACAATTCCATGTAGTAGCAGTGAAAGTGATACATATCAGAAATCTGCATATACATACCTGATGCATATGTAACCATGTGTCCGCACAAGAGACAAACACAATACTTTGAAATCAGCACTGCTGTAGCTCTGAACTAGGATGACAGTTTTGTTATGAGCAAAGAAAGCATGATCACATTGAAAGGTTTTTCTTTCAATTGTATAGAGAAAATATTTCTTCTGACATAAAGTTCCTATCAGCAAGACACACTATCACAATCAGGTTACTATAGAAGTAGTTGGGAAGAGCTATCCTGAATTACAGGTTGATTCAACCCCAGACAAGAGGCCACAGGAACTGAGCATCAGAACAGCACCACTCAGATAAAAAGACCTTCAAAACTGCTGAAACCAGCACACAGTAAAAGCATTAACAATTGAAATTGCCTTCAGCTAAACTACTGTTTAGTGCTGTGTTGGCTTTTTGTAGAGTCATCGTGTTCACTGTTTATTTACAATCCACTATGTTTTTAAAGCAATGATACAGTATTGCACTTAATGAATATGCTGAAATCCTGCTGCCAGGAATTGGCTTTAGCTTAGCCAAGCAAGCAGAATTCAAATGAACCTAGAAACATGGGCTCAAGAAACGATACTTTTTTGCAGAGGAGTCTTTTTTTGTTAATAAAGCTGTTTTGAGAATACAAATCAAATTTCATGGACACTATATTGTCCAGTTTTCATACCAGCTGCTCACTGGCATCTAGCTGATTATTTTTATCAGTATTACCTACAGGTTATCCTCCTGCTAATTAAATTGCATATAGCTTTTTTTTCCTCATGGTTAATCACTGGGCAGTGACTGCAAAGGCCTACAGGCCACTGATGCTGGTCTTTTGTCCTCCTGAGCTGTAAGGAAGACTGTCTAAATTAAACATAAAGGCTGTTGGCTGAATTTATAACATTTCAGTTGCTCATTAAGAGAGCACTCTTTTGAAGCTTCTGATAAAAAACTTTCTTCAGGGAATATTATAGTATTCCATCTGCATGCAGTTCTTTTTCTCATAGGTATTTATGCCCTGAAATAAGAAAGAAGGACCTGTTGGTAAGTACCAAACAACTTACCACCTGACTTCTGAAGGCTTTTATCAGAAAGATAAATGGAAGGAGTTTGGATAGTTCATAACAATACTTTTTCAAGAAGATGCCAAATAAAAGATTCAGCCTGATGCAGTAGCTCAATAGGAAATTCCTGTGGGTAAGTTCATCTGATTTAGCAAAACAGATAGGTTTCTCCTTGCCTTTTAGCAGGCTCACTACAGACAAGGATCTTATAAATTAGTCCTTTTTTATTGCTTTTGTTGGCATTCTATACAACTGTAATTTCTGTTGATTTGACTATAATCTCATACAGGTGCATTCTTTTATATCATTATTCTGATTTAATGGTGGATGAGTTCCCAAAACTCCAACATTTATTTCAACCTTTTGCTCATTTTAAGAAAAGGTCACTTTAGCAAATATTTTCTCTAGAAAATACTTAAAAGGTCACCCAAGTCTCTAGTATAATTAAATAGAAATCAACACAGTTAATGTAAACTGAAATGAATGCAATGACTGGAAATAATTTTAGAAAATTATTTATTTAATATTTAAAAAATACTAGAACTTGGCACCTGATCAGGCAGCCAAGACAGCCACCATTCTGTAATTCATTCTTCCTCTGTTCAGACATCATTCAGGTTACAATGCAGTGAGCAGCTTTTCTTGGCAATCTATGGAACAAGGGTAGCTTTTCTGTCACATAAAATGCTGTTAATGGTACTTGTCACAGCTTATAATATAGTAAATGTACAGTTACATGCTATTCTAATATCCAGATAACTGAGTTTTCTCTCTTATCTCCTCTCAAACCCCATTTTCTCAATCTCTAATCCCTATAATCTCAGTAATGCTTAAGTAAGAATTAGCAAACACAAACTACAGACCATGTAGTTTTATACAGATATTAATACAGTGTGGGTATAGACTTACCCAAAACAGTAATTGATCCAGGGCAGTTTTTGTTTAGCTACCATGGTTTCCTGTTGCAGTTTAACTGTGGAAGCAACGTGTAATAAGCATTTGGCTTTATCCAAAGCTCTGTCCAGTTTCCTAGCTGCTTTTATAGCCTGGACTGACTGCCATGATGTTATAGACTCTTCAGGGTCCATGATGCTATTGCAGGCTGGCCAATTTCAAGTCCTGACTCATCTCTGTGTGCTGTAGGCCTGCTTTGTGCTCAGGTACTAAGGTGGTATCACTCATCACACCTAACTTCAGCTGTATAAAACCAGTTCTCTATGCCTTTTCAATAACCAGTTGAAGGAAACAGGCATCTCCAAAACGTGGGTTATCCGTTGCACTCTGAACACCTCTCTTAGGACGATTACTAAGAAATGTCTCCTCATGGTACTTCTTTCAGCCAATGTAGAGGAATGAATGACTAGTTCTGCACACTAAAGATATGCAACTTCTAGGCAGCTACCTTCAGGCAAAACAAATCTTATCCTGAGCTTCAGGCTAGTAGCTCATCCCAAGCTTCTCTTATCTAAAGATCAGATTCATATATTTTATTAAATTATTAGAGGATATTATACAGATTATAAATGCATTTACTCAAGGGCATAACAAGTTGAACTTATATTCTGCAAAGGCCTCCAGCATTTTAATGCAACAGGCTGGAAATTCTACAGCATCTTTACTTAAATCTAAATACTGAGTTCCTATCACGAATTACATACAAATAAAGCAATTACTTGAGTATTCCTTGTGTAATTTATCTTTATATTACAATAAGTTTATTTTTTTATGCTTGCACATATTCAGGGCTCAAGACCTGTAGCAACTGTATTTTGTGCTGATTTTTGTGCAATGAATAACCACATCATAGAAGTTATCAACGAAAAAGCTAGAAGTGTTGACAGATACCTGGCAAAGAGAAAGTTGGGGATCTTATAACCTGAGAAGTCAGCAGAAGGAGTTTGGGAATGTGGATAACAATGATTGAATATTTCTGCTCACATAAGCAGCTAACTTGCTGAAGTTGTTATTTAACCTTTTAAATTTCAGTTTAACAATCTGCACTGAGTTTAGTGGTGCATGCACTAAAGATCTTTTTTCAGACTGATTTCAGATTCACTAGCCTTTTTTTATAGTCCTCTGAAGGAAACAGTTTCTGGAGCTTCTCAAACCCACTGTGTTCTATGTCCCAGATTGATGCCCTTCTCAAATCCTGTTATAGCCCACAGTGCCAGACCTACCATTCTTTTGTGGGAGACAGCTGCTTTTGTTGGTCATTTTCTTCCCTACCAATTTTCTACATTTTTCAACTAACTTCCACATGTTCGGCAGCTGGTGCAGAACAGTAACTCCAAGCAGGCTGCCAAATATCTACTAATCCCAGACATTGTGCATGCACAGGTTTTCTCTGTACTTGATGCGAACTGTGATGTTTCTCCTTCACAAAAGCCATGCAACTCACGCCACAAATGCTCAGAAAATAAACAGGTTTGCAATGCAAGAATTTCAGTGCATACATGCTAATGAGTTGGCCTGTAGACAAGCAGTAAGTTTGAAATTTCCAGAAGGCATTCAAATCGAACTTCAGATACTGACTGGGGGCATGAAAGTACCTGTGTACCTCCAGAATATATTTTTTTTTTATTTGAAAATCCCATTTAACTAAGTATGTAAGGAAGAACTGGGTTAATATGAGAGGCTTAATAGATCTGCCTAAGAGGCATTTCAAACACGACATGGTCTTTATAGCAGATGAGCTGCAGTACGTCAAATGAAAGAAGGTTTGAAATAGGAATCCAAGTCACTACTACTAAGTAGAATCAACAGAATTAGGGGATGGGCAGTTACTCTGTAGCTGGTTGCAGTTATTGCATTGATGGTATTGCACAGGGGTTGAACTACTTCAAGCATTAGCCATAATCTCATGTGTTTCTGACTATGGTTATCAGTCCTCCTGCTAGTCTATTAATGCTGGCAGATCTACTTTTTGTATTATGTAATGTATTTATTTTATCCTGAAACATTTTTCCCAAATCAGGTATAAAAAATAAAACCAGAATGTTTTAGAACTTACTGCCAGCTGCACAGTGCACAAATCTCACAGCTATTTAACTTTCCCACTTTTTTCTTTTTTTCTTTTTTTTTTTTTTTTGCTATGATAACCTGTATTTTCTTGGCTTTCTACCAGTGAAATTACTTATGTTTCAATCTTTTCTTTTTGAATTACAAGTTAAGCACTAGGAGTAATTTTTAGTATAATTATACATATGAGTTTATCACAGGGGATTTATTGAGAAACTCTGAACTCCCCAAAGCTTCTTGAAACTATTCTTTTTTATTATTTTCAAAATTTTCAGCAGCCTCTGGATAAATAAAAGAAAGAATATTGGCATTTACATGCAATTTTTATTTCACCTATGTAAGGTCCTCATACATTTCTCAAAAATGTATGCATTGACTCTTCCTGCCTACTTAAAATCTACCCCAAATCACATACATTTGAATAAAGAAAACCCATTCACACAGTTTGCAATAAAGCACCAGGAACTATGTGCATAGTTAAGATTTGTTATTCAGTCTTTACAGGCAAAGACTCTAAAGGCCTGCATCAAAGTTCATCACAGTCAATGAGATACTCCAATTTAATTCAAAGTACCTGCCTTTAAACAGATAACTATACTTGCATGGTGGCTGACACTCACAAGCAGAATACGGAATGGAATGGAATGGAATGGAATGGAATGGAATACTTCAGTTGAAAGGGACTTACAGCGATCATCTGCTCCAACTGTCTGACCACTTTAGGACTGACCAAAAGTTAAAAGCATGTTATTAAGGGTATTGTCCAAATGCCTCTCAAACACTGACAGGCTTGGGACATCAACTGCCTCTCTAGGAAGCCTGTTCCAGTGTTTGACCATCCCCTCAGTAAAGAAATGCTTCCTAATGTTTCTTTTTCTGCCTCCTTGCTTTGACTTCTGCAAATTCTTGTGTATGGTGCCTTGCTAAGTTAGAGAAGGGAATAAGACTTCCAGACAGAATAGGAAAAGAACAAAGACAACTTAGATAAACTAAATGTTCTAAATTGTGTCAGCCTGATGTAATTCCCGTTACTGTTCTCTACTAGCTGTCAGAAGTAACTGCTTCATACCCTCTCTAAATAAGTAATGTGTAAGTTAAATAAGAAAGAAAATAGTCAAGCGTACAAATGGAAAAAAGGGAGAATCCAAAACTCAGAAATTCAGGAAAGGCAGTTCTTTGCCTTTTAGTTCCTTTTGTCAAATAATAGAAAAAATAATGTATTCCTAAACATTTATACGACAGCAAAGAGATTGTCAAGAAGATGGAGCCAGGCTCTTCAAAGTGCTATATGGTGGGAGGATGACAGACAATGGGCATAAGTTGAAATAAGAGAGGTTCAAACTGAATTTAAGGGAAAACATTTTCACCATGAGGCAAACAAACTGTGGAACTGGTTGCCCAGAGAGCTTGTGAAGTCTACACTCTGGTATGTTTTCAAAATCAAGATAAAGTATGAGCTGAACTCATAGCTGACCCTGCTTTGAGCAGGGAGTTGGACTAGACACCTCCTGAAGTCCCTTTCAATCTAAATTATGCTATAATCCTATGGTGATAAGTAACAGGTAATGTGGTTTTACCAGAAAACAATCTATTAAAAGCAACATTCCAGAATGGGGACATAGGCCTTGTATATTAAGCAGATGTAATAGATGCTTCGTATCTTGACTATAATAGGCTCTTAACCTGGTCTTACAGGAAGCACACACAGCTAGCTAATGAAATATTCTGGATGTATCTATGGGCTAGATTCAATTTTCCTTGAAAATTCTCCCATCTCATGCCCCTTTGTCTTCTCCTGAAGGCCACATGGAATTGGGCAGGGAGTGGTCATGGAATGCATAACTTGTGGTAGTTCCGCCCCATGACACCTTCCTTCATGAGGATTGCATGGCCTTTCCTCAGGAGACAGGAAAGTGAACCTGTCAGGCAGTCTTAATGCAGTGAACTAAGTGGTATGTGTGCATATCTACATCATGTCACAGGGTAAACATCAGAATAAAAAATGGTAACAAACCAGAGAAATGGCCTGAAAAAAACCCAGGATGTCGTTGAAGATGGAAAGATGTAAGGTATTATTTTTAAGACTAATCAGCTGCACACAGGAAGATGATGGAGAGTTACTGGTAAGCAGCACATCCCTCAGAAAAGCATCTAGGGGTAGTATTGCATCATAAACTGAACAAGCCAGTGCTGTCATTGTGTTGTAAAATAAGCAGGCTTCACACCGGAGTGTACTAACAGCTCTATAAAAGACACATGAAACAAGGTTCTGTTCAAATCAGCACTGATAAGACCTCAGCAGGAGTACAAACATCAATTTTTGGGCACCTTACTTGAAGAAAGACCAATAAAGAAGCCACAGTAGAGCCGTGTAATTTTCAGAGGTATAGAAAATGTGACCCATGAGGCAAGATTGAAAGAATTCATTTGTTTAGTCTAGCAATGAGAGGATTGAGGCAAGATATGATATCAGTTCTCAAACACATAAAAAGTATTGCAGAGATACAAACTGTTCTTCATGTCTACTGATATGGCAAGAAGTAATAGCCTTAAATTGCAGCTTGAAGATTTAAGTCATATTTTACAAAAAACTTTTGAATTGTAAGGAATGTTATGCAATAGCTCACTGTGGAGAAATCTGAAGAATCAGCATGACTGCAAATTTTCAAGGTCAGGTTGAACAAATATCTGTCAGGAACTGATTAGATAGAGTGGATTCTGCTCTGAAGCAAGAGGATGAACTGGAAAACCCTTTCACATCTCTTTGTTTAATCATGTCTAGAGAAGCAGCTCCGTTGTCCTCATTACTACATTGGCATAAAAAAGGAGGGAAAAATGTACCAGTGTCACCTCTCCAAGTTTTCTTAGATTATGCCAAATATTTTTTTTCCTACTTGTTAAAACTCAGTCTTGTTTTATCTAGAATTAAGTAGAACAGTACAGCATACAGAAAACTGGAAAATTATTTTTATTAAAGTTGTTATACTTTGTGTTTTGTTATTACTTCTTTTCAACTTAAATCATGTGAGCAGCTGGGATAAAAGAACCCTTTGATGTGTAACTGCTCATTTTGTTTAAAAGACAGGAATGGCAGGGATAAGAGAAGAACCCTTTGTTTAGCTTTATCTGTGCTGGAGAACATCTCTTGCAATTGCTCTGTAAACCACAGCTTTGTCTAGATCTTTTTATACTGACTTTCTAAACTCCCCAAAGTTGTCCTCGTGTCCTAGCTTAGCCCCAGCCAGCAACTAGGTCCCATGCAGCTGCTCGCTCATTTCCCGCCCATGGAATGAGGGAGATAATTGGAAGAGTAGAAGTGAGAAAACTCGTGGGTTGAGATAAAGACAGCTTAACAGGTAAAGCAAAAGCTGCGCTTGCAAGCAAAGCAAAACAGGGAATTCATTCACCACTTGCCATGGGCAGGCAGGTTCAGCCATCCCCAGGGAAGCAGGGCTCTGTCACACATAATGGTTACTTGGGAAGACAAACACCATCATTTTAAACATCCCTTCTTCCTTCTTCTTCCCCTAGCTTTTATATACTGAACATCACATCACACAGTATGGAATATCCCCTTAGTCAGTTGGGGTCAGCTGTCCCTGCTGTGTCCCCTCCTCACTTCTTATCCACTCTCAGCCCACTTGCTGGTGGGGTGGTATGAGGAACAGAAAAGGCCTTGACTCTGTGCAAACACTGCTCAGCAGTAACTAAAACATCCCTGTATTATCAACACTGTTTTCAGCGCAAATCCAAAACACAGCCTTATACTAGCTACTATGAAGAAAATTAACTTTATCCCAGCTGAAACCAGTACACCTAGTGACACAGGTACAGAGACACCAAGACATGGTGCCCTTTCAGCTAGGCTTGAAATCATGCTCGTGAACCAACTTCTTCATTTTAACTCTAAAGAAACGTACTCTTACCGTTGTAGAGGTCCTGGTGAAATTAGGGGAAATCCCACCTGAAATTTCCGGCACTTCTATAATTAAACATAAATAGCGAGTTAAACATCAGTAAGAGAATCAGTCCCTCACTTCACTTGCTACAAAGAAGCAAGTCACTTGTTCTTTATCTACCCAAAAATCCTTAAAAGTTGTGATTTCTAAAAGCTTCCATCCCAGGAAGCAGGATGCATAGAAGTAATCTTTTTTTCTTTTTTTTTTTTTTTTTCATTTTAGAGGTGGTTTTATCCTCTGCTTATTCTGTTTAAATACTCTTAATAGCAATTATCTTTTAATAATTAACACCATTATTTTGTTACCTGACTCCAAAAGTATTTTCTATGCAAAAAGCTTACCACTGTGCAGCATTGTGCTGTATGCTTGAGTCATTTATCTTTTTTTTTTTGAAGAAAGAACTATCCACACCAGATACTTAAAGAAGCATCAGTCATTTCCCACATTACAAATAACATACATAATTACACTCCCTTTAAAAAAGACAATGCCACTTGTGTAGCTTTGTTACCTTCACAGAGTTTACATTGTCAATAAACCACCTTCAACAATTATTTATGCATTTTAAGTAAGAGTTGTGCAGTTCTGCTCTAGCTTTGCCAAAACTAAAAGACTCCGTTCAGATGCATCTGTTTTCCAGTGATATCTATGCTTGCTTTCTTCCATTTATGCAGTGAACCAGCTGTGTTGACTGATGTCTGAGAAATCAAGTTCACTCCCAGAATAACTCCATTATAATCAATTTAGTTGCAGCGAGGACAAATTTGACCCATGGAGCTCAGTATATTGTAGAAGGTCATGCAGCCTGTCAGTAGCTCAGACAGGATTTAAATAGAGGATCCTCCTGAATCCCAATTCAAATGAGCTTCTTTTGACATCATCATCATGTCTACACATTCAGAGTGACATTTTGTCAAATGCCACTCGGAGCATTGCTCATCTGTTGGCATACTAACAAGTGACCTTTATGGCTTTAGTCACATGCCCTCATTCTTTATTTCCATTTATTTATAACTCCCTCCTCTGTTCAGTGCCAGCTGTTAAAACCAAAGCGGATTTCCTTTCCCTCTCCCTCCCAGTGGATGAAGATGAGGTTTCAGGCTCATTTCAGGAGGGCAGTAGCCGGGTACTGAGGTCAGCCTCAGAACCCAGCAGTTTTCATTAGTGCCAGAGCAGCAGTTTAGCAGCTGAAAGCAGCTTCATGTAGCACATAGCATGCCTTCATGGGGTGCTGACAGTTACAATAATACTCTAATTATGAAAGATCCTCACTGAATGTAGTGGTTTGGACCATGGGATTTCTTGAAGCTCCTTCTAGCCCTGTATTTATATGATGCTTGCATAATAAAGCTACAAAAACAGTTTGTGCAGGCAAGGAAAGGGGTGGTCCATGATTCTGAGTATCTACAAGCAATCACAAGGAAGCTCTGACTTACCTGTTCTACACCTTCTTTCTAATTCACTACTATTTCCCTATAGTAACAGTACATTATTTTAAAAGTCATTATTTTTTCTTCTTTTCCATTTCACAATCTCTTTTTCATTGTAATCTAAAAACTAACTTATTTAAAATTATGCAGAAGTTCTTGGTTACAATACCACCAGCATTTTCTGATTTTAACCAGGTTTCCTGTGAAATGATGCTCTGTGCCTTTCTGTCTGACTAATCAGCCAATTTCAATGGTATTTGAAAGAACGAAAGAAATTTCAAGGGATTTCTGTGGATTAGGAAATTTTAGAGCATTTGCTGGTTTCTTAGTAAATGTGGACAACTCAGCTACATCCCAGTTCACCCTGTGAAGAAACCTGGGTATGCATCTGTACTTCTCCCTGCAGGCTGTTTTCATAGGAAGTAAATATTAAAAATAAAAAATTTAAGAATTTGTGTTTGATGGGATCTAAATGATGGTCCAGAGGCATCTGTTTTGGTCAGTCAAGGGATCAAGGCCTTGAATTGTGTAACAGTACACTCCCAAAGCAAGCCTAATACAGCCCAAAGTAGTTAAGTTCCCATAATTTTCTTTAACACCAGTATCTGGATATAGGAATGAGACTCAAATTAGTTCCCTGAGTATGGGAAAAGTAGGTAGAACACAGCAGTATGTATTATCTTAGCATGAGCCAGATGGCAGTGGACACTTGCTGGTCAGTCTGCCTGCACATACAACTAACTGGATTAACCACAGCACATGCTGTCCCTTCCCTAAACAGATGTCATGGAGGGCATGGGGACAGGTGGGCTCAGATTATTGTGCAGGGAGGATGAAACTACAGATCAGTGAATAAAAATGAACAGGACACCATGTTCGCTTAGTTTCATTCTTTCTGAAAAAGCCTGTTTATATATGATTTTATGTTTCTGTGTGGCTTTGTCTCCCTATGTGCTCTGAAAGTATGCGAGTAAACAGTGGGCCCAGTTCTTCCATGACTATCACTGGTTTTATTCTGCATTGTTGTCAGAGGTATTACACCAACTCTAAACTCAAAAATGAGACAGACAATGAATTCAAAGAGGTTGTTCAGATTGTAGGATCTCTGAAAGGGTATGTCACTGTTTAGCAGGAAATAAACATCTATGAACTTCCAACATTATCTGTCTGTAAGAATTCAAAGATGTTATGTTCAAACATGGGAAGGATGAGAGTTTTAACACTCTGCAGCTTTATAGACAGCTCCTGTAAAGCATGTAGAATAAATGGTTGAACTGACCTGTCGCACTCCCATGACCAGCTCATCACTGTATTGCTGCACCCCCAAAATCAAAAACATCCTGAGAGCAACCTATTTCAGACACTGCTGGTGAAAATTCAGGCCTGTGCACCCTATCAGAATCCTCTTCAGGCAGCCCAGATATTCCTTCTGCAGATGTATGCACCCCCAGATAGCCTATTTCCACCATGAGGTCTGTAAGAGTATGTTCCTCCATATTCTTATAGTGTGCCTCCTTCCCTTCCTACGTGCTTGCATCTTGTCCCTCTCCGAGAACTTTGTAGTGCTGCCAGTGCATTAGCCCTCTCGTTTTGTAGGCTGACCGTATGCCAAACAAGGAAGTGGTGTCTCAGTAGGATGAATTTTCCTCCCACATTCCAGAGGACTTACAATAGGCACTCCCGGCCAAAGGTCTACATTCAGATCCATGAATGCAGCCAGACCATCTTAAAGACCCACTGAGACCCAGCATCGGGGTTGTCAGATGAGGCATATCTGCCTCACAGTAACCCACTTGCTCTGTGGTGAATAAAAGCACAGAGCTAGAGCCAAATACTTAAAGCCACAAAAAATGAAACTACAAAGATACAAACCGCATGAGAATAAGGATCATTACATCTACAGACAGCAATCTGGTCATATCAGAAATCAAACTAGAAGGTATAGTTAAGATCTTAGCAATTGGCAACATTCACATTCAAGCCATGGCACTATGCATAAGAAATGCTGCCTTAAATAGAGTCACAAACTCAATGCATTTTAGTATCCGTCTAAAATGATTGTTAGAGGGACACTTTTCAGTAATGCATTTAGACACCAAGAAACAGTTTGTGATCATCTTGCCTGCAACAGAAGCAGCACAATGTTCTACAATTTCTAATTCACATTTAAAAGTCAAGACACTCATAAGACCCTAACCATGCTAAGAGCTACCCTACATATTCTTATCTTTTTTATCCTTTGTACATCCAGAAGGTCTTTTTTGCTGTTTATTAAACCTGTTACTGTACCTTGTGCCCAATTACAAATTCAATTGCAAAAGGGCAAGGATTTTTCTTTCTGCACAGTGCCACTCACAAGGGAATCTGGATCTGATCAGGCCTTTTAGACACTGTAATTGAATTTCCTACATAAATTTTAATGATAGTAAATTTGCAAAATGTTACGGAATATTACAATACATTATCAGGTACTAACTGTAACAGCATCATCTCATGGTAGTGCTTGTTCACAATGACACTGCCAAGCTTCACCGATTTTGGAAACAACTGTAACAACTTTAATTTCCCCTGAGATACATGGTTAAATCTCAAAATCAGGCGGTGTCTAAAGCTAGATGAGTTCCAGTAAACTACAGCATGGGCCTGGATGTTGCCACACTTTAATAACCATTAAATTGCTAGCAAGGATTCTACCTGAGTTTTGGCACATGCCAGCTAGCATGCTCCCAGTCAGTGCCCAAGCATGCTTCAGGGATAAATGTGGACCAGGGAAGACTTTCAACAGCAATTTTCATCCAGGCACCTGCTCTTCAGGGCTAGGAAGGTTTATCTGTGTGAAAATACATGCATTATTGAACTTGGTGTAAGGACTGGGGAATGCATCTGGCCTGTTACTAGCATGGCCCACCACAGCCTAAATGTCTCTGTTATCATTCCAGTTTATTGTCGCCCCCAGCTTTGGCCCCTAAGTAGAAGTTAAAGAGGTATCAGCTAGGCATCAGAGAGTATTTCACATAATGTTTAGAAGCACATCTTGGTTTGTTTTAACTGTAGTTCATAAGTTCTTTCTCTATAGTCCCAAAGATTGTCAAATTCTTTATCATGTAAGAGGTTTGGATTTGTAATGGTAAACAACATTTACAGTCATTTCATTAGTATTGTATATTGATTATATATCAATTTTGTAACTAAGGCAATTTAATGTCTTGATTAAACATTACCGTGAAGCATTTTGTACCTATATGTCTGTATATCTATCTATCTATCTATCTAAATCTCTTAGCTGATTGTGTAACTCTTTCACGGGGTAACTTAAAATCCAACATGATTTGAAACTCTGCTTGCCTCTGCCTCCAACAGATGTCAAATAACTTTTCTCCCTTACCTTCTCTCCAGAACAGCGTGGATACTATAAGGGTGGTTTCCTCTCCATACTCTACTTAGAAGGGCTAGGTTAGGCTTTTTGATTACGTCCCTATATGGGCCAGTTTTGCCAGAGAAGCTTTTACCAGCCTAGTATAATTTCTTTTGGTGCAAAATTTCTATGCTAATAAAAATGTCAGTATATAAGAGTGGTGAAAAACCTCTTTGCTAAAATAGTTCACTTGGAGATCTGGCACAAACTGTTCCAGCAAGCATGCTATCTTACTGTGATAAACTGCATCTGCACTATAACAGTAATCATTGCCTAGTATATAGCAAGGCTAAGCCTAAAGGGATTTAGGACAATAAGCTGATATCCTAAGATGGAGCGAGAGATGGTATAACATTTTTTATTTTGTTATCTAGGAGGACTTTCAATCAAGTTAAAACAGTTCACTTACAAAGCTGTAAAAATTTTAACTATAAGAATTTTTGCTTTTTCCTACTTTAGACCGTGCTTCAGTCACTGCCCAAGATGAGTATCTTGCTCTGACACAGCTTATGTCAACCGACTAAATTGAACTTTGTGAAAGAGAGATTAATTCTACACTTTAGAGATCTAAACAAAATACTGACAAACTTCAGTTGCATAGAAAGTTAAACCCTTCATCAAGAGACATTTTACAGTCTAGTTAGTTGAGCTGTCCTGCCCATGATTAATGCATATACGATCTCCAAGGAAAAGACACCACTGTGGATACAATTCATGAAATACTAACTGTGCAATTCTATTTTAGATACAGGTTGTTGCATTAAGCAGATTAAGCTATGTTAAGGAACCTATCCTTCCAAGTGGTTAATAAAATGGTATACCCAAAAAACTTCTTCAATAAAAAATGATTCTGTTAAATTTTACTGTGAGAAAATAAAATGCATGGACCCTAAAATAACCCCACTTTGCTATCCCTCAGTATCTGTGCCTCTCTGCAGTACAAAGAAGCTCCCAAATCTTTTTTATTTCCATATATACTGGACAATATATAGGCCCAGTCTGAGTAGTGAAAATGCCAGGAGTGCATGCCACTGAAGAAAATAAAATTATTAAAACTCCATTTCTTAAGACTAGGTGCCAAGCAAAAAACCTCTTACCTCATGCACTGGTGTTCCAAGGCTGGAACCTTCCCATCTGTTAGTAACTTCTGGCTTCCAACTCCTGCAGGATCCTAAAGTCAGTCCTCTAAGCATATTAGCATGTACAAAGAGTCAAAGATCTCTGTTCTGGGTTTACACAACTGTTTGCGCACAGATGTCCAACTGGGACTTTTCCTCAGTTTAAACACATTTGTGTGCATAAGACATTGACAGATGAAAACCTACCAAAGCAGCAGGCCTACACTGAGATCTTAGTTGGCTCAAGGGAATACTGAAACAGGAAACAAGTTTAAAATTCTGGTTCTGTTGAAGAGAACCTCTGAAGGTGAATTTTCTCACGTCGCGCACACTGGCATGGCAGAGTAGGCAACAGGTGCTGATATAGACTTCTAGCCAATGTCAGAAATTACTTAGCAACCATATAATTCTTCACAAGTTGTTATCCCAGAAAAGCGATGTTTCCCTTTCAAATTGAAAACTGCATGGTTCACAGACACCGGTTGTCTTTACTTACAGCCTCCAAACGTAGTACAGATGAAATGCGTCTACTAAAGCAGAGCCTCCTGAACTGCGGCTTTTGCATCACTGATGGCATACAAACTACTTCCAAATGACATGTGGAGGTAGGTCTGCCTACCAGGAGATACTCAGCAGAAGTGTAGCATGAGCATCGCAAATCTGCTATTGTAGGCAATCAGTTACTACCAGCCTGGAGGTACTCACCTGGTGGCTTACACAAATTTCTGTACATAGGCACTAATTATCACTGACAGTTAATGGACATTGATCGGAGCTATGGAGAGCAGCTTTATCATCTAACTCATTTAGTAGGTCTCAGATTCCGTAAAGTAACAGTAGAAATAACTTCAATCAATATCGTTTTGTGTTTCATAATGTATAAGTAAAAGTCATTGCTCCTACAAGGCCAGCTTAGGATCAGACATACTGACAGGAGATGAAATGAGCAGGAAACGTCAGGTGAGAAGAGCCAGAAGAAATAAAGTAGGATTTTCCACTGGCAAAGGTCAGCAAATCTGCCTGGCCATAAGCAACTAATACATACCTGTCTTCCTTGTACAGAACAAGGTAACTTGATAGTAGTATCCTTCTTCTACCTTACGGAGACTAGAAGAATGATAGATTAATGATAAGAAGAGTAAGGCTCGTGTTTCTAGCCTCCCAAGACTACCTTGAGAACTCGGCCTCTGAACATAGGTAGGATTTCTTCACTAACAAACTGGACATCAATTTGTGAGCTTCAGGATAAAACGTACATAAATCTGTTATCGGAGCTCCAGAGAGTCTTAGATTTCATATTGCTGCTATATATGATTTTTTTTTTCTCCTAGCCCAGCTGCATAGCTTTGTCCTTTACCTTCCATTGCCTTATGTGCTTAAGGAGGTAAGGAAAGATTAAAAAAAACATGCATACTTATTTCTGAGAACCAAGTTTCTCTGGATTGGGTGCCTCAGAATCCCTTACTTCCCAGCCCACGGGCTGGAGTCGCGTATGAACTGTAAACAGGGTGTGAGGCGATGGCTGAAGAAACTCGGGCATGAGTTGTACCTCCCTGAGGTAGGGGCACGGCCAGGGAGGGATGGCGGCCCCGCCAGGCCGGCGGGGGAGGCGGGAGGCCGGCCCGTACCCCGCGGTGATGGCGACAGCGCCTCAGGCTCTTGAGAGAGCTGAGCCCAGGAAACTTTTCGCTGCAGCACCAGGTGGTCCGAGCACGGCCGTACTCCCGGATGGGACTGCGGGCAGCCCTCACCAGCCATCCTCCTCTAGGTACATCCCGGTGGCCTTGGCACGGGGGCAGCTGGAGATAACGGGAGGCTGTCCTGGAAAGAGCCAATCATGGGGGGGAGCCGGGGGGTACGT
>JAVJGI010000060.1:76000244-76022426 GCA_035590275.1 Ibycter americanus | reverse complement strand
GGCGGGTGGCGGCCCCCGGACGGTGCCGGCGGGGCTGGTGACAGGTGCCGAGCAGCGCCAGCAGCCGCTGGGACGGGGCGACCCTGGCACACCGATGAGGGAAAACCTGGAAGGAAAGGTGCTGCCTGCCCTCCCGGCGGCACTGCGTGCCTCTCCTGTAAACTGCCGGTAAAATACGCTGCGGTAGCGCCGAGAGAGAAACGAGTTATATAATCGCCTATAAAAAAAAAAAAAAACAAAACCAAACAAAACCCGCACTTCGGAGTATTGACGGTTTGGCCAGTGTTTTCCTTTGAAGAGAAGACACGAACAGATGTCGGTCGTTGGCATTTTCCTTTCGTTGTATAGAGCGGAGTGGAAGGTATTAACAAAGTCATTTAATGTAATTAGTTCCTTCCATCTCACTGATCGGCAATTATCTCTAGCAAGGATTTAGGGAAAGTATTTGTTGGATGTCTTGACGGCATGCAGTTAAGTTTATACCAAACTTCTGCAGAAACGGTTTTTCTAGTGGTGGTGGTGATTTGTTACTCTTCTGTTTGCTAAATGGCTATTACAAAGCAAGTTTTCAATTTTAAAGGAAAGGACTGTTTGTACTTAGGGTTTTTTTAATTTTCAAACTACATCGACCTTTTAAAGTGACATAAAAAATTAAAGACAGTGATAGGAAAATCACTTTTCTGGCAAAAGACCCTTGGAAATAGTCACGCATTTTTTAATTCATAGTAGCAGCTTTATCAGTTAATAAAGTAGGAAGCCTGATTAATTTTATAGGTAAGACTTCCAGGAAGACGAGAAGAAATAAGACTTTTTTGTTTTATTAATGCAAGAATTATTGCAACAGTTGCTTTAGAAATGTCCAAAATGATCTGAAATTGAAATACCTATTCTAAAAAGATAATGGGAGTTTTGAATACCTGGAGACTGGAAAGCCCTGTCTGATTCACTCGCTGTGATGGAGACAACGTGTTCAGGAGAGGAGGAAGTAAGGGATGACAGTGAAACTGTTCAAATATAAATAACAGTTAATTTGGCTTCAGCTTGGCCCAAATCAAAAGAGATCTGCAGCCTTTTTAAAAGGAAGCAACCCATTATTATTATTATTTTCTTCACTTGTATTAACTAAGCAGAAATCTGCTATTTTCTCAGCCTTTACAAGCTCAAGATTGAACCAAAACTGCTAATTCTCCATTCAGAAATAGCTTTTAATTTCTTTTCTGCAAATGGGAAGGCAGTTGTTTTGTGTAGGTTGAGAAAAATGGAAATGCTGACATTAATTAGTGCCTTTATATGTAACACCTGCTGCAAAATTATTTTTTCCTTTCGTCACATCTATGAATCCCTTTGTGATCTCACTTTAATTTTTTTTTCCAGTCGGTTGCTGTAAGTATGTAGCTTGCAGTATGCTGGCTAGCACTGTGATCAGAATCCTACTTGTAATACACCCAGAGCCAGAACCATGGTAAATGACTTGGTCATCTTGTGTCCAAATCCAGCTTTGAGTAAAACCAGTTTTTTTCTAAACAGATGTGGCACTTCATTTCAGTATTCTTAGAAAATCTAGGAAAGAAGTTACATGTTACATACTGTTTGCATGTAATATCTTAGTATTTAGCAGCTGTATAAAGGGATGATTTGGGTTTGAATAGCATACAACTGTGCTCAAGCACATAAACCTTACAAAGCTGTTCAGCAAAGAGAATTGGACATTACCAAGTGACACTATGAAAACACTTTGCTGCCATCGTGTTCCTACTGTGAAAAACAAGGTTTGGTAAGATGTTGTGTGAGTGAAAAGTCAAGTGGTAAGGAATGTATATCAAGATGTATATCAAAGAGATTTTTCTTGTGTAAGACCTGTTACCATGGTTAGAGCTGGTAGTGCTACTGTCTGCTGAGTAAGGCTGATGATAAGATTTCAGTTCTTATTGCTTATGTTTGGAAATAGTTTCAGTTGTTTAGGCAGAAATCTCCCATGCTGTGGACTGGTTTTTGAGGGAGGGTTTCAGTGAGCTTCAGCTGTTTCTGATAATGAGATTGTGGCAATAGCAAGTTGTTTATGTGTCTATTTAGGTGTGATTAAATAAAACATTTTGTCGTCTTAAAACACTCACATATTTAGGATGGTGCCTTGAAAATTAGTAGATGGCTCACACTTGGGTTGGAAACGTGCCTTGACTCTTCCATAAGAAAAAAACCCAAAACCAACAAACCAAACAACTTTTAACACTTTTGTTGTTGACTAGCAACCAAAGCACTTTGCATTTCATTTAGAGTACATGAAGAGACCTCATAATCTAGAGCCATGGGGATAGAGTAGAAGCCTGGTTATGTATAGGAAAAGGGGTTGTCATGAAAAATGTTAACATGTTGTGATGCTTCCAGTTTCCTTCGGTATTTGTGCTTTGCTGTCTGGTGTTCTACCACTTGGAGTTTCTTTTAGTGGCTGTGTTTCAGCTAAAGAACCATAAGGGTCCTGTATCGCTTTCTAGCTTTCCAGTATGAAGGGTTGGAGATTCAAAACTTTTCTGTTTGGAAAGGCTGATGACCTTCTGGCTTAACTCATGTGAAAGATGTTCTTTGAGCAGTTGCATTCAAGAAAAGCGTATTTTCAACAAACAAAAACTACTAACTTCCTTATCTTAACTGACTTTGAAATGATTTGTTTGGATTTCAGTACATTTTAAGTTATAAATATGTTACAGAATGATGTTATAAATAGTTCTGTAAAATCCATATATCTGTGGGGTGTGTGTGCATACCTATACAGACAGAGGAAGAGAAAGAATGTTGTTGGGACAAGCAAAAGTTGATCTTATATTGAAATCTTAGTAGATTTAGAATAAATTCAGGGAAATAATTTTAAATTGTAGAGAAATGGCATTGGGACCTATGTGCTTGGACTTTGAACTGAAGAGAGGGAATCAAATAGACAAGCATTTAAATAAGTGTATAAACAAAATTGTATGACTGTATTAACTTAATAAAAACTAGTGCAGTGCTTGGGCATTGCTGTACTTCCTGGACAACTGAGGTTTTACAGGGTTTTAAAGGATTATTCGTGGTGTAGTCTAGAGAAAGTTTGCATAGGAGTTTGTTCCTTTCTGGCATGGAGAGAAAAGGAAAAAGAAAATTAAAAGGCTTAGTAAATGAGGTGGAGATAGCAATTGCATAGTTGCAGACATGAAAGTGCTAGAGTTGGTTATAAATGAACTGCTTCAGATCCTGCTTTGCCACGTGGATCCTATGGATCAAGGTTTTGACATGATTTCAATGCACTTTTATGGAAACAGTTCTTGTCTCTGTGGCCGTGTTCTACAAAGGAAATCAGATTTCTACCATAGTATGTTCAAGTGGAGCCTTAGTTTCATTACGTGTAGTAGTATTTATTTTAGTCATATCTAATTGACATTAAGATGTTAGATGGGAAACGTTTACCCTCAGGATGGAGTGTTAGCTTGTAATACTTTAAAACTTCATTTTACTTAAGAAAAACCTGTGCTGACAGCTTCAACATTACATAGTGACTTAAAATGCTAAACCCAAGATGCATAGGCTACTAACACATGGGAGTGGCTAAACTATGTTTATAAATGCTGAATTTTAAAGTTTGGTTGCTTTTTCTAACAGTAAACCCCGTCTTGGAAAGGTTTGCCTCTGTTATTAGCTGCAGTCATAACAGCAGACCAAGAGAAACTAATGAACTACTTGCTTGCATAAATACTTACAGGAGTGGACCCGATGCTGTAACACTAACGTTGAGGTCCAGATCCTGTAGCTGGATTGGTACAAGTTTCATGTTTGCTTTTTTGGAAAAGCTGTGTTGAAATTCTGTGCAAGTGGCAGGGCCATCCATGGAGGTTATTGTTGCTGTTGGAATCCAGGCTTTATCTGCCCAGCTGTGCGCATGTGCTATCTTACCTTATTTTTCTGTTGATTTAAAAAATTGTCTGCATTTGATTTGTGATCCAGTTACTCTCTTGCGTACCATAACACAGCTGTAAAGTGCAAACCTGGCTTCTGTATGTTGTCAGCCTGAGTCCTGCAGAGCAGGTAAGAAAACTTTCATTCCATATCTTGTGTTTTCAACATTCTTCCCTATATTAAGTAGTTACATGAAATCAGTTGTTTAGGGAGAGCAAAGGAAAGCACTTTCTGGTGTAGGGAAATTTGACTGCTGCTTTCCTTTGGTGACTGCTTCAGCAATAGCACAGAATTATACTGCTCTTGTACTTAATCATAATAATAGTCTATTCTGCTTTTTTAGTTAGATGTGATGGCCACATGCCAACTTCTGGATACATTTATTCAAGACTGCAGTAAAAGATGATAGTAGAGAGGGAAATAACTTATTTTAATAGGCCTGTATAGCTAAAGAAATTGGCTACTGAGTCTGTCATCTTTGTTAATATGCAGGGCTCCTATGGGCAACTACTGTCATATCAGGGATCATAACCTAAACAAAATATGCATGTAACAGCAAACTTCTATAATACTAAATACAGCTCATAAACATGTTTGGGGACTACAAAGTGCTCATATTGGACAGGGACAGTCAGTTGGGGCACCTGGAAACAAGAGTAAAATAGTTATGTACTGTCCCAGTTCCAAGAAGAGGCATCTTTATGCAGCTGAGACAATGCCCATAGCTGATCAAATTTAACCCAGGGTTGAGAAATAGCTGGCTGCAGGTGCTACTGATGGACCTGACTCCAGAGCTTGTTTGCATTTATATCCAGAGGCGTGGAAGGGTGTAGCTGATAGGCACTCCTAATGACTATGAATAACTTTCTGTTGGTTTAGTTCCCCTAATGAATGCAAGGAAAGTAGAGGTTGGAATGTGTAGTAACGGTAGTGGGCTGCCTTTTGGGTGGTAGGTAGCTACTGAATTTGCTTGGTTATAATAAGAAACATCACTCTGGGAGGAGGCAGCCAGAGAGTTTAAGCAGCATCAGGACTAAATGCGAATGAAACCTTGGGTAGGGAATAAATTGAAAATGAAATATATTAAGGGTCGGGGGAATCATTGAACCTAACTTGGTGGTGTATGTAACTGAGCTACACTGAGTGAATTCGAAATGGAGGGTATGTAATGAATTACTTTTTTTTTTTTTTTATAGCAGCACAGGCGTAAGTAGTTTTTGTTTACAACAGCATATTCCTGTTCTCACCCTTCCCTGTTCTAGCTGGTTTGTTGGTATAAACACTTGCATGGTTACACAGTGATGCAGGTGAAAATTAAGTGCTTCTCTAGGAGATGGGAAGGTAAGAAGCGACTATCAGCTGCATCAGTTTCTTGAACTAATTCACCATGTGGACACAAATGTTTGTTTTGGCAAGCCTAGAGGAATAATGAGGGCAGAAATGGGTTGGTTCATGGTGGTGGCTGCTTAAGTAATACAGCTGTTGTAAGAATGTGCCTAACAACAAACAGCCATGGGTAGATGCTTCACATTTGCTTTATTTGTAACTATTTTTTTTTCTCTCTGTTATGTCAAAATAAAACTTTGCTTTGTTTCCCTCAAAATTAGATAAGAATGGTAAAGGATTCATCCTAATTCTATGAGGTCGTCTACGGAGAGAGCTATTTCTGTTCCTTTTATCAAGTCAGTTATTAATCTTGAACAGTACACAAGATCACTGTAGAGTCAGGATACTTACAGATCTGTTGAGAACAGAGAAGAACTGGGCTGGCAGCTTATAGCTGTGCTGTGAAATGGGTACATTTAAGAATGGGAGAAGGCTGTACTAGCATGAATTTTTTGCTTTGTGGATGTTTGGAAAATAGGGAAATAGGACATCACACGGAATCCCAAGCTGGCTGTTAAAATGTCAGATAATTTGAATGAAAATTTCTGCAGTTGTTGTTGTTGCTTGCAGCTTTTAATGGGAAATCTCAAATAATAAAAGTATTTATAGATCAGCTAGTTGCAAGCTTGAGAGATCTTCTTTGTGCAAAATCATAAGACCAAGAGCGTCTCAAATAATTGCTGTTCCAATTGCTGTTGCAGTCATAAAAAAACGTGTAGTGAAAGAAAACTTCCAAGTTGCGTAGTAGTATATAGTTTGCAGACAGCTCAGGTTCTTGCTTTGATAACTCTGCAGTGGTATGATGAACAGTCTGAAGTACTGCACAATAAAAGTTTAAATGCATTCAGAATTTTCCAGTCTCAAACTGTTCATTAATTAAAGCAGACAATTTCAGACCTGAAGGAAAAATAAAAGCACAGCCAAAACTTAGCTGGCAGTCATTTTATAGTTGAGCGTGTGGGAGCCTTTTTTCAACAAATGACTTATATGCTCCTTAGTGTTTGCAAATACTTGAACTTTTAGCTGAAATATTTTCTCCTTTTTATTTCTTTTTTTTTGTTTGTTTCAAGCCAGAAAGTGTGCTTTTTGCAGTCATAAAAAATATGTACATTGAAAGAAAACTTCCAAGTTCTATAGCAGTATATGGCTTGCAGAAAGCTCAGATTCTTGCTTTGGCAAGGATACAGTGATACGAGTTTGCTAGGAATTGTGTGCTGTCCCTTTAAGGTGATACGTAGTGCAGCCCAAACTGGATGTAGTCTATACAGAGAGACAGTGATTAGAAATGAACCAAACTTACTGCTTCAAAAATAAAGAAAATTTAGGATATTTGGAGAGCTGTGGAATGTTTGCAAGGTAAGTGTAGAGTTTTGTGGGTGTTGTTGGGTTCCAGTAAGCCATAGATTCATAGTAACTCTTTCTTAAACTTTCTGGCTTAAAGATTTGTTAAATAAGGACCACATTTCTGTGTAGAAAAGGATAAATCTGTTCTGGCAGACTTCATGGTTAGTAGTGTGCATGGCTGTATACTTAGTCGGGGGAACTATATCCATTTCAGTTATGGAGTAGTGGATGTTAGAGGACATTGGGTGGAAAAGGTGGAGACTTGCACAATAGATTTTATGCTGATGCATATCTTCTTCAAATAAAGTTAAAATAATTATGCTTGAAGCTCTGCTGTGTTTAAAAGACCATTTAAAAAGAAAAATTTTAATGTTGGAGTGCTGCTTGTAATGTTAATGTATCCTGCTTCCAACCTTCTTTTGGAATAGAAAATATTGAAATAATCAGAAGTTTAACTAAGCATTTTCCTAAATAAACAAAAGACTCAAAGCCAAAGTATTTGTATCCAATTTTCACTTATATAAGTACTGCTAAAATAAATAATTGACCCCAAACCTGTTGTCTTTAAGAGCTATATCCTGTTTACAGGTGTAAGCCTGTTTGCTGGGACATAAGGCATGGGTTTTCCGTGCCATATCCTGCCTGATCTACAACTTCTGTCTCTTGCTTTGTGGATTACCAGGGGCCCCTTAGTATTTGGTGCTGGAAAACCAGTTATGTGAGCTCAGTGTTTTGATTCATGTTAGGCTTCATCCTATTCATCAGGCGTGGTTTTCTTCCCCTCTATCTAGAGTACCTTCTGGCCTCATGGATTTGGCATGACTAATGGGCTCCTTCAGTAGTTTGTATGTCTTGGTCCATTTCCTTTTCTGAATTCATTTGGAACAGTAAAGAATCTCTGAGCGCAGAGAGGGTGGCTGCCTTGTGTCTTGCCTGAGCCTCTCTTACAAATGGTGGCAATCCACTTGCCCTTGTCTGGGGGTAAGTCGCCTCATCCTGAAGGATGGGTTCCATTTATTAAGAGAGCAGTTTAACGCTTTTAAGTAGAATAGTGGTTTTCGTCTTTGTTTGAATGTGTGGAAAATAGAAGATACCTTCTGGAACCTTACAATAACAAATGTTCACCAAGGACATCACCCTTTCCCCATCCTCCCAAGTGAACACAACTCCACTCCAGTTTGATTTTGGTGTCTCTTATTGCTCATAATTTGGCTGGCAATCCAGTACTTAAATTTATTTCTCAAGTGCCAAGCTGTTATTTTTTGGGGGGAAGAATTCAGGAAAGTTGGATGAAAAATTACCTCATTTCTGTTAGGGTATTCTCTAATATTTAAAATACACCTCCCAAATCTTGTTTGTGGAGACTTTCATTTTAAACTAATGATTGCTGGCTTTCAAGAATCGATCATCTACCTTTTTTTTTTTTTTAAATAAGAAAAATTAGATTGCTTTTACTGTATTCCATTAATATTCTAGGATATATTGTACCAGTTTAAATGAAACAGAAAGGAACTGGCAAGACTGATACTTCAAAGGAATGTACAGTTCATCAGGAGTACTTTTGTCAGTTAATTGTTTGTAAATGTGTCCCTTTCTTAGGCATGTAAAGGGGCTTAAAGTATTCTGTGAGTACTGAGGTCTTTTATCCCTTCAGTTGCTTATGGAATACTAATGAAAGTAATGTATGTGCATCATGTGGAAAATATGCTGGCAGACAGATACCTGCAGTGCCTTAAATGCTTTGGCATTGTCTTTGTTTAATCAGCATAGTTGATCCCTACTTCCCCTAGAGGTTTATACTTTCAGAATAGATCAAAGGTTTATATGAAAATTTAAGCACAAGTAGAATTCGTCTATTTTAGAGATGAATGAATAGATAAACAGAAGCTTAAAAATAAAACCTTAGGCACTCCGGTCTCTAATATAAAATGTTTTGTAGGAACAATAATTATGGTAGTTATATATATTGAAAAATCAGACATCTGAGATGTAACAGAAGAATTTCCTGGAATTAAGTACCTATCTGATTAAACTTTCGTGATTTGTTTTCATGATGCTTTCTAGAAGAGTAGATGTTTTATGCTGTGTCTGCGTGCTTTGCTAAATTAATAAGCTGACTTGGCATTGAAAATGCTCTTTGAGGAATGCCAAAAAACAAAAACAAACCCTCTTAAGTTAAAGACACAGTTAAAATATCCATTGCTGTTTGGGGGGTATTCTGTCTGCCTTTTTGTGGCACTGATCCTTTTTGTTACCATTTATGTCTGCTTAAAAGGGTATAGAGCAAGTTGGGTGGCTGTTCTATTGAAGGCTGATTCCAGTTAATAGTGGAATAGAGAAAAAAGCCTAGGAGTATCAACAGTTAAATTAAAATTATGATGCAGATGTGATATCTTATTGCTAAATAGAAAATAGCTAAACAGGGTGGCTTCAGTAAAACTACAGGGAAACTATAGAGCACAGAGCAGTTACATTAAAATATGATTATGACCAAGGTATGACCAAGGGTGCTATTTATCAAAAAATTCTATGAGCAATGTTTTCTGAACATTGTTCATGCTTTATCAGAAGTGAATTTTGATATGTCAATATTTTATCTCTACTGTATGGCATAATATTGGTTATTTTGTTACGAAAATTTCACAACATTTATCAATTGTCATATCTTTGCAACAGACACTGTATTTTCTGTGTAGTAATTAAAGGGATGGGCTCCGCATTTGAAGTTGGAGCATCACTAATAAATGCATTTGGGTTCAATTCGGTAACACCTCTTGTATGTGTGTAAAATCTTAGCTGTAATGTTGCAGTGACACTATATTTCTTTTTCCCTGTAATTGTGAACTTACGAAGGGCACAGTGTGTTATGCAATTTCTAAGAAAACTGGGGGCTTTAATTCTGTTCTCTGAAAATGTTGAGTGGCCTGGCTTTGGTACATCAGCCCAGTGCTGCTCATATGATCACACAACTAAAGTTTGAGAGTGAGTTAATGAACTAGTAGACAGGCTAAAACATGTGGTGGAGAATTTTCCACAGACAAACTTCACAGTTTCTTATCCAAAATTATTCCTGCACCTAAGCAGTATATCATGCTATCTGTTCGTTACTGGTCGTTATCTAGTTTTTATCTAGGTAGTTTGTAAGTACCAGAAAGTTGTATGCTCTTTACAATAGCAACCTATTTTTTTAAAAAACTGTCAGAACAACTGAAATGTTGAAAGTAAATATGGAAGCTGAAGTACTTAGCTTCAACTGAATTGCTTCAGCAACTTTTAAAATAAAATAGAGATACTTGTTTTTTCTACCTTGGATATAATGAGGACTCTATATTCTTAAACTCTGCAACACTTAACGTGCAGTTTGGAATAAGAGACTGACTACTGAGTTCCCAGTTTTCTAAGAAATGTTCCAGAATTGTGACTTCATAGAAATAAGCTTTTCTTGGTTATTTTCTCACTTTTTTTTTTAATATTTCACAATGGAATTAAGAACAGACATTGCAGCCATGAATTATTTGATGCTTTCCAATTTTCTGTAGCCTTTCACTAGTCAGTTCAGTTAAATGTGTGTGAAAATTGTATTTGAAACAGTTACTTTTACTGTTATTACAATAAGCTTTTCCTTGATTTTGGACAAAATAGGAAATAGGACCAAATATTTGTCTTTTGTGTTCTGACTTTTCTGATGTACGTGAATCTTGTCGGTAGAAGTAATGTGTTATTAATGCTATATGAGGCTGCTGCTCTTACTACAAAACAAAGTCACTATATAGGCAAATCCCAAGGTACTGTATAGTTGCAGTGTCTCTTGGACAGGTTTGCAGGATCGTATTACATCAGGTACTAAATGTCATCAGCTTCAGGAGGAATTTACTATTCTTTCAAAATGTAAATTAAGGAACCCTTCCCCCCTCACTCTTGCAGTTGATAGATAATAGTGTTAGTATCTGAAGCTGTGCATACTGGGAAGTAAAATTCTGCCTGGACTGCAAAGAGATCTCATGTCTACTTGCCGCAGCATGTTTTTGCAGTCTTTTGTGTAATAGCAACTGTTTTAAAAGCATATTTTGTTGAGGAAAAAATACAGTAGATCATAAAATGAGAAAGGCAGGCTTGTTTCTAATGTGTGTGAGGACATTCAGTCTTATGAATATTGATGTTAGTCCAAGAAAAAATTGATTAATTTAAAATTTATTTTAGTTCTCCTCAAAAAGATATGGATAAGAAAACGGATGAAGAACAGCCTTTGACTGCGTGTAACCAGTATCCTAAAGAAGCGGTGAGGAAACGTCAGAATTCGGGTCGAGGTTCCAGGGGTAGTGATTCTTCCAGGACTTCCAGGAAAAGCTTCAGGCTGGACTACAGGTTGGAAGAGGATGTAACTAAATCAAAGAGAGGCAAAGATGGGAAATTTGTCAACCCGTGGCCAACATGGAAATCACCAACCTTGCCAAATATTTTGAAATGGTCTCTCATGGAAAAAAATAACAGCAATGTGCCATGCTCAAAGCAGGTAAATACTTGCATGTTTTCTGTTCTTTATAGACTGCTTTTAGCTTTGCTCCAATCAATAAAATAGGACAGTTTCTAACTAATACTTATTAGGCACCTTTGGGAAACTTCTTCTAAGTCTTGTTATTCTGATTTTATTATCACTTTGTTCTTTTCAAGAGGTGGGTTAATACTTTCTCCCTCCTTCCCTATGTTAGTTCACACCCTTTGATTTATCCAGCTCAGTTTATATTTCCAAAACCAACAAAAACGGGCCCCCTAACTCAGTCATAAACTACAGTTACACTGTTCCCTTTTTAATAGGTGCTACTTTACGAAGCATACTATTAAAATCATTCATATTGCATGAAATAGCTGTGGCATATCTCATTTGAGAAATTTTGCCTTTTTTTTTTCCTCAGACTGCCATTTACTACATATGTTACATCTTTCATAAAAATGTAATAAAAAGTTGCTGTCATTTACTTATGAAAGTGTTTGCAAATCTATGTTTCTTTGTTTCCATGCACAGGAGAGAAAAATTGCATATGCTAAAACTAACCTGAGCAAGTATTTGTACTGAAATACTAAAAGTTCAATGCCAGTTTACTGGGAAACACCATTATTTGGTTTTGGTGTATTGCTTCTGTCACATACTGTATATAAAGAAGGAGGTGGCGAAAGCAACCTCTAAGAGAAGCTTCTTTTCCAGGAAGAGTAATAGATACTGGGAAGTCACAGGCTATCTTTGTGGCCACAACAAGTGTTATGATGGCTACAGTTTTGACAGTTAGGACTACTACTTGGTGTATTTCCTAATGTGTTGACTGTACTTCGGAAAGGCTGTGCTGAAGGGTTAATGACCCGGGAAAGTAGTTTTGAACAAATAAGTGTTAATAATGATTTTAAGCATCCAAGAAGGTATGCTTAAGTTATAAATCTCACAGTAAGTATTTAGCAAAGAGCTTACAGTTTCCATTTTTATCTTATGTGATTTACCTGTGAAGGAAGGAATCTGATCAGTTTTACAGACAGGAAAGCCGTGTTACTTATTAGCACATGATGGTCAGAGGTTTGGGGATTTCTTTAAAGGTATGTGACATGGAACATGTTTAAGGGAGAAATAATCTTGGTTGTAATTGTTCTATAATAATTTGACTTCAGAAAGAAGCACATCAAGCCTATGTTGGTTTTTGGATCCCTTCCAACAATTTACTGTTTTAAATTTGGTGTCCTGCTTCTAGACATTACCTGCACCTTGTAGCAGTAACAGCAGTTTTGCCTCTGTGTGTACGGCTTTCTAGGAAGTGTGCTGCATTATGCTACTTTGGCCACATTTGTGTAAAATTCATGCCTCGGCATTTTCAATTGCCTTTGACTGCTGCCCTATTCCGTATGTGTACAATAGGCTTTGTATCTTGCCAGCACCAGTTAGAAACCTGGTTAGTGACTAAAGTACTTAGAAGGCAGTGCTAAGGTGTACTACAGAGCACAGAGTATACTGTGCTCTGATGGCAGTGGGTAACTGCAGCATCCCCTTTAATTTACAAATTATCCCTTCAATAAAGGATGATTACAAAGAAATGCACACTGTACCAGCTGGAAAGCTGTCTTTCTGACCCAGCTGGGATTCATTCTGGACTAATTTTATTGCTTTGCATACAAAATTTTTTAATTAAGTGCTTGCAGTTATTCAGGAGCTCAGTAAAGTAAATTAGAAATAGAAAAACCTAGATAGGGATCAATGAAATGCACCTCTTGAGTCTTCAAGCCGTTTCAGTGCTTGTTCCAGCTATGTTTGTTCCACACCTAAATCAACCTGTAAAGCACTTCTGAACGTGTTAAAAATTCAAAGGGCCCCATACTGTATTTAGCGCTGCTGGATAGCATGTCCTTTGAGCAGGCTCCTACTTCAATTACCACATTGAGTGTGCCTAGTGATACCCTGCTATGCTGGGCAGGTTCAGTTTATCTGTAACAAGTGCTTTGCATGTGTTATAAAAAAGAAGCATATTATCCAGGATATGTACTTGACTGTGTAAAAGCTATATGTATTATAATAGTGGCTTCATAACAAGCCTATATCATTATCCAGAACGTATAGACTTCTTGTATTTTCATTACAGGCTTTATTAATAACTTTTTTCAATGCTGTTGGACTATCTTTAATTTTTAGTTGTTGGATCAACAATTTAGATTGTTCTCGTTTCTGTAAAATCCAGTGGTATTCCAGTATGCACTAAGCACCAAAAATCCTAAGCTAATTAGTTAGTCTTACCAAAGCGTGTCATGTGTTTCTTCTTGCTTTGCATTAGAAGGAAAGAAGAACATGGGGGGGGGGGGGGAAGGGGCACAGCAGGAGGAATTTTTGTACTACTCCAGTGATGAAGATAAGACAGTATTAGGCACATTTTGCTTCTGATGGTAGCTGATTTGACACGAATGCCATATTTCAAAGATCTGTTGTAATTCTTGTAGTATTAATGTTTCTTGTTAGTCTGACAAAGAGAACAAAATGTACTATAGCAGGATAAAAGTTCCATAAGATTATGTATTTCGTTCATTATGTTGTTTTATCCTGTGGTATGAATTTAAAGAATTTTGTATGAAGTATACGGCCAATAGAACTTGTGTCTGAAATCTTATGAGTAATGAGTCCTTATTGCTTTAAAAGGTAATTCTAGGGATTTTAGCATACTTTTGTAAAATACTTCAAAAAACCCAAACAACGCCAAACACAAACCCCATGCAATGAGAAGTAATTTCTTTAGCTATTTCCCTGTGTGATTTACTATAATAGCTCAACAAAATGCCTAATTTCTAATTTCATCCTATGAGGAATCATTGGTTTGAATCAGAGGCCTGTGTATCACAAACCTGTAGATCTCATACGGAGTCTGCCCTTTCCAAATTACACTGCCTTTGTGCTCTTGGTTTGCCTTGAATTTTTATTCACAGAATTTCATTTAAATAGGTCAGGATACCAGTTGTTCGAACTGTGCTACTCTTTATTTATCAATCTTCCTGTCTGTGTGTCCTTTACAAATGCCTTTTGTAGTGATTAGTTCTACCTTTAAATCAACTCTTCGAAATACTTAGTAATGTTTATCCTAGTGACGTCCCTGTAAAGCCTTTAATAGTGCAAATGTGTTGTGATTTTACCCTGGTAGGCAGCTAAGCCCCACACAGCCGCTCGCTCCGCCCCAGTGGAATTGGAAGGGCAAAAGTGTGAAAACTTGTGGGTTGAGATAAAGATAGTTTAATAAGTAAAGCAAAAGCTGCGTGCACAAGCAAAGCAAGAAATTCATTCACTCCTTCGTATCAGCAGGCAGATGTTCAGCCATCTCCAGGAAAGCAGGGCTCTATCACAGGTAACAGTTACTTGGGAAGACAAACACCATAATGCCAAATGTCCCCGCTTCCTCCTCCTTCCCTCAGCTTTTATTGCCGAGCACTATGTCATATGGTGTGGAATATCCCTCTGGTGAGTTGGGGTCAGCTATTGCAGCTGGGTCCCCTCCCAGCTTCTCATGCACCCCCAACCTACTCGCTTTGATGCTGTGTAAGCACTGTTCAGCAACAGCTAAAACATCAGTCTGTTACCAACACTGTTTTCAGCACAAATCCAGAACATAGCACCATAGGAGCTACTAGGAAGAAAATTAACTCTGTCCCAGCCAAAACTAATACAATATGTTTGAGTCTCCATTAAGAACTCGTTGTTCACATCTGTCAATTAGCCAGTTCTTTATCTGTTTAGTATTGTTTAATATTGCAGGATGCTAATTTTAAAAACTACTTTTTGTCAAATGTCAGCAAAAATCAAGTGGATTCATTTAGAGTTCTCAGAATAATGTAGTATACCTCTAAAAACAGCTACTTAAAAAGAACACTTTCCATTAAAAAATGTACTTGCTGACCTAAATTGCATTATGACAATTAATAATTAAATTCCGTATGATTTTAATTTCTTTGATATAATCTGATTTGTTGACTTAACCACATGTAGTTTAGTGGGTTGTCCTAATTTCCTTTTTGAGTATTATGTTAGTTTTCTGGATCTTCCACTTTTTTTTTTTTAATTGAAATGTCACAATATAATACTGTCTGTGGTTCAGATTTCTGCTGCCAGTGTCATTCCCGTGTACTTAGAATGAAATAGAGGTAAGAAAGTGATGCTTCTTGCTTGAAGCAGCAGAAATTTGTCTCAATCTAATACTCATACTTTGTTTATTCTTGTATGAACTAAGCGATTGTATTGTACTAACCTTATATTCAGCTTTATAGAAGGTTACCTCTTCCTCGTTCCTGGATACAGTAATGAAACTTTTTCAGTAGACATGTCTTGTCCTTAGCTCTCAGAAAAAGCAATTCCATGACTATTTTATTACTTACAGTAGAATTGCAGGGGGGTGGAGGTATGGTGTGTTTTGTTTTCTCCCAACATATGCCCTCCAAATCAATAAAATACTGTGGAGGAAGTAACCTCCCTGAAGCTGTCAGGACTGTTTTAGCAAGGGAAATCCTAGACTCCTAAACTGTCACAGCATCAGCTGGACTTCCAAGGGAGCAGGAGCTCAGCTCTGTGTAAGCTTGCTGATAGTGCTAATTACTATCCCAGACCTAGAGAATGAAAGCAGCAACGATTGCAGGGATAACTTGACTAGGAATCAGAAGTTCTGGGACAGCTGTGATTTACCAGGGATAGAAGAGTGTCAGGACTCTGCAGAAGCTGCCTAACACAGGAAAATTCCTCTAAAATGATGTGAGGAGTTCAGACCAGAACCGTTTGGGAGGAGAGCCTTAGCCACACTGTGGCAGAGCTGGAGATGATCAGGCACTCAGAGAAGACCTTTTGTTTGGTTGGGTTTTTAATAGGAAACCACTTAGTTATTACAAATAAAACTTCTGCATAAGCTTCTCAACCAAACTGCAGTGAAGAATGTAACTCGGGTTCAAAATGAGAGAATGAGTGGTGGTTGGACAACGAGTTTCAGTAGATAATGTACAGCCGTGGCCTCCTTTGTGCCAACTTGGGGCTACACATAGAGTCAAATTTGGAAGTCAATTGAGCTGAAAGCTGTGTTTTCCTCCTCTGGATTAATGTTGAGATGGATCAGTTCTGTGACCCATTAGACTTGAGTGGGGACTGTATAAGTATTCATGTTGGAACCAGAGGGTAGGTGAGGGAAGGTTTCCGTAACTTTGTTACGCGGGAGTATGGATTTAGCTTGATTTGAAGTCATTCATGGGACTACATCTTGAACATACAGGGAGAGTAATAATTAAATTTTAATTACCTTAAGGCTTCAATAAAACATCACAAGAAGCATAGCTAAGTGCCTTAACGTCCATGTTAAAAATGAGTTTGTGTTTCACAAATGTTCGTTGAATTATTGACAGGATGGGAAGAGAGAATCGTAGAAGCTAACATTAGCCAAGTGAGGTTAACCTCCATGGGCTGCTTCTACACACAACGGGAAGAGAGAGTAGGTCTGCTAAAGGCCAATAGAACAGCTTTTGTGGAGTGCTGATGGGAACATGACATTCTCTTTCATGGGTGGGTTTGTGACTTATTTGTGCTAGGACTTAGGGATGCATCATTGAGTTGCAGGAGTTAAAACTCAAGCATTTGTTACAGTAACACTGTGCATAGATGTTTTCCAGATAACGGAAGGCCGACCGATGACAAAGCCTTTCTCGGGATGCTGTTAGTGCCTTGCAGTGCTTTCACTGCAGTGCTTTCAGGCTATTAGAAGGTCTCCTGGCCTGATGGCATACTCCTGAGCTCTCCCTTCTCTCTCTTGATAGAGAAGTGAAAATGTTACAGAAACCTAAGATGAAATTAGGAGAAAGTAGCTAGGAAAATGGTCATCAAAAAGGCATCTGTTTTGTGTTGCAGTTCTCTGATTGCCTGAAAATATAAACAAAGCGTAAGTCTTGACTGTAATGATTTGTGCCTTGTATGCAGTTTTTGTTCCGCGGCCAAGTACATTCTGAAATCTCTCATGCATATTGTGTTCTTTTTCGCTAGGAACTCGATAAAGAGCTTCCAGTGTTAAAACCTTACTTTGTTCAAAAGCCGGAACTTGCTGGGAAGACGGGAACTGGTATGCGAGTCACATGGTTGGGACATGCCTCAGTTATGGTGGAAATGGATGAACTTATATTTCTTACTGACCCAATCTTCAGCCAGCGAGCTTCCCCTACTCAGCTGGTGGGTCCCAAGCGTTTCCGAGGACCTCCGTGCACAGTAGACCAGCTCCCCAAAATAGATGCAGTCATGATCAGCCATACCCATTATGATCACTTGGACTACAACACTGTAACGAGTCTAAATGAACGCTTCGGGAGTGAGCTGCGCTGGTTTGTGCCTTTGGGGCTCTTGGACTGGATGCAGAGATGTGGTTGTGAGAACGTGATTGAACTGGACTGGTGGGAAGAGAACTGTGTCCCTGGTCACGACGCGGTAACTTTTGTCTTCACTCCTTCTCAACATTGGTGCAAAAGGACTGCGACAGATGATAACAAGGTTCTTTGGGGCAGCTGGTCTGTCTTGGGACCTTGGAATAGGTTTTTCTTTTCAGGAGATACTGGATACTGTGTTGCTTTTGAACAGATAGGTAAAAGGTTTGGACCTTTTGATCTCGCAGCCATCCCGATTGGAGCTTATGAGCCAAGGTATGAAAATCAAAGTTTGATCAAAATACATAAATGAAATTATACACATATATAAAAAATATACCCAGAAGTGAAAACTGTAAGTGTTAAGAATATACAATAGAATATAGAGGCAAAAGATGGAAATAGCTGAATGACAAAAAAAAAAAAAAAAAGAAAAAGCAGGCAATCAGATGGAGCTGAAATGTGTAGGATGCTTGCCTGTGTATGTGTAATGTTCTTGGAGAGTTTTTTCTTCAGTCTTAACCACAGCAAGGGTGTATCAGCTGACTTTCTTCTACAAAAAATGTTGAGTAAAAATCTGGGATTACTTTGTGGCTTTTTTCCTGAAATAGCATCACTTAGTCCAGCGCATTTAGATGCCTGTAGTTTGCTGTGGTTTTTTCTTGCTTCAGTCTTTATATTGTTTTTGCAACTTATCTGGAGATAAAGATGACTTCTTCATAGGGGGACATCTGTTTGTTTAGGCATCTGTATCCTACTTACGATGGGGTATCTAAACTTTTAGATGACAAACATTCATAATGCTGGAAGCAAAACATGTATAGGCTGGGAAAGAAAGATAGGAATCTCAATAGCATGGTAAAAATCTGGTATCTTTCAAGAATTGCCAGGTTCTCTCTTCTGCTTTACCACCATTTCCTTAGGCTATCTTCTCAAGCACACACTTCTTCTTGTGCACTGCTAGCATGAATTTTTTTCAGGGGTGGATTTAAATCCGTGGCCTTAATGCCTCAAAGCACCAGTAATATTTCCTTATACTAATAAAAATATCGGTAAGAAAAGAATCAGTTTGAAAAGGAGAGTGAAATATATTAACTGCTGTTTTGTGGGTGTGTTGGTATATTCCAGCTTGTTGATTTTGAGTTTTCTGTTGTTCAGACATACATGCTCCATAATCTTCTTGGTTAGGTGAGTGTTTTGTTTTCAGTTTGTTTTTTTTTTTTTTTTAATTAAAATTCTTTGCAACTTACCCAATGAAAGCGAAGACATCTTGCACTGAATTAGGTGACACAAAAAATTTACTTTTGTGTTTTGGTAGGTGGTTTATGAAATACCAGCATGTGGATCCTGAAGAAGCAGTAAGAATCCATATTGATGTTCAAGCAAAGAAGTCTGTAGCAATTCACTGGGGGACCTTTGCTTTAGCAAATGAGGTATATTTCAACACTCTAGATGAGTTCACATTTTTTGAGTGCACAGTCATTTAATGAAGCTTTGCTTATGCAGTTTAACCTATGTATCTGTAGATGTATACTTAAAATGTAAACTTCGTATGAGTGAAAAGTTGTTACTATATGTACTGCTGTTCAAAACGATGCTTAGCTTTTCATAGCCATGGAAATATTTTATGTAATTGGTGAAGATTAATTTGAAAGTACAGAGTTATTGAAAGAAAGTGGAGGATTTCTGATATCTGAAAGCTGAGGAACATGAAAGGTGGGGACATTTATGCAATAATAAAAGTAAACTCAGCAGTGCATCACTTGGAGACAAATTACCTGCCTGCAGGTCAATAATTTATTAATCATGTCTAGTCTAGTAAATAAATAGAATAATATTTTTAATTGTTGATTCATATTTAAGTACCAGCAAGAATATGAAAAACTGAGTTAGATTCTGAGTTGTTTTTATTTATTTATTTTGTTGTCCCCCATCCCCAGCTCTAAAAGAAGGTTACCCAGGTACCTTCACAGTGACTAAAAATGCAGTGAAAGGGAAGTAACTACATCTACTTTGATACACCTTGTCTAGCAGCTGTTGTTCAACTTTCCATCAGTTGCACCACTTTATCATGTAATTCAGTCCTACGTTTACCTGATAAATCATGTTTTCTTTGACTTGGATGTAATGTTTTCTATCCATGATGCTTCCAATAAGCTGTGTCACTAGTGCCCACGGTACAAATGCTACTGTGTATTTAGAAGCACCAAAAATAATGGATAATTTCTCCCTGATGATGCCTTTTTCTGAAACGCAACAAAAGTACTGAGGCAGCTGCAGGGGGGCCCCACTGAAACCAGGCGCCGGTTTTCAAAGAGCGAAGCGGGCGGCGTTGTTTTACTAAACGAGAGACAGCGCCATCTGCTGGCCGGGGAGCGCCTCTCCTCTCGCCGCCTTTCTGCTCCTCGGGCATCTAGTCCAATACGCGGAAGATGACCGAATTTTGGATGACAGGTGGTGGTGCCTTGCTAGTTACTCTAGAACTGTAAATCGTCATTCTTATCGTTTAAAAACTGAAAACAAACATTTAGATTTGACAAATATCCTCCTTGCCACCCCTGACCCCCTTTTTAGATAACATTTAAAATTTAAACCATTTCTTTGTTTAGAGCAGTGATACGCTTTTTTCCCCCAAATGCTGCAATGGTATCTTTTCCCTCATATTATTCTTATTTTTCCAGTATTACTTGGATCCTCCAGTTAAACTGAACGAAGCTCTTGAAAGATACGGCTTGAAAAAAGACGACTTCTTTGTCTTAAACCATGGAGAATCACGGGACTTGAGTACAAATGATGGGTTTGAGTAATGAAACAGTAGCATTTCCTTGTAAGCCCTGTTTGATTTGAACTAGCAATTAATATTACAAATATTAATATGATACACTTACAAAGTAGGTTTTTTGGAGTGAATTGGCTTTTTAGATGCCAGGTTTGTCAGTTTCAGAACTAAAACTTGCATACCAATTTCACGATAAATTTTGCTAGTTACATTGTTTATAAGTTTTGAGACGTGATCTAAAAACTGGTTAATATATAGGGTATTGTCTGGGAATAAGTTGCAGTTTTCAACTCTTACGGACACTGATAAATTACTGGGTTTTTAAAAAAACTCTTCATCTTACCTGCAGCAGCAATAATAACCTCAGTGCAGGACATATTCTTAGAATTAATGACTGGCTTGAATTAGTCATTGTTAGAATGTCATCTCCCATTTGTTTGTCATTAATCTTCAGGTTCTGCCCTGCACTTTGATAGCTTCACTGTGTGTTTTGTGGGGTGGAGTCTTCCAGTGCAGCTGTGTTGTTAAAGCACAAGCATGGTAAAATAATTACTTTACTGAGTGCTTCTACATTTTCATATATTGATGAACCACAAAAGCTGAATTTTACAATGATCTAAAGAACTGTGCCTTTTAGAGAGAGATAATTTAATATTGCATCATTGATGTGTAAAACTTACTGCTGGCCAGAGTATCTGCACACTTTCGTTGTTTTGCCAATGTTTTTAAGTTAGGCCTGAATGTGTCTAAAACAACTTCGTCAAATGCAGTCCATGACATGGAAGAATCCCTTAATGGCACTTCTCTTTGCATTGACTCAGCCTATTACCAAGTACTTTTTTTTTTTTTTTTTTTTAAGTGAAAAGTCTTAAGCAAGGGCTGCTGTATTTTTTCTTGTAGCTTCCCTCTAATTTTAAAGTTGAATGAAAGATTACAACATTGTTAAGTATTGTAAAACCTGGCTAAATGTATCTGTATCAAATTGCCATGCTAATTTACAGAATTAAAGCCTATTGTTGCCAATAAAAAGGGCTGTTATTCTCTTTCATAATTAATTGAAGAAAATTTTTTTGTTCATGATTTGTTTTGGTCTATGGGGTATGTGTATTTTTTTCACTCTTGCTGTGCATTACATCTTATGTTCATACTCCATGAAGATAAATAAAAAGACACATTACTTCCCTGCAATTTAAAGACATGAACTTCTGGCAGCTCATTAAAACCAGTTAATGAGATTTCATGATAGGAGCAAACTGAAGTAATCTTTTAGCTGTTGACATCTCTTAAAAATTTATATTGGGAAGTCCTAGAAGTCTTGTAGCTCTTAATGCCAACAAAGTAAACATCAGTTAGTCCAACTTCACGCTGAGCAAGGGTTGTGGAATAGAGGATTACACTTAAATATAAGAAAAAGTAACTTCTGTTACTCTGGTGGGATTCATGTACAATTATTTAGGTTGGAAAAGACCTTTGAGATTCTGAAGTCCAGCTGTTAACCTAGCACTGTCATGTCCACCACTAAACCATGTCCCTAACCAGTGTATCTGCGTGCTTTTTAAACGTCTCCAGGGATGGTGATTCCACCACCTCCCTGGGCAGCCTCTTCTAATACTGTTCCAATTTCAGGGAAGAAATTTTTCCCAATATCCAACCTAAACGTCCCCTGGCACAACTTGAGGCCGTTTCCTCTTGTCCTGTCACTTGTTATCAGGGAGAAGAGACCAACCCCCACCTGCCTACAGCCTCCTGTCAGGGAGTTGCAGAGAGCAGTAAGGTTCCCCCCTGAGCCTCCTCCTCTCCAGGCTAAACAGCTCCAGTTCCCTCAGCTGCTCCTCACAAGACTTGTGCTCCAG
>JAVJGI010000060.1:75974381-75989695 GCA_035590275.1 Ibycter americanus | reverse complement strand
GGCTGTGGCGGGCGAAAAGGGCGGGAAAGGCCGGGCTGAGGGGGAGGGCTGGGTCTGCGCCATGTCGCCCCGCGGGGTAAGGGAGGCGGCCCCCTCAGCCGCCCCTGGCCTTCCACCAGGCGGCTGGTCGTAAGCCTGGCCCCCACTGGAACCACAAACTCTGCCGGGAGCACCCGTGGGGGGAGGCGCCCCCCTCCCCATGAAGGGTCCCCCTTACTCCTCGGTCGTGCTCTGGTGGCTTGTGCGGGGCATGTTTTTGTTCTGCTCCTTCTGTTGATAGCTTTCTTCAGACAGTTTATGAAAACTTTAAAAACAGAAACGAGGTGGAATGAGGTAATTCTGCTTCTTAATCCGAATTTAAACTTGAACAATGACTGAAATGAAGGCAAACACAGTGAACTACGTTGGCATCTTGGCTAGATCTGCTTAAGTTCCTCATCTTAATTACAGAAGTACCTGTAGATTTCAGCTGGATACATCCCTCCTTTTTGAGTGCTGCAGGTGCGATCTGTAGTTTTTAATGGCCCATCAAAGGTGTGATAAATATGTTAGAATTTGTTAATCAAATCTCAATGACAGATGAGGGGGGGGGAGCTATCGCTGTAACCGCAAGTATCCGGTTGCTGCCTGAGCAGAAGGCAGAAACTTGTACAAGCTCGCTTACCACAGACCTTAGCTCAAAGCAGACAAAGGAAGGGGGAGAGGGGGACTCAACCGCGTGTAACTCAACCGCTCAGGAAATGTGCTTACAAGAAAAAGAGCAAAAGTTCCACGGAACAGCCTGGGTAATGCGCTTGCACAAATAAGGAGAAGAACACGAGTTAAACGTGCGAGGAAGACCACCAGCCTTCATCCCATGACCACCAGGAGGAAGAAAAAGACCCCCTAGCAACAACAACGCAGAACCGGCGCAGAGTATACTGGGAGGATACGTATACGGAACTTAAGACTGTATGAAATACAGGCGTACAAGTGGTCGGGTTGCGGACCGTTGGCGGAGCAGGAAGCTCCCCGGCCGCCCAGCGCTGTTTTGCTCACCTACCGCTTGCTTAATTAAATCAATATTATTCACCTAAAAATTTGTCATGATTGGAATTGCCGATAACAAAAGGTAAAGGTGGTGGTGAACCAGTTTCAGATGTTTGTGGATTAGATGTTTATTGGCCCAGGAGTAAATAAACTTCTATAAAATGTTAGAGAGTAAAACTGTTTGTCACATCATGAAGGACTGGGGTGGAAATGGAGTTGGTGGGTTTGCCTTTAGGATTCTTATGTGATTTTCTGTATTTCTTTAGTTTCCTCCCTGTTTTGTCACACTCACCTCTGCCTATTTCAAAATCTGCAGCAGCAGTTTCTCAGTTTCCTTAAAACAAAGAAAGGCACAATGCACAAATACAAGCTTAAGAGATATCCTGATACTTTTAAGCTACCAAAAATAGACACCATTTGCAAGCAGCTATTACAGCCAGGATTTCCATGGAAACATTAATGAAGAAATCTTGAGCCAATTAGAATAATTACAGAGCAGCGCTGCCATGCAGACTGAGCGCCTCTCCTGAGAGTTTCTCTTGATCATTCTTTGTGTTTTTAAGCACAGAAAGACAAAAGATAGGATGTATCTGCCTGAGCTGTGTTTCTTGATTCAGCACATCAAAAATAGCTCATATTTGCATTTCCAAGCAAAAGTTATAAATACCTTTATAGCAACAGTGGCATTAAGTTAATAAACTAAAAATGAAAGAATTAAGGTTAAAGGGAGTTTCTTAAAAGAAAGAATCAGTTAAAAATTAGCCTATATAAGATCTTTTTTTATAATTTTCTTCTTGTTTCTTAGAGGCTGGTGCTTGCTGATGTCTAGGCATGTTTCTTATGTGATTTTATTACATTTTGTTTTCTTTTTCCATTTGCCATTGATCAAAATTAAGGATATAGAGTTCTAAAATGGCCATTTGCTTATGTCTTTTTATGATTACGTTGTGGTTTGGACACAGTTCAAATGCAGTTAGACTCCAAATAATCATGTCCAAATAATTTGGGATTCCCTGCTGCATGTGAATGTTTCATTCCTGTCTGATTTCTCTCTTTCGGTTCCGTCCAGATTTACTTTTAAACAGTACCCATAAAAAGGCAGGCAAATGGTAATCCTGCAAACACTATGTGTATGACAACTTTCACTGCTGTTAGTAGCTGTATTCTTACGATGTTAAAATTAAGTTTGGGTGCAGAGGTGGCTTAAGATTTTTCTGGCCCAAATGAATTCTGTTATGAAGCGTAAATGGCTAAAGTGCTAGAAAGAGGAATGGGGTTATGGCTGGAAGAGAGAAGCCTTGGAGAGAAGCCAGGCTTTCTACACTGGGTTAATGGAAGGCTGAAGTTTCTGGCCAGTCCAGGCCTCACTGTGTTTCACACAACCTCCTCTGAGGAGATGGACGGCACAGACTCCTGAATGCTGATCAGAAGACGCTTTATTAATCCAAAACCTGCGCTTATATTTCCTCATTTGCTGTTCATGCGCACCATACTAAAATATCATTGGTTAATCAATACTGTTCACGTGCTTCTTAACTATATTTCATTGGTTACTTGCTAAGCTACAAACACACTAAACTTCTTGCTCAAAATGCTGTTTTTAAACCAAAGTTGCTGTTTCTCTTCTGGATGTTCAGCCAGCCTTATCTTACTTTCTGGGCGTTCAGCCAACCTTGTCTTCTTTCTTCTTCAGCCTTCAAGGTCCTTCACAGGCATCATGAGATCCAGCGCTCACTGTAAAGCTCTCTACACTCCCGTTTTGCTCCTCTTCCCCTCATAGGAATAGGAGCAGCAGCAGCAGACCAGACTTTCTGGGTTTCTGGAAGAGACAAAGTTGACAACGGTTTTGTCAGTTTTGAATCAGTTTCATTATCCCTGTTAATTTGCTGCTTTGGGCTGCTGCAAGGGCTACCTTACTAGAACTCCTCCTGGGGGTGGCAGGCCTTTATTGTCTTTGCAAATGCATCTGATTTTAGGGTGTAGTATCTTATTGAAGGTATACCTGAAATAATAGTATTTAATATTTATAACACTGCATTGACATTTAAGCAAGGTGTTATGGAATAGCTAAATGTATAAATGGTAATGCTTTGAATGTACAGTGAACAGCACATCTTCAGCACTGGAGGGGTGAGGCTGGGAGATAACACATTTGTAGCAACAAATCAAAATAACAAAATTCATATCTTTCTTGGTAAATTTTTTTTGGTATATTGGTCTGGCATACTACTTCTTGTAATAGTCATCCTCACCATAATGCTTAGAAACCCAGGTAATGACTCAGGATATTATGTTGTGCTAGCTGCTGTACATTTATCAAAAGATGTTCCCTGCCCAGGTGACTTATAAGCTGATGGTGAACCAGCAAATGGACATGAAGGAGTATAAACGGGCATGAAAATCACAAAGACAGTAAGATCATTATTGGTGATCAAGAAAGGGCAGTAGTCACAACACATCAAAACCAACCATGGTCAAGGCTTTTTATCCAAGCTTCACAGAAAAGAGAGTTTTGGTGGAACTGTTTAGTTCATTTTTTTGTATTCAACAGGAAAATGCAGTCTAGTAGTAGATGCTTCTGGAAAAGCAGTGCACTTTATGAGGGTTTGCAAGAAAACAGCAGTTGTTAATGAAACTACACCTGGCATCTACTGGTTCTGGATAGCTTATGGGGTTTGGGAGAATCATTAAGTTTAAAGCTGGATACATCTCTATAGGTAGATGCTGTGTTGATTTGTCCAGTTATATACCACTGTTAAGAATTTTTTGGTAAAAATGAGTATGTTGTGTTTAGATTACCTGATTTTTGAGGCACAGAACTTAGATCTTGAAACTTTTTGCTTTGGACAACTTTACAGACAAGACATGGATGTTTCTTCATCCTCATAGGGAATATTTTCTAAGGCACAGCTAATAGTCATCATTGATGCCACCCAGTCATGCTCCCCATTTGGTGTTGGAAATAAATGGAAGTTACTGTTTAGAAAATGTCTGTTAACATCAACAAAACTATTGGTCTGTGTACTGAGATCATTTCAAGGATGAAAAAATGGTGCAGCTGAAGAGTTTGTAAAATTTGTTGGATATCAGTATCTAATATTTTATTCAGATTATGAATATGCTGATTCTCAATAGCTCTCTTTCACATATGAATAAAGAATAAGAAATTATGTAGGCTAAATGTACATAGGAAGGGAGGCTAAAAATGGTTCTTCCATTACTGAGCTTTAAACTGAATGCTGCACAGTTTTGGGATTTTTCCTTTGTGAACTTCTAAACAACAGATGAGCTTTTTCAGATTGATAAATAGAAGCAGTTAATATAAAAACCCAACTAAGATATTGAATTCTAGCTTAATAACTTAGGTGCACTGTAGAAGCTTTGGGGGTTTTGGTTTTATTTTTTTACTTGTTTGGTAGTTGGTTAGCTGGGAGTTGTGATGATATGCAACTAGTGATCATTTGACGTATGAGTATAGTTTTAGTTGTGTAATGTTATGAATAAATAAAATTTATAGATTGAGAAAAATTGTTCATGGACTCTTTCAGACTGTTGAGAGTCTTGTAGAAGTCTAATAGAAATAGCCAGACTTGTAGAGATTCGGCTTAATTGTTCTCAGTTTTGCACCTGGCCCAAGCATCACTGGAGAGTACCTGAATGAGGATTGCGAGACCAGGTGTTACAATTCTTTCCTTATTTAAGTTTTATAAAGGAATGTTAAACAGAGGCCTTGCACTCCAGTATGTAATTGGATGATTTGGCTTTACTGTGTTGGAGACCTTTCAGAACATCCAAAGGAAAAAAAGTTGTTTGTGTTTGTTTGTAAAAGGGAAAAAAGAAAAAGGTAAACAAAACTTGAAATAACAAACAATGGCATTCATGTGGCAGAGGCATACTGGCTTAATCCAGCAGAGGGAGTAGCCGACCAATGTTGGGATTGGTTTTGGGAAATCTGTCCATAGGAAAATTTGTGATGAAAGCCATTTAACTGCCTGTATATTGCTTAAAATTATATTATACGTCATGAATTACAATGATAAGTGATGGATTTATAATATTTTCTTAATATAGTCAACCATCGAGATTGCAAATTACAACTTTGCAAATTACAATTTTGTTAAGATTGAATTGATGCTAGGGTTGGAATCTCTGTGTTGATTAGTGTTTATAAATATTCAAGGTGTCTAAACTGAGGACAGTTGCCTTTCATTGTGTCTGTGCATAAAGAAGTATTTTTCTTTGCCTTTTCATATTGGTCTTAACTTAGAATCATAGAATGGCTTGGATTGGAAGGAACCTTTAAAGATCATGTAGTCCAATCCCCCTGCTGGGGGTAGGGGCATCTTTCATGTTTCTCAAAGTCCCATCCAGCCTGACTTTGAACACTTCCAGCGATGGGGCATTCTCAACTTCTGTTCAACAGCTTTCAGATATCCTTTCCAATTTATATTATTGCCTTATTCTGTTTCTACATAGTGTTCTGATTAGCATGTGAAAGGCCTCTCTAGCATGCAAGAGCTCCCAGGCTGCTCCCTCTACCTGCCTGCTCTGCTCTCTGCCTCGAGTGAGGGCCCACTTCTGCCTTTTGTTGCCTCTGTGTTATGCATGGCTTTTGCTGTATATCCATACCATGGTTTTGATTTAGAACCTTCCTCTTTTCCCTTGTCCTCCCACCGTACTTCCTGAAAAGAATTCAAGCACATGCTCCACATTAATAATAGCGAGAGGCCATGTCTTGAAAGGAAAGTAGTATTGCATTGAGTTTGTACAGTGAGTAAACCCTTATATTATTGTGTTGTCTTGTCATCAACATGTAGCAGTTGCTTCAGATATTTCCTGGTTTTAAAATTTAGTTTTATATTTATATAGACTATATTTATATAGTATTACAGTAATAAGCTGGAATTAATATGAATGTTAGAAACGAAGAAAGCATTTCTACCCACTGAGTGCATAGGTGCCATGGTTTAGGAAAATTAAACACAAGTGGATGGTGAGATTGCATAGTCAGAATTTTGGTCATGATCTTTAGAGGCCACAGCAGACTCTGAATGGCAATATTTAGATGTGTACCATCCAACTGCACCATGGAGAGAACAGCTCTCTTAAGTGTCAGGGCTGGAAGAAAATCTAAAAACTCGGGTGTTGTTTCTGTGTTAACTAATAAAAGCAAGTTTCTTTATAACAGACAGAGGGAAATATAAACAAGAGTGTGTCCCAGGACAGCATCTTTTGCATAGATTAATGTCTAGTTAAAGATACACAGTCATGTTTTGAAATTTTTTACCAGGCACAAAACCATCTAGTTTATAGTTTTCATTAAATATTCACTTAAATAACAGCAATTCGCCCATATACTTTGTATGTTCTAGCTGTATGTGAGCTCATGATTCAGAAGTCATATCCAAATTCACAAATGAGAAAAATGGTATATCAGTTATTGTGCATTATTACTAAAACATAATGCAAAGTATGTGATAACACAATCCTGAAAAGCAAGTCTTTTTTCAAACTGCATATTGTTTTCAATACTGGGTACAAGATAAATTTCTGGCCATGCTTCCCATTCAACATACTCTATACTACACAGGATTAATCTTGGTTTACATTCTGGTTTTCATTAAGTAAACGAAATTACCCAATCTTCTATATATTCTTTCTTTAATGCACATTAAAAACAATGAAATTCTTAGTAGGAATTGTTAAAGAAATACCATGTATTTTATTACTATCCTAAAGCCAGTGCTTTGAAGTCTAGCAATTGAAATATGCTGATTACAGGTACTATTACCTGTAAAAATTGAATGAAAAGGAAGGTAAATGGTAAAAAGAAATGCCTTTATTTTACAATATTTTAAAAGATGCTGGTAAACTTGTGTTTATTTTAACAGTTTCATATCTAGATGCTACTTTGCTGTTAACACAAAGGCATTAATTTGCAGGTTTTTTTTGCAGGTGCTGCTTTGTGGTGTAGTTGTTACGCGTCCAGAAGATCCACTTACATTTTTAGAAGAAAAGCTCAGAGAAATAATGGAAAAGGGATTAGATGCTGTCTTATGGTACGTACTAAATGATTGTGTCTGTGCTCTGTGGTTTATAATATTGAACTTGGACTTTTAAAACATGCTAATGGGACAGTATCTACTATGGAGACTGCAAGTTAAATGTTAATATTGCTTTTTTGCAAATATTAATGGCATATGATATTGCAAATACAGTAAGACAATATCTTCTAAAAATATTGAAAATATTTTTCTTTTGATATCTGTGGGGTTTTTTTTTGTCTACAGAATAAAGAGTATAACCGCTGCTTAATGCTCCTCTTTCTTTAGTCAATATATTAAACCCTTTTGTGGTAATCAAAACTGAGGTAGTGTTATTTGTTAAGACTTCATTGCTGTCCACAGTATATTTACCTGTATGAACCAGGGATGTGACTTTCAAGCACTGAATCATTAATTGTAGTATTTCTCATTTGTTCTCTGCTCTGTGTGTTCTTTCACCCTTTCAAGTGAAGTAATCACAGCATGAGCTAAAAAAGACTAAGGATTTAGTTCTGTTTACACTGGAATCTTAGAAAATACTGTTTGACTTCAGTGGTAGGAGGCTTTGGTCTCTAAAATATGTAGAACTTCTGTAGGCTAAAAATCCCATCTGAATTTTAAAAAATATGTTTCACAGTAAGTGCTTTTTTCTGACCTGTTAGTGCTTTTTGCCCACTGTTAGGAAAAAAGTCATTAATTTATAGTTAGTCTGTAAGTGACAAAAGAGAAAAAAATGTGTATGTGTATTCTTACCTTACTGTGCAGAAAACAAGACACAAAGTTTTGCATTAGTTTTGAATATTGTGAGATTGTATGTTCTTACCTTTTTTTTGAAGCATGTTCATTGCTGTTGGTGCAGCTCCTGTGAAAGTTACTTCCCCTCCTGCTTTGACTTGCACACGTAATTAAGTAATTTCATGGTTCAGCTGTGTTTCAAGAAGAGCTGTGTTTTGTAAATATGGCATCTTTGAGGCTTGTAGATTCTGGTCCATTGAAAGTTTTGAATATCAGGAAAAAAGTTTCAGTTGGTGCAGAGGGAAGAGCAACAAGCTATAATGGTATTTGCATTGACATGAATCACTAACAGGATAGAATACCCTCTTTTTTTACTTGCTGGACTTGATCCAAGAATGCAGTTTCATTTGTAGGTGTCACAGCTGTGCAGTAATCAAGCCTGATGTTTTAGGATAGCATCAGGATTAATCTGCAAGAAAACTTTAAATATTGAGAAGAACTTCTACAGAGATTGTAGTGTAAGCAAAAAAGAAGATAAGAAAAAAGATGAACAAAATTTCATAACAATAAGGATGCCTGGAGACAAAAACCTTGCTGGGGAGTGAGCGCTTTGTACAGGAAGGAGATGGGAAGTCATAATTCCGTATGAATTAAATTCAGTGTTCATGTAAAGTCTATACAATATCATTTTTTAGAGTTCAGTTGCATAGGCATGCTGCCACTGATACAACTTTTTAGTAAGGGACTGTTCTGTTGGGATACTGAGTTCTGTAGAATGCCTCATTGTTGTCAGAAAATTACAGTGGATTAAAACTGACCTCAAAAGGCACTGCTGATCTATTTAGATGGGAACTAGAAAAACTTAGAGAGTGAGAATTGGAAAAAAGAGGGAAGGCAATATAGTGGACAAAGTCATGGTCAATGCTAGGAAAACAGCCATCTTTTGCTATGTGAAGAAGCTGTAATTTCAAAGGGCTAGCCAGGGGGTACTTGCCTCGCTTTTATGTTCTGTGCAGTTGTCACTTCTGGTTGAAGTTTTCAGGAGGAGGTGGATAATAAAGGTTAATCTTTGGGCCCACTCTAGCAGACATCTCAGGAGTTGTCTGGACCCACAGCCTCTCTGCATACACTCATAGACTGATTTAAGTACGTTGTGGTAGCAGGTAAAATTGTTACAGTGGGTGACGCAGATTTGTGCCCTTTTTGTGTCCTTTCCTGGGATTCTCCATGGGGTGACACCAATTCCTCGTATCACAAGGTGCACCAACAACCTGAACCATAATGATGAGGTTTTATTGTTTACATTATTTATGATGTCTTTCCTAGAAGTTGAAAACTGACTTGGTTTCTCTTTTAATTTTGAGTCTCTGGTAAATACTTTTTGTTTCCATATTTTTCATGAAAGTATAATGCAGCATAATTTTTTTTGATTTATTTTACTCCTGCAGTGTGTTGTCTTTTTTTTTTAAATGAAAACAAAAGTTTACCTATCTAGACATAGCATGGCCTATCTGCAACAGCAGGAAACATTGCTTCAACTACTGAAAATTTGAAATGGCTCTTCAGTCAATATTAAGTTGAGAAACAAAATAGTATCATCTGATAGGAAACGTCCGAGATAGATATTACATGGAAGCTCTAATGTACACAGTATTTCAACATAGCTCTGAGAGTAGCAATAAAACATGATAATTTGTTTTCATATTTTGTAAACACATTAAAAATATGGCTGCTATAGGTATTTGTAATGAAAGTGGTACACGTCTTAATCTTTAAATAATACTATTATAATGCCATAACATATAACTGTAATCTATTAGGTACAGAGAAAATATGCATTTTCTTTTGGGGATACTAATATGGTTAATATAATTTGTTTCTCTTTTAAAGGTATATGTGTGCTGATCTGTCTTTACACCGAAAATTCAAGAGGATTTCAGAAACTTACTTGAACACTGTTTTTGGACTAGATGATGAACAACTGGTAAAAATAATTGAACATTTGCATTAACTCTATGCTGTGAACAAATCAAATAGAATACTCATAGTCTGTTTTTAACTTTTCTCACGTTACTATTCTATAGCCAGTGCAAGGAATATGATACTTCGCATTTTTTTCTATTGATATTGATTTGTATCCAAAACCTAATGTCATCAGAGGTAAGCATAGCATCTGTGCATATGGTAGGGAGCAAGTAGTTCTTGTTTCATATTTGGTTATAATTTAAAAGAGTTCCACATAAATATTAATCTAGTTTCAATAGGGTTTTTTTGTGTGTGTGCATTATTTAGTTTTGCTTAGGGTGATTCCTAAAATTACACTTGAACCAATAAATCTTGGAAAGTGCTATCAATGCTAACAATTAATAGTTACAGTTAAATGCAGTATTATTGCATATAAAACAAGGAGGTGAACATTTTGGTTTTACTGATCAAAACACGTGACCTGTAGAGAAGAAAAACTGTATTTTAAAACATTCAGAGAAGAAGCAAGTTGCTGTATAACCATGCATGGAAGCAGTCTAAGCAATTTAGTCAGTAAATTGGCATGCAGTGTGACCAGATTTTTCTCTTCATTATCTCTGTATAACTGTGCTTAATTTTGTCTTCTCTTAGTACATCTGTACTGTGAGTTTACTGCAGTTTCACTTCAGCTGTTTCCTTTTTGACCAACCACTCAAATATTATATTAATCAGTCTAAAAGTGGAATGGTTGGTTTTTACAGTATATACATAAATATACAAATGTGTCACAGTCAAATCCTCTCAGAGATTTTCTTAGGAGTAAGAGCAATAAATGAGATAAAAACAATTTTCTGAGGCCCAATTCCTATTTGCACATTCAAAGGACCGTATTTTCTTTTACAGGGAGTAGTCTTACACAGTTTTGGTTTTGTAGAAGCTCAAACAGGTTTATTAATATACCAATGAGTTAGAATCATGTGGTAAGTGGTTTACATAGCAATGGATCACAAAAAGATTTTTGCAAAGAGTAGCTTAAGTATTTGTTTAATAGGCTAAATTGCCGGATGTAGCTGATCAGTAAAAGAGTGGATATGAGGGGTGAAAGACTGAGTTTCAGTTACTGAGCTTTCCCTCAAGCACACATATTAGTTCTGTTTTGTGTGCTAATTTAGCTTTTCCTTTAACTTCTGTGTGTAAACACAGAAGTATAATTTAGTAGCAAAGTACTTCTAACTATACACAGAAAATGATCTTTAAAATAGATATTTTAATTTGCACCAATCAACATGGAAAATACAAGATTTCATATTTTTGTCCGATTTTTAAATATTCATAGTATAGCACTGTTTTGTGTACTGATGTCGTAAATGGTTTGTTTAGATGACTGACAAATTATGCGCCAAAGCATGGGACTTTTACAGCAGAAACTTAATGAAGCTGTGTTTTAGGTAAGTATATGCATTTTACGTATGCCTCAGGAACGTATTAGGAAAAATCTTTTACCAAAGCATGTAGTTCCTTTGGGGGAGGAAAAAGTTTTCATCATTCAGATTAAAAACTCAGAGTTGGCTTTCTTTTTCTTCAGCAATGTTATTCTATGGTAAAACTAGTAAATTCTGAGTTTCTGCCTGTTCCAGACCTGAATAAAGTCCTTGAAACTTCTGCACTTTAATCAACTGTATTTGCCAGGAATATGGTAGTATACCCAGGATTAAAAGGATAATTTGCATCTGTGTCTGAAAGTAAAAGATCTACATCCTCTTGTGCTCTCTTTGGTTTCCTTTATGCTTGGGATTAGATAACTCATACTTTAAATTATCCAACTTGTCCTTTTAAAAATGGGGATAATACATAGATATGTTTTTAAATATGATAATCCCAACAAACAAACCTGTTCACTTATTCCTTTGTTATAAGCATGTGTATCAAAATTTAATGATCCTCCATTTAGAACAGATGAGTTTGGGCTATTTTATTTTGAAAAGTGTACAATGCTAACTATATTGGAGGTGCAACTCTTAGGAACACTGGTGTAAATCCTTACTCAGTATCACAAAATTGGTAGGGAGGTGAAGATTTTCAGGCTGTACTGTGGTTAGCCTTGGTAAATATTTGTCTCAACTGTTTTCAGTCATCTTAACAATCACAGGTGTTGGAGACCTGGCAATCTCTGTAGGCAATTTATTCCAGTACTTCATAGTCCTTTATAACAGAAATATTTTCCTAATACCTGAGCCTTCCTTGCTATAAGAGAAATCTTTTTTTTTTGCCTTTTTGTCTTGTACCCCAGTGAAATGGAAGATTATTCCTTTTTCCTTTACAACAGCGTTTTGAAGATTGTCTGAGCTGACAGTTTTGTTTAATTATCACAGAAGTTGGACTGGAACAGTAGAATGTTCCATTTATAATTGTTCCTAAATACATGATTATTATTTTTTTTTTAAATTTGAAATGAGAGAGATTTTGGCAAATGGAAGTGGTCATGTAAAGTCTAATTTATTCAGTAGTCTTTCCAGCAAATCAGATATGGAGAAATAGTGTATTTTAATATATCAGTGACATATGATTCATTTGAAATACATTTTTTTGTTCTGAATCTAATTCTTTCTTATTACTTAGCTCAGAAGAGCAATGGGATTTTTACCAAAGGTTAAAATTGTTAAGATTTAAATTGAGTTTGTTCTATTACATTTATTTTTATTTGTATTGCCAAGAAAATGTAAATAGCACTTAAGTAAATGCATGCATCTAGCACTTCTAAATTATTTTCTATAAACACTCAAATGTCCTCCCATAAGTACAGATCTCTACATTAAAGTATATCTGACAGCAGCAGCAGTATATGATGGTGAAAGTAAGCAAGTTTTATGGCTTGATACTGTAGATACTACAAACAAGTAGAAATTTTATTAAAATGAGTGGATGAAATACCACTGAAAAATATTATAAATGTGTATTTTGTATAAATTATAAATATCAAACATCAGTTCTGTTCAGAAGTTTGTATTGTTGAGCTTGACTGCTTTGTATTTTACAGCAAATTGCAGCTTTATAGATTTTACTTCATTCAGGTCAGGAGCCATATTAAATTACTCATTCTGTTTTACAATTCAGAGGATGGATAAAATATATTCTGCTGAAAAAGAACAAAAGAAAAAAGGCAGCGCAGAAGATGGCTGTAGCAGTAGTCCATTATAACGTCCAAATAGTAAGACTTATTGTACAGAAGTGGAGTATGTGGGTGCAGATTCACAAGGAAAAGATGACATGTAAGTCTATATAGCTGCTTTGCTTAAGACAAAAAATGCATGTTATATAAAATAACATTATGCTGTGTAAATTAAATATGCTTGGTCCAACAATTTATCTAGCTATCTTTTTGCAGGATGCCATTCATTAGTTGACCTGTGGCAACCTGATGCCATGAGTACCATGAGAAGCAGTTCTCTATTCTTTGCTAGGACAGATGGTGCTGGTACTCTTCCATAGACTGAGCAGTGATGCTGATGCAAAGCAGGCATGAGAGGTGTTAGGGAAATGGAGTGTATGTCGAAAGTACAGAGTGGAGTGAGTCAGGATGCTTTTGTGGGAGGTGAAAAGTACAGCAATGGGGATAAAGCAGGAGGGATCACAGAGTTTGACTCTTGGCTTCAGTTAGATGGAATTCACGATGATGGGTGGGGAAGGAGTGAAGATCAAAATAAAATAAAAAAGTCAGAAGAAAAAAAGAATAAATACTTTGTTCATTTTGCTTGAGACTTTGTGTTCCACAGATCCTGCAGCTATGAGTTTTGTAAAATGTCTCCACACAGCAGCTGCTGTGAACATAGACTCTGTTAACCTGAGTCCACCCAGACAGAAGTTTCATAAAAGTAAAGAAAGGACCAAAAGCACTATCTGTAGCTTTGAGTTTGAGCTCAGGCCGTTATGTATAACTCAAACATTGCTCTTAAAGAGCCAGAGGCCCAAGCTATTGTCTCGCTCCCCTAGGCAGTTGTGAGAGACTTCATATTCTTTTGTATTATTTCCTTTTATGTTATCTTCTAAATACTACTTTCAGCCAAGGCACCTTTTGTTAATGTTAAATTCACAGAAGCAGAGGAGGAGACATATGATGGGGCATAGTTACACAATGTATTTCCTTTTGTGACAAAGCTGACATATGGAGAAAACACCATTCAGTTATTCTTTGCTGTGTGAGTTTATTCGTTGACTCTTGACTAGTATTGGTATAATTATGGGATTGCACTATAAATGAGGTTGTTGGAATGATAGAGAATTAAAAAAAAAAAAAAGGTGGGTCTTTTTTTCTTAAATAAAATTTGATCACATTGGGGATCTGCTTATAGTAGAACTCTACTACACTATGAAGACAACCCATGAAGGAGTGATCTGTGGAAAAATGTCAATAGGGAACAGTGTGTTGTGAGAAAGTATTAAAGGGGCAGGTCAGTAGGCTGTTAGATCCTGATTGATGAAAATCAGAGCAAATTGTTGTAGGCGCAGTCTGGACTTCCCTTGCAATCCTGACAGTTTTTGCCTTCCTCCCTTAAGCAATGAAAATTTTTATATATATTTTTTATATATATATACACATATAAATATATATATCTAAAAATGCAAATAGGCATTTGCTTTGCAAATATTTCCACTGTAGCTTACTGGTTGTATAGCCTAAAAAGTTATCGAAGTTTGTAATTGAACTGTAAAGTGTACACTTATTAAAGTAATATCATACAATATGTTCCCTAGAACACATAGTGTTTGAGTGTGACTCAGGTCGCAGAAAACAGCTTTATACTGTCAACGTTTCATCTCTTGCCAGATTCGAGACACTGATTTTATTATTCCCCCCCCCCCCCAACAAGAATGGCTCTTAAATGTACCTTTATAAGAATTTATTTCTGTTGAATTTCAGGACATCTTTTTGTTAAAAAATAGTAGATAAGTGATTCTGTATTGTGTATTTAATATACCAAAATTTACATTTTAATCCTTTTGATAGTGAAGACTGCGTGCCACACTAATCAAGGTTATAACTTGTCCATGAGATAGCATTATTAAGGGGTAAGCTTCTTCAACTGCTGTATGTTCTTGAAAGTATCAAGAAGAGTCAGCTCCCTTTGTAGCTTATTTAGGTTTGTTTACCAACTTAAATGACGAAAAATAATTTTTAATATCTTAAGTTTTTGCAGAAAGTTGTAATTATTTCCTCTTGTTTTTATTTCAGTGGCTGTGAAAAGCATTTTATTTTGGTTGCATTTGTAACACCCTGTCGTGGTTTAACCCCGGCCGGCAACCAAGCACCACGCAGCCGCTTGCTCGCTCCCCCTCACCCAGAGGGATGGGGAGAAGGATCGGAAAGGAATGTAAAACTCAAGGGTTGAGATAAGAACAATTTCATAGGTAAAGCAAAAGCCACACTCAAGCAAAACAAAGCAAGGAATTCATTCACTGCTTCCCGTGGGCAGGCAGGTGTTCGGCCATCCCCAGGAAAGCAGGGCTCCATCACACGTAACGGTTACTCGGGAAGACAAACGC
>JAVJGI010000060.1:75923076-75974281 GCA_035590275.1 Ibycter americanus | reverse complement strand
CACATCATAGCCAAAACACAGCACTGTACTAGCTACTAAGAAGAAAGTTAACTCCATCCCAGCTGAAACCAGGACACACCCTTTACATACAGAAGGACAGTTATAGCATTGCCCATGGTTTGTTTTCCTTTTGTGCTGGACTACAGAAAATTCAATTTCTTCCAAACTTTTCTTAAAAGTGATTTTTTAAAATGTTTACGTTCATTCATAACAAACACATGATCTTTCATAAGCTGCTTTACTGTTTTTTGTAGGTTTAACACTGGTGTAACACTTAGCACTTTACTGAATTTATTCATAGAATCGTAGAATTATTTCTGTTGGAAAAGACCTTTGAGATCATTGAGTCCAACTGTTAACCCAGAACTGCCAAGTCCACTGCTAAACCATGTCCCTAGACCCCACATCTACACGTCTTTTAAATACTTCCAGGAATGGTGACTCAACTGCTTCCCTGGGCAGCTTGTTCCAATGCTTGATAAGCCTTTTGGTGAAGAAATTTTTCCTAATATCCAGTTTAAACCTACCCTGGCAGAACTTGAGGCCATTTTCTCTTGTCATGACTTTTGACTTCTATGCTATCTGAAACATTATTAAAGTTTTGGTATTGTATTTTGTATTTTATTTCACTGAGGTCTGTATGCATCTTGTACATCCAAGCTCAGTGAAATTATTGGGTAATTCAGTAGATCAAACTGTAGGTCAGTAATGTCTTACACAAAACTGGTAAATTCGAAATATGTCATGTTTATGCATTGCCTGCTGACTTGAAATCCTATTGCAAAGGTCTTAATTATATCTATTGTAAAAAGTTGTTATTTATTTCCTTACAGAAGATGAATTGAATAGCTATTTTATCGAAATGTAATTTGACAGACGGTCATTCATCTGTAGCATTTAAATGACATACTTGTTCTTACTTGTGGTCCCTAAATTGGTTATAATTATGTATATTTTCAGTGGCAGTGGAGAGACTGCAACAGATCTTTAACAAAATATATTTAAATGCTGTTGTAAAAGCTTGGCATGTAGAGGCCCACAATTCTTTGAAAATGAAAGCATATTTTGAGGTATGTGTATAATATTTTGAATACAGTAAGCTCAATGATTACATATTAACTCTATTAATTCTAACTATTATGGAAAAACAGGTCTATCAATATTAAAAGAAGCATCTTAATGTACTACTACTAATCCTACTATTTAGTATTGGTGATGTTATGGGAAGCAGATCATTACCTCTATATTCTGCAAGTAAAAGTTTGTTCATATCTCAAGCAGCAAAAGAGGTTGAGTGTTGTTGTATATGATCAGTGATCTCGGTGGCTTGGATCAGGTGGCCGATCTTATGGGTAGTATTACCAGTTGAGATAATAATCAGTAAAGGTGATGCCTCTGGATCCCTGCCACCAGAATCCAAGAGGTCTAGATTCCTGCAGAATGAGGAGGAGCCTCAGTAACCTCATCTCCTCCCCAAAAGTGTGGGGTAACCAAAATTGTGATCACCTGAGAGTAGGCAGCACATGGACAGCTCCACTCCCAGCAGCTCTTACTGGTCTCACTGTGAAAAACAGCATCTTCTCATTTCTGGGAAGGTTTCTCCTGACAAGGAAGAGAATGCTATAGCTTGATGGGATGCTCAGCAGATACCATGTGGGGAAGGGGAGAGATGGGAGCTGTAAGACCCAGCTGCAACTAATGGCATGGGAGTTCCAAAACTCACACTCATACAGGAAAGGCTCTCCCACTGTTTGGCTCCTTTTCCTTTCCCTACTGTAGGATGGTCAGAATGGAAACCAGCTGTGGACAATTTTATCAATTGCTGGCTGCCAGACACCAGTTGTGAAATCCTTCCTGGGGTAAACCTGTCATTAGTCCTGCTCCTTCCCTGTTCTCTCAAATTCATTGGTGGACTTGCACTTTATTTTTGCTTCTTCTCCCTCCTATATATTTTCTTTCTCCTCTTTTCTTGTTGGTATCATAAAGTACTTAAAATATTAGTCTGACTAGACTGAGTGGACAAAAGATGTCCTGTTTCTGGAGCATTATCAGGGCATTCTTAGGGAATAGTATTCTTAGACTTTTTCCGCACTTAATAGCAGTTGCAAGGATTGGTTTGACTTCCATAATTAGATTAGAATGCATAAAACAGAAAGCATATAACTGAATCATTTTTTAATTGTATAATTCTGTATTGTGTACGCTTCTGTAGGCATTTTGTGCGCAACTAAGTCGCCTAAAAATAGGAATAGGAAGTTACAAAGCTCATTATTTCCATTTACTCTGTTCTTTTTGGCTTTCCCATCCCACTGTTTTCTTCCTTCCCATTTTCTTTATTCCTAATTTCTCCTTTCCTGCACGTTTCCTCTTTCCTTTTTCTTCTCCTCTCTTCCCTGTAGCAATATGCAAATGAAAACTAATTTTACAACCTCTGAAACTCCTGGTTTTAGAGCTAGAATAAAAGAATAAGAGATTCAATGTTACTCCCACGTTGAGATTACATATGAAAAATACTTTAGTATCTTTCATACAGTATACATTAGATACAATATAACTTCAGAGGGATTTTAGTAGTGATACCTTTTGAAGACTTGTCTGAAAAATTAACATGTGCTAGTAGTATGTTTATGTCATACGGTGTGTACAGTATGTTTTAGTTTGGAAATACAGGTGGTCTCCTATGCTTCTCTATTGTATTGCTATGATGTAAAATTATGAGATGCACCCTAAAACTATGATTATTCTTACTAACAACAGTTACAGATGTTCATAGATGTGTAACTGTATGTGGATTTGAAAATACCTAGTTGTTTAGCAAATTTATTTTCGTTTTTTGAATATTTAAGTGTATTTTAAACTTTGAACCTGCAATTAAGATAAAATTGTACCATTTTTTTTCAGAGTTTGGCAACAAAGAAAAGTCAGAAAGGCTGTTTTGAATCAAGTGATCGTACTGTCGGCCATAAACTATCCCATTTACCAGAAAAAGCCTTGTTACAGGTTTGTGATAGTTGGTGTTCTTTTTAATATGTATACTTCATAAATGGTATATATCATGTTTTGTTGAAAAGGATGTGTTTGTGCAATGGAAAGGAAGGTTCCTGCTTACATTTTTTGCTTTGAGTCAGGTGGAGTCCTTTAAAGTACGGTAATGCTAATCTTTCTTTCAGTGGCACCTGATCGTATTCTGTATGCCCTAACCTGACATCCAGAAGCTTATCTGAGCTGAGACTGAAAGAGAAAAAGGGAGACTCAAAAGGGAGAACAAGAAATCAGGAAATCTGTAGGATAGGTAGGGAGTGAAACTCCTGAGAGAAGTGGTTTGTTTGCAGTGAATAGAAGCTCATAAACTAAACCCCAATGATGATAGAAAGCAGTTTAATTTTCTTAAAATTACAGAGACCACTGTATGGATATTGTGCAGCTCCCTAAGACAGGAGAAATTGCTAGGCCAGAAAGCAAGAGTAGAGGGTAGGAATCTGTTGCCAGAGTACTGTGGGTAGGGAGAGATTTCTTTCTAAACATTTTTATTCAATTTGTTTAAATTAATTCATTTGTTTAAAAGGTTGCTTTGCTCAGTATTTTTGTATCCTTACAAAATGTAACTTTACAGAGTGAAAGCTTGTTAATATGCTAACTTCTAGAAGAGAAGGTAGTTCAACCCAGAAGCAAGATTGATTTGTGGCAGTATTTTAGAAAAAGGACAGAATTATTAACTACTGGTTTTGGGACCTTCAGTTGTACAGACCAGTTTAGATGAATTATAGGTTGGTTACTGAAAATAATTGCCTTTGAGGGATACATTGGAACTACTGCTAAAATGTTTTCATTTTGTCTTCTCATTTATCAGCTTTAATTTGTCCTATCATGTTTTTCCATTAATTTAACATTGCAAAAACATTAAAGTGGTATTTCAGAAAAACATGGTATGTTTTTCTTTTAAATATTAAGGACTATAGTGAACTCAAAATTCAGTTTTTATCCAATGAAGTCTAAAACCCAAATGCAGATACTTAATTTTAAGCATGTGCATAATGCCACTGACATCACAGGAAACGTAAATCTGTAAACTAAATCGTGTACATAGTTTACAGACCTTACTCACCAAAAATACAGCATGCTTTAATTCTTCTTGATGTTATTTATATGGATTCCACTGGTGGTGCATGTGGTCTTCATGGATGTGAGACTGGTTTATTTTGACTTTGGTCCATCAACAGGGTTTAGTCTGTGCTATTTGCTTAGTACTGGCTTGTTCAGTAACCAGAGAACTTCTGCTATCAAATGATTCAAATACGGGCCTCTTGCAGCAGTGGTAGTATCTCTCCTAAAGAATTTGGGAGTCATGTACTCATATCTCTGATTACTAAGACATTGATACAAGTTAAGGAGGAATCTCTAGTATGAACCTCTTCTTCAAAAGCAGTGTACTCAAAAGGGAATGTTCTTCCCATACAAGTGTAAACACCACTAAAATAGAGAGATTAATTTACTGTATGAGTAGCAGAATGACCAAAATTTGATCTGCAGTGCCACCTCCTAATGTTCTCTTTCCTAGTAAGGTAGTATTATACACTACAATAGTATTATATATAAAAGATAGTATTATATAAGAGTATGTGTATATATTTATATATTTTTCATATATATATATATAAAAGGTAGTATTATGTTTGCATGTGTCCATACCTATCCAACTTGTTATACCTATAAAGAAATAGTTATTCATATTTTCAGGAATTCAGATGGCAGTAGTAGCATCCTTTCTTCATTAAAACACCAGTAATAGTGTAATCTTTCTGTTAGTTCTATAATAAACAGTATTGACAGGTTTTTTTGTAGCTTGGGAGAAATTTGTTTATTTTTTCTTAATCTATGAGCCTTGTCTTTTTTGACATCCAAATCATGAGCTCAAAATGTAGTGACATTTTAAGCTATCCTCATAGGTTGCCCTTTTTTGAGGTCACATCATGTTCATGGTTACATGTGCTGCTGTCACAAAGAATCAGATCTCCTGTACAGAAAGACTATGCACATGAAAACCAGCATCCGGATATTAACATATCAAAAAGAATGACAGCTATTCTGAGGTACATAGCCATACTCTTTGATTAAGGCTACAGAGCAGCTGTAAAAATAAAATATAAAATTTTCTCTTCTGTTTATATATAAACTTAATTTTATAGCCTATATAAATCAAATACACTGTCAAGTGTTCTTTTAGTGGCTTAGCAGAAAACATTGATGTCTTCCATTTCTAGAGCAATTCCAGCTCTGAGGTCTGGAACTGAAAAGAAAGATAGTTTGCCAGTTTAGACTTTGGTCCCATCATAGTGTACATTTTAATGTGCGTTTACAAGGAGAATGAAGTAGAAGATGAGAATTCTACTGAGTTGAATAGGAAATAATAACCTAAAAAATAATAAAAAAGAAAATTGCATAATCCACACACATTTCAAGCTATATTTCTGTGATGCATATATAAATATGTCATTGTAGGAAGGGGAATTATTCTTGTTTGTCTGTATTTAAATAGCATTTGCATATCTAAAAACCAAATGTAAAAGCTAGAGCTCAAGGGAATTGTATGTCATAAAAGAAATCACAACTAATTATAACACTGCAGTGAAAAAACTCGAGGGAATAAAATGAAAACAATAGGGTAAGGTGAATACATTAGGGAATGTTAGTCAAAACTCTGTTGTGATGACTTTGTTGAGTTTTTCACTACAGAGTGATAAACATCTGTTGGATTTTCAGGAAACAATAAAGAACAAGAAGATTTTCTGAGTATTTTCAAATCTGCTGATTAATTAAAAAGATTTGTAACTAGCAGTATGCCCATTCAGGAATATGTCTTTTGCCACATTTCTTTTCTTGTGACTGAACACCCAGGTAGAAAGACATGTAAAAATCCTGTATTTTAAGCAGGATTTATATCCTAAAGACAAGATGTCAAACCAGTTTATGTACACCTTTTCCCATATTCCTATATGCAATATCTGCCTGTTCATTGAACTGAGCAAAATGTAGTTTTCTATTTTTATTTGTGTGTAGTAAATAATTTTAAAATTTTATTTTCTTCAGTCCTGTTTTCTTAAGGTTGTATCCTGTTATTTCACCCCTTTAAAGTACAGGAAAATAAAAAACTTTTAGTATGTAACATAATATTATTTCTGGGAGGAACCTATGCTCCAGTTCACTAAAGGATTTAAAAAAGTAAAATGAGCTTAGGTAGGAGTGTGTCACCTAGATCTAAAATAGAGATCCTTAAAATTATTGTTCAGTATCATTTAACTGTGCAAAAGCTCAAGGTTTGAATTTTCAAGTTCCTCAGAACCTGAAGTTTTGTGGAGGATCTTGGACCCACAGTTATAATTGGAGGGAAGCTGTCCCAGCCTTCCTGTTATTCCCATTTACCCTCTCTTGCCCCAGCACTATTCTTCCCTTTGTGTTCATTACAAAGATTGATACGAAGCACGTCAGGGAACAGATCTGTCTGAAAAACTCTCTTCCATTTTTTTCTTTTACTTAGTCAGTTGACAGTTGGATCAGTTCCTTAATCCAGCTCATTGTGTGGCTGCACGAACAGTTATGTGGGTACAGAGGAGGAGATGGGGAAGAAGTGGTGGGGAAATGGGTGAAGCAAGAGTGGATCTGTCTGATTTTGCCAGGTATAGGGTGTTCAGTGAACTGCAGTGCCTCAAGGCTAAGATTACTGGGATCTGTAATGAAACAGGTCTCTGCCTTTCTAGCCTAAAGAGTCCACAGGCAGTTCTAGAGCATATAGGGTGTAGCAGCTGCTGTTGCTTTTCTTCAAAGTGCAATCAGAGAAGGAAATACTGATGCCTTCCTTTTAGGCATAATTAAAAAATTGGTCCCTTCACCATCTGTGGTGAGATGTGAGTTAAAATCTTGCCTGTACCAAAGAGGTTCAAACCCCTGTTCCTGCTCTGAAGGCTGCACTGACCACAGAGCTATAAGCTGGCAGTTTTCACACAGAGAGTAAGGGGGAGATAGGAGCAAGTCTTCCTTTCATACACCCTGTGAGGAGAAACAACCCTCCCAAAATTTTGTCCAATCTGTCTTCTCCCTTCTTTTGTTGTCTGTTTCTCCCCTGCCCCCCCCCCCCCCCCCCCAAAAAAAAAAAAAAAAAAAACAACCCAACCCCCACCAACTTCTGTCTTTAACAGAATGAACAGAGTAACATTACTTTGAGATGGTGAGGTTTGGGATATAGATTAAGACAGTAGCCAAGCCAAGAACAGGGTTTTTTTGTGTTAACTGGCTGGTGTGCTAGACAGGGTTTGCCACCTCCCTCCTCCTATTTTTGTGTGCAGTGGTGAGACAAACTGAGCTGTTGTGGGGTATATGCTGTGGTTGCTGTGCTGCATGGGAGTGTAGCAGTTCCCCATTTTTCCTAGGGAGCTATTGCAAGAGAAGTTGGGCTGCAGGGAATGGGAGCTCTTGGGTTATGCTGGGGTAGGGAGGGTTAAGGACTGGGATCAACAAAAAGACAACAGCAGCAGTGCAGGGATTTGGGGAGGGGTGCATAGAAGCATCTAGGACTGGGAGCACCTTCTGGAAGGTCTCCTTCAGGGCGCATGAGAGAGAACAGGCTAAGCCAGCTGTGCTGGAAGTATTTTTGCAAGTATTTTTTGTGTATGTGGGCTAAGTTGTGCAATCTATTACATATGTGGGCTGGAAGCTAGATCTGTGAGTCTTTAGGGAAAGCCAGAAAATAATGGCTTTACGTGTAAAGTGCAGAGGGAACAAAAATTATTACAGAAAAGCAGGAAGCCTACTGAAATGCTTTCATCTTGTGTTTAAAAAGAACGCAGCTCCCTTGATCCAGAGAGAAGTGCCAATCTGTGTGGCTGTCACCTGGTTTCTTTTTCTTGAGCTGTCACTATTTTATTCAGTACGGGAAGTGCAGAAAGAGGTCTTCTGTTTACTGGCACAGACCAGAGCTTTGCTCTAGCTGAGTACCTAATCATTTCCTTCAGAAAAGCAGAGCATGCTTCCTTCCTCCCTTCCCTTCCCTGCCTTCCTTTCTTCTCTCCTCTCTCTCTTTCTTCCTTTCTCTCATCCTTTCTTCCCTTCTTTCCCTCTCTGAATCCTCATGCTCTCTTTTTGGTGGATCCAGTATGTAGATATAATCTCCTTCAACAGGAGATTGTTACTGGAAGCAGTCTCTTCCAAATCTGTGTTTGCTCTGAGCATTCACAGACTGGAAAATAAAGCGTGCCTGGACTCCTCAAAGTTTTGGAACTTACGATAAGGAGACTTTATTGTCTCTGGCACTGTAGATGATATTTGGTGGTGGATCATTTCAAAATCCCAGGGTATTTAGTAAATATCATTATTAGTATGCTATCATTTATTGCAGCTTTCTGTTCTGCTCCTGTGCAAAAAAAAATCTATCAGTTTTTATTTACTGTTGGGACAAGATCTGTCCTCTGAACCAGCTGGAAACCATTTGCTTTGTAAATTACAGTTTCCTAAAAAAGTCAGTTGTACCACAGTACCCTAATGTTGTGTTACTGACAGAAAATGATTGCTGTGTTTTAAAGCTGGCTACTGTGGTCTTGACCTAACATGAAATAAATGTTTCAGCAGACCTTTTCAGAACAGAAAATTCAAAAGATTACTAGCAAGACAGTGTCAAATTAAAAACCTTTCTTTTGTTCTTCTAATATGAAACTGAACCCTATTAATGAATGATAATGCAGTCAATATTTTCATTCTCATTCTAAAGTCGTATAGTTTCATTTATTCAAATACATTTTGTGAACTGTGTCAAAATTCCTTGGAGTTTTAAATTAGATTGAGTTTTGAAGTTAAGGAAATAATCCACGTCCAAATTAAACAGATTTTTGGTTAGAGAAGCCTGTGATGGATCCAACTATAGTTATTGAATGCAAGTCTTTGAAGGGATGGGGTGTACAGAAGGAATTTGCTGTTGAAAAGGGCCTACTCATTTCTGTACTTCAAAAAATCTTTGTAAGTCCCCAACTGCATTCTGAACCACCTGTCTTTACAATGAGTATGGCTATAGCAAGCTCCAAGATTCCAGCATAAAAACATAAAGCCAGGAAACCTGATTTGTAAAATTGTTGTAAGTAGTTTATGTGAAGTGAATACAGACAGCTTGTGGGACAGCAGCGTATTTTGAGGAGCGGGCAAATTGCTTGAATATATTACCTGTGTAATTAAATGCTAGTGGAAAAGACACATTATCAGTGATTTTCCTACCTGATTTGGCCTTTTCTAGCTAAAGATATTATAGCCTTTGGATAGATTCTGTAGAAAATCTTTTTAAATCTTGGTAGAATACTCTTGATATTTCTGCTTGTTTCTTTTAATTGAACTTAATCTCTGTGGTAAAAATGGGTTCTAGCTGATACGTTTTTCAATCCTGTTCATTTCAGCAGAATTGCACAGAATATAAATCAGGAAAAAAGTTTCTGTTAAGGAAGGAATGTTTCTTTTAGTGAAACATCTTTTTTATTAGAACATTCTTTTTTGATTCTAACATTTTTTTAATGACTCATTTATTATAAAGCATATTTCAGTATAACCAAGATAACCTGCACTTTGGTAATCCACGCAGTCTACACTTACACAGGTAGTCACTTTTTCTTCACTTAGCTATGTCGATTACCAGAGGTGAAACAAAGTTTGCAATTATTTCCTTACGTTTGCAAAGGCTTTGTGTGTATTGCTTCTGACTACAACACTCATTTGAGTCTCAAAGCCTGTATTTGATGCAATATTTCTCTTGTGCCTGTATAGTTGTGAACTCTGTACTGAGTATGGATTCTTTTTTCTGGAGCATATTTCAAATCATACTTCATATGCTGCTATAATGAAAACCAGGTTTTATTGTATGCAGTATTGCATGGAAGGTTGTGTAACTAATACAGAAATACTCTTCTATAAAACACACTGGCATCTTTGCTACGTTTTCACTCTGACATCTTACTATTCAGGTACATATCTTAAGTGGTAAGCTCTTTGAAAATGTATATTAATAAGAAAAATTTCTCTTCAGTGACAGATTATGGGATAAAAATAGAAAGTTTTTTTTGTATTTTTGCTATCAGCCAATTACCATACCAGCTTTAAACTGTTGCCATTTGACGGAGAGGGAGTCGGACCGGAGTAACGATTGAATCCCAATATGAGTATGGTTGTTCTCCTTTATTATCAGTTCAATCACAGCTTATATAGCAGAGCCACGCAGTCACGCAATATTTTCCCGGCTTAACAATTGGTTCTACCCGCTGTCCATACGCCCCAAGCCTTAACATAATTGGTACACGGGCTGTTCACGTGAAGGGGTGTCTCCGCTTTCCGTTTCCGTTTTCCCCCGGATGACGCTCCTCTTGTCCACGTTGCAGCATTACTTGTTTCCTTGTTTCTCATACCACGCCCGTCTCCTTTTCTAAGCCTTCTCCTAAGTCAAAGCCTTGGGTTGCTCAGAGGTACCAACCCATGTCCTTTCTCAACTAACCAGGCCTCCACAGCCATTGATGTATTCTTGTGCAGTTATGAAAGTAATTACATTACAAGCATAAAGTTTTCCTTATATAAAAGTTGCTTTAGGAAAAGCGATGTAGGATTTTATTAGCTATGTTCCTCTCAGCTGGTTTCTTTTTCATACTTAGAACTGCACATTTTAAGTGTTGCGTTTCATATCAGATATTTATATTTCAGCATATGATGTAGTAATTCAGTTTTGCAAATGATTACGGATATGGGAGTTTTTAGTATGTAAATAATCCAGCTGTTTTTTATAAAAGTCTGATATGCTCTTTGTCCTTGAGTCTTAAATGCATCTTGTATTTTCAGATGGTTATAATATAATGTGTATTTGCTTCTACAGCAAAACCATTACATTTTACCATATTTTCCCTCATTTCATTTTACCAAGTTTCTTCTAAGATGAAACATTAGCATTCTCTTGGCAGAAATACAGTTTGAGACTTGGTCTGAAAAATGGCAGGTGAGGAACTATGGCAGAATCTTGCCAAACATTATCTTCATTCAGTCTCTTACTTTTATGGCCTGAGATTACTGTATCTAAGATTATTTACTAGGATAAGACCTTTTTGGAATGCTATAAGTTAATTTTTCAAAAAGTTGCTTAGTGGTAGCAGTATATTTTAGAATCTTTAACTGTATAAAATGAACTGTCAGTATAGCTTTTATATTTTTCTACCATAATACAACACATTGACTTTAATATTCTGGGGTTAAAAATTTATAGATATATTTACCAAATTAAACTTATATAGACCTCTGAGGTAGAAACTGCAAAAACTGTTCATAGGTCATATAAAGTTCAATTGAAAGGTACTATATTTAACGTACAAAACATTAGTCCAAATTATATTGTCTCAAATAGGTTTAGGAGAGGTGTTTTAACAAATGTTTTTTTGTATAGGTGAAATGAAACTGCTGATAGGCCATGAAAAAATCTTCAGTTTTGAAACATCCCTGTCATTCTCCATCACAGCTTGAATTTATGAGCTTTTAAGCAAAGCCATCATTTCATACTCTTTGTTAAGGCTGTTAATGAGAGTAATTATTCACATAAATTAATTGACAAAAAATATTGACTGCTGTAAAAGGTATGTTTAAACTCCCCAAAAAGAAGTATTTAATTTGAAAATAGCTCTTGTTGTTTAGGTTAGGTGAATATGTATCATTTAATATAGAAGTGCTTCTTATTGAATAGCTTTTAATATTATGTATGTCTGGTTTTCTGATGTAGGTTTTCCGTTATGTAAATTTAGTTGATCGGGCAAGATGTGCTCAAGTTAGCCAAACGTGGATGCTACTAACTCAGAACAGTTCATTATGGAGTGATGTAAGTAAGATAATAATTTTCAACATTTTATTTCAATTTTATTTATTTTTAAAAAGCGAGACAAGGAGGTAGTTTACTTTAAAACTATCTAACAGAAAAGTTTTATCCCAGAATAGGACTTGCTCTACTCAGCTACATGAATAAAAAAATATGAGCAACTCGAATTTGGCTGTGGTATATCATTATAAAATCAGTGGCACTGAAAGAGAATTGTCCAGTAAGGCTTTGCTATAGTCCACTAAATTTACACAGTGGTGAGGTGTCTTAGGCTTCCTAGGTGATCTAAACAGGCAGTATATGACTACTGTGGAAGGAGAATGTAAACTCAGTTACAGACTTGCATTTGCTCTAGAGAGACTCTTGTCATCCCTGGAACAAGTGTTGCAGACCAGTTCACTTCCATGCTCAGGAACTCTTAGAGTTGTTGAGGTGGTCACTGTGTCTCTAGAGCACGTGTCAGTGTCCAAGGTACTGCGTTCTTTCTTCTCCCTTAGCAGCCCAATTCCCTAGCACACACATGTCAGTCAGTTTGCCTTCTAAAATGCACATTGTGTGACTATGCTAATATGGTCTGTTTGGGGCCATACCTGAAACAGCTACTCTGCACTTAAAAATACAATCACACTGCTCATTGCTATTGCCTTCAGTAGTGCTCATGTGACTTCAGGTGTGAAGGACTACCTCAAGGCTCCCCAGTCCTTAGGCAGTGGCTTAAGACTAGCCATGGCACCTCAGCTGGTATCACTGTTGCCTCTGTATCTTTGCCTTACATATAGTCATTTATCAGCAGTACAAAGAAAGATTAAGAAAGATTTTTAAAAGTGTGTGGGCACTTAAAACATGATTTAGTCAGATTTTAGGCCCTCAAGTCTGAAATTGCATACAAAATACCCAGTGCACCTTCTGTATAATCCTGGAGATGTCTAATCTGATAGGCATCTCCTTTTTAGACCTAAAAGTTCATGATGATGATGATGATGGTGATCAAGGACATAATTTTTCTTTTTTGTCCAAGAACTGCATGACCTGCAGAGCTGGGTGTGAGGAAGCAGAAGGGCTGCTCTGCAAGGGAAGGCAAGGTTGGAGCCAAGAGTGCTAGAAGGGCAGGCAGGGGCAGTGCCCCCCACTGACAAGGGGCATAGTCCCACAGAACCTAAGCAAGAAGAGCAGAGTGAGTCTAGTGAGAATAACCAGGATCAGCCCCTCGCCAAGGACTGCCAGCCAGCCCTGTAGTGAATAGGCATCTCCAAGATCAAATCTGGAAGTGATGTCCATGAGTAAGAAGAGTCAGTGTCAACCAGACACATGGCTGGACACAGACATGCCTAAAGTGTGGTTCAAGCAAAGACTTAGGGCAAGGGCATGAGCTTAAGGGCAGCTCCTGAGCCAAGTGGGGAAACCCCTAAGGGGGCTTCTCCAGCTCTGTCACACAATGAACTGTTTTTGCAACAGCCTTATCCAGGGTTAAACTGCTGTACCATATATGAGCTGACCTTGGACTCTGCTAGATAAACCCCTGAGGAAGGAAGACATTGCAGAGCCTGTTGGTGACCCCAGGGCCCTGACACTACGCACTTAAAGAGATCTGTTTGGAGGCCAGAAGGTGAGCAGTTGTGCCTTGTGAGGCTGAGTAGAGATCTGAACTTGGGTCTCCCAAATGCACTCGCTGTTCTGTCCCCTGAGTGAGACACAGGCTGTAGTTCCCAGGTAGCTGGAGGCCTGTATCTGCCTTCCTGACTGAGGTAAAGAAGTTCTGGAGGGCTCAGCAATGCTGGTTCTAGGCAGCTGCCTGTTATGTGTGTGAGTTGCTTTAAATTGACCTTCTGATGTGCTTATCTGTCATTTATATTTTATAGTCTCTGCTCAGATTTGAGTTGTTGAATCTACCCTGGGTACCAACACCTAAAACACACTGCAGTGTCCAGCTTGCAGGTGCCTGGAGCCATTATTAGGTCTAGTCTTAAATTACTGTGATGAATTAATGATCTTAATGAAACTAGTATTAAAACTTCTGATAATTTAATGTAAGAAGAACAAAATCCTAATAACGAAGTGAAAAACTGGAAAAAGTTCTGAACTCCTGAGTTCCTGGTACTGTAACCACTTCCAAGCATGCTGCATAGAAATAATGGTGATTGATTTTTCAAAGTATTTGGGTAATAAACATGTATTATGAAATGTACAACAAACAGCTGCGGTGTAGCTGTAGCAAATTATACAAAAGGGGAAAAAAAGCTTTTTCTGGCTTTTTTATCAACAAATTTAAAGAAGGCATGAAAAAGTCTTCTCCAAAAAAGGAAATCTTTCTTATTAAAGATTTGTATGTTGGCTTTCCAGCTTTTTTTGACACATTTGGTAGATAGACTGTTAAAACTATTTTCTAGTAATTTTTGTTAAAACTTCTTAAACTTGAACTTTTGACAGAAACTAAGAAAAATAATGGTTTTAGTCAAAGATCTAGAGATCCCCATCTGTAGTTTAGATCACTTAAGGATTCTTCTACTAAAACTAAGATGGTAGATTGCATATTGTTGTTATCTTGATGTATCGGTAGGCAATTAATTAGAAAAAAGAAGTATCTTTAGCAACTTCAGGATTTCATATATCTTATAGGGAAAAAATTAAAGTAAATACTCAAGTCTGACAATTTGCTGTGTGCATAATGTTCATATCATATTTCAGCAGTTCAAGACTTGCCTCAGCTTCATAAATACTGTAGACACATGCCTCCTCTATATTTAAGTATTTTTAGTTGGCTGTCTAGAATTTTTATTTATGTAATACACAGACATTTCTGTATTTTCCAGATAATTGATTCAGTGTTTGCATAGAACTTCATACATTTACTAGGGATTTGCGTAATGATATGTATTTTGTACATACTACCTATTTTTAGTACTGAATTAAATATCAATTGTTTAACTTTTTAGATTGATTTTTCATCAGTGAAGCATAAAGTTCAGGACCAAATAGTAGTAAATATTTTGCAGAAGTGGCGTGTATTTGTATTACGTTTGAATCTTCAAGGTTGCTGTTCTCTTCACTGGCCTAGCTTTAGAAGTATCAGTAAGTATTACATGTATTTTTTACATTTTGGTTCTGTCTTTAAACTGTGTCTTCACTCTATGCTTTTCTATTGTCCCAATTTACTGCCAATGTTCTTCTCTATATGTCCAGTCATAATGAAGCAATGTGAGTATGAGATCTGTAAAACTACTTCTAAGTGCGGCCCCTCTTCCTTCATTACAGTCTCCAGGCCCAGCGATATCCATATGACTGAACACTGCTAGAATGCCATGGAATGGTTTATATTATGTGTGACAAATAAGATTGGAATGCAAACATGTGCTTAAATATATCAGAATGCCAGAATCCAACTTTACTGACATAATTATCACAGACTCACAGAATGGTTGAGATTGGCAGGGACCTCTGGAGGTCACCTGATTCAACCATCCTGCTCAAGCAGAGCCACCTACAGCAGGTTGCATAGGACCATGTCCAGATGGCTTTTGAATATGTCCCAAGGATGGAAACTTCACAGCCTCCCTGGGCAACCTGTACTCGGTCACCCTCATAGTAAAAGAGTGTTTCCTGATGTTTGGGTGGCACTTCCTGTGTTTCAGCTTGTGCCTGTTACCTTTTATCTGCTGTCACTGAGCTCCACTGAAAGAGCCTGGCTCCACCTTCTTTGCACCTGCCCTTTGTGTATTTGTATACCTTGGTAAGAGCTCCCTGAGCCTTCTCCAGCTAAATGGTTGCAGCTTTCTCTGCCTTTCTTTACGGGAAATATGCTCTGGTCCCGTAACCCTCTTCGTGCCCTTTGTTGGACTCTATCCAGTATGTCCATGTCTCTCTTGTACTGGGGAGCCGAGAACTGGACATGGTACTCCAGGGATGGCCTCACTAGTGCCAAGTAGCGGGGAAAGATCACCTCCCTCAACCTCCTGGAAGCACTCCTCCTCATGCAGCTCAGGGTACCATCCACCTTCTTTGTGGCAAGGGCCCATTGCTGGCTCATGTTCAAACTGGCGTCCACCAGGACCCCGAGGTCCTTTTCTGCCAAGCTGCTTTCCAGCTGGGCTGCCCCTAGCATGTACTGGTGCCTGGGGTTGTTCCTCCCCAGGTGCAAGATTTTGCACTTCCCCTTGTTAAACTTCATGTGGTTCCTCCAAGCCCATTTCTCCAGCCTGTCAGAGTCCCTCTGGATGGCAGAATGACCCTTGGGTATATCAGCCATTGCTCCCAGTTTGGTGTCATCTGCAAACTTGTCGAGGTTACACTCTTATCGTCCAGGTCATTGATGAAGATGTTAAACAGGACTGGACCCAGTATTGACCCCTAGGGTATACCACTAGTTACTGACCTCCAACAAGTGGAAAAAAAAAAAAAAAAAAAAAAAAAAAAAAAAAAAAAGAATCCAAGCATGGTCCAAGATATTAATGTGGCATTCAAGTTTTAGGACAAATAATAGGTACTTGATTCTACTGCCAAAACAGGGTCCTTCTGGTTGCAGAAAAGCATCTTAGTCTTTCCTCATAATATGTGTGGAAGTACACGTGACCAGAGGTTCATTCCCTTTGTGACAGCATTTTGCAATAGTTTCAGGTCAGTAATCTTTTTCTCAATGCAGTTGTATGCTTCACTAAGCAGAGAAGTGGGCAGGAAAAATAAAAGCCCTTATGACCAGTGTTACAGGTTCAGTGCTAGCTGTGAAAGTGTACTTGATTTGTTAGGAATTACCTGCATCCTAACTGTTACTCAGCCACTTTATCATGAAGAGTGTTAAAACATCTTGGTACTGTTTTCATGAGAAAAAAACCTCTTCTGCTACAACTAGGCAAGATCCCAAGAATCGTTTTTGCTTCCTGGCACAGTTTTACTTCAGTGTTTCTCAAGCAGGAGAATGTTATGGACTGACTCTTTTCTAGCCTACACTTTAATTGAATGCAAATGCATAAAAAAGGAAAGTTTTCATTTTCCAAATAAAAAGTGTATTTTTATGTTTCAAGACTATAATGCATGTATTATTTGATCAGGTAGTACATGATTGAAATTGTTGATGTAGCGTATAACAATTTCAGAATGTTTTCTTTTCTTTTCTTTTCTTTTAGAAAGTGACTGTGTAATTATGGGTGAGAACAATTTGCTCTCTAGAGTGGTGACGGAAAAGAACAATTGGCCAGGAATAAAAAGGAGATTTGATCATGGTCTTGGCTTTTAAATCAGGATAAAATTCTCAGTGATATCAGCATGCAAGTTATTTAGTGAAATAATTTAATTTAATATTGTAATGAACTTTGGCAGCTAATAAAGAAAGGAAGCCAAAGTAAGTCATACACAGCCACGTCGCCTTCATTATGGGGGCTGTACTTAGAAATGTTAAATTCTTTTATGATTTTGTTTTCTTTAAGTATTTGAGCACAAAACTAAAACCATAGTACTGTTTATTGTGTTTAAAGCTAAAAACATGTAAAGAAAAGTTGTGATAGAATTGGATTTTATATACACACTGCCTTTTCTATCACATTAACTGATTCATATCTAGTTAAAATAATTTGACTTAGAAGTATCAGCATGTTGGTTATATCAGTTGGAATATCAGTTTGTTGATTGCCATCCATTTCCATTTATCTTACATATCAAAGACACTGAATTCAACTTGTGTTGAATGAGTATGTATTTTCCATTTCTGTTGATAATTTATGTTTTCTGTAGGCTCAAAATCAAAGATTATGTCCGTTTACATCTACTCAGTGCTATTAATCTTAAAGTAATTGTGACAAATTATATATGATGGTCCACAGGGGCTTTTAGAAAACATTAATTTATAAAGCTGTTTCTTCTAACTTTGAAGACACCCGGTAGTTCTTTTTAAGAATGCAACACATTTAAATCAGTGTACTGCTGCTATTTAGATTAATAAATTCTTCTGTTAAAACTCATGTATGTTGATCATACAGCTTATTTGTGCCATTCTTTTGAACCTCTTGTGGATGGTTTAAAATTGCTGCAAAACTACTTCTCTTTTTTTAATGATTGAAAATCATATTGAAATTCTCTTCATTTGACATTTCTTCGGCTTACAAACTGCGTTGAACTGTCTGTTCAGTTATAGGCTACAGATGTGATGAACCTTTCCATATGAACTTCCCTGAGCTACAGTTCTGACCTCATCTTTCCAAATAAATCCAAGATTACACAGATTTTGGCAAGATGTTTTTATTGTTAATGGTAAAACAGCAATGATATTAACGGGGGTTTAGGTCCGTTCAGATGGCTAATCTTAATATTTTTTTGTAAATCAGTTAGCTGCAATTTTAAAAAATTGTTTTCATGTACTGCAACTTTGGTATGTGATGTTTGCATGAAATAATAGTCACTGTTTAATATCTACATATGAATGTTATATGATTCCAGCTCAGACTGTCTGTGGCAAATGAACGTGATACTGTGCCAAAGAAAAATGAGTATATGAGATGCATGGATTACAGCTCAGCTGTTTGTGGGATTACTCCACCCACTCAGGGATCTTAGAGAATCATTTGCCTTCCATGTGTGACTGGGAATTGCATTTAAAATCTGCCATTCATATTCATAGTGCAGGAGCCAAAATTTCCTCAGAGCTTTTGAAGTGTTTTATTCCCAGTAGTGCTCACAGTATTGACAGACCTATCCATTCATCCTGCACCCTGTCATGACAAAATATGGTGCAAAATAATCTTTTCTCTGTTTCACGTGTGCTGGTTAGAGAGACGGGCACTGCTTCTGTAGACTACTGTAGTTTATCCCTTAAGACAGCACTCCTAGTACATATACTGCGTATCAGGAGGACAATGCGCTACCATGCAATTATTTCCTGGATGTGGAGGGAGCAAGAAAGGGAATCAAGAGAGAAATTACTGAAAGAAAGGACTTAAAAAGCATATAAAGGTAGAGGAAGGCCCATGATTTTCTTTTAGACATGGAAGTGCTTCTGGGACTTTTGTGATTAAATAGTACAGAAACAAAGAAATGTCAATGTTAAATTGTGGTTTGTGGCTGTGGTGTTTCATGGAGGGTGTACTTTAGTTTACAGTACATTTCCGTGAAGCTTAGAGAAATAGCAGTTAACCCTGTAATGCTGGAGCTTTTATCAACTGTTAGTTGTTTCCCCCATATGTATGTTTTTCAAATGTATTTTCACCTCTTTTCTTGGGCTGCCTCCTTCTGTACTATCTTCATAGTTCCTTCATGCTTTTCCTGTTCATACAGTCTTTTCTCAAAGAATTTACTACTAGGCGCTGTCAGGAGAACATACTAGCCTATACATAACATACATAGAACATACATAAGCCTATATTACCCTTGCCCCAGTCTGGTATTTCCATTCTTATGTTATATCATTTGCAATTGCAATTACTGTCTATTGTGCCACATCCTCAGTATGAGTGTCTGAAAATGCCAACATACAGAAAACCCTAATGGGTTCCAGCTAGTTTTTCAAGGAGGGCTTCCCCTCCACTCCCTTTGTTTTAATTATAGGAAACTAAACCATGACTTGAATAATCCTTTATCTATTTTATAACAATTTTCTAGTATTGTTGCAAAAATTGAAATATGCAGTAACTTTAGACAGTAAGGAATAAAATCATAGTGCATTGTAGTTTAAAGAACAGAACTTCTAGCTACTCTTTGAAGGCTCCAGAGGCCATCTAAAGGAAAATAGTAGCAAGAACAATTCCAGCACTCAAGACTTCAGTCTGCTCTCTTGACTGCTAGAAGTCTTTTCACTTGTTGATCCTCAGAAGTTTGGACAGATCCACTCTTAAGTATTGATTTTCATTTTGGTGTTATTCCACAAGAGTTTCTTTCATGGAGCTTCTGAGATGACACTGATTTCACAAGTTCACACTGAAACCTTTATTTGCAGGATAGCTGTTGAATCATGTTCCTCTGGTGTCCTTGTTGATATGTCCCTCACTTACAGATTTCACATTTAATAGCTGTCACCAAACATCTTGTGCTGTTAGATATAGGCAGCATGCTCAGCTCATCATCCCCTTGAACCTCCAGCAGATGCAACACTTTCTGGTGCCACAATTTGAGACCCCTGAAGGATATCACACACACACACACACGTGCACACACACACACAACCCCACACCACTTAACTCTGGATTCTATTGAACAATTGTCCTATTTATCACTGCGACACCCAGGTTTTAGCCTTGGTCCTAAGAGGGACATTTTGTGATCTGTTTTGGAATCCCCAGGGCCTTTGAACTTGTTACGTACAGCAATTAGGCCACTGCTTGTGATCCTCAGTCTTATTCCCCTGCTTTTCCCACTGGTAAACTTTTGCTGACTGGAGAGATCAGAGACCTCCCACTCAACTTTCATCCTATATTCCTTTCCTTGATTGCCTTTTCTACCCAGACTTTAGCCTACCTAAAGCTAGTTGGGGTTTTTTGGTTTGTTGTTTTTTTTTTTTTTAACACTCACTCTTGGCAGGAATTAACCTAACATGGTTTATAAATTCATTTTTTCCTACTCATCTTTTCTCCATTGTTTGTGCTGCCAATAACAGATGTTCTTCTGTGGTTCCATTGTGTGTCCTGTTCAATCATTCCCAGCAGTTCCATTCTGTACTGAAATAATCCTTCAGAATTTGAGAGGAGGAGGAGTATTTCACTTAATGCTGGCTGCTACTTATGACAGATTTTTTTTCTTCCAGGACTTTTAAGAGTCTAGAAAATGCCCCATTTACTGAATATTACTGGCCAAATGGGGTTTTCATCTGTGTTCCCATCTTATCAGGATTAACCTTTAATAATTATGATACTGCTTAAGATATTCCCAGGAGTAGGGGTGAGTCAGATACTGTTGTATTTGTTATAAAAGATGTTGCAGAAGAAATGTCTAAATTATTCAATTTATCCATAAAGCACCATTAAATGTATTCATAATCTGAGTAATGGAGGACATGAAGGAATGCAGTTAATAATAAGATGTGTTTGCTTAAGGTTTCTTTGGCATTCCTACCTTTAATAATTTCTGAATTTTTCCTTCCTGTTTTTCTTTTATTTCATGTTAGCATAAAAGTGCCAAGTGCTTTGTATTGCACTTCTAAAACAAAATGTGTGACCTTTTGGGTTTGTGGCTAAAGCACCAGAGGAATCCACAAACACCGTAGTTGTGTGCGGATCTTTAAAGAAGCAAAATTTCTCCCTGGAGTGTTCCAGAACTTCTTCCATTATAGCCAACAGACTTTTAAAGTTTTGGCCCTGAATCTCTGTCCTACACTTACATATTTCTTACTGATCTAAAAGCAGGAGATTGGTCTAGGGCTTGAGCTGGGAATACTGAAGTTTTAACCCAGCATCTCTTACTTGGGCAGTTGCTTAACCTTTCCATGTGTAAGAGAAGGGTTTATAATATCTGTCTTTAAGAGGTACTAGTTCTGCTAGTTCAGTATTAACTAACGCTGAATTTAAAAAAACAGATCTATTATGTAAAAGCTGAGAATAGTAATTTAGTAAAACCAGCTTTTTTTGTAAAAGAACCTTTAGCCTTTAGCCAGTATATTACGTAGTGAGGAATTTTATCTTTAGAGATATTGTCTACTTAGCTGGGGCATTAGTGCGATTCTGTTACCATAGTATTAGAATAATCACAGTTTTAAATGAATGTTTATTCCCCTAGACAGTTGTGTGATAAGGAGGTGCTATAATGTGCATTTTACAAGTGAGCTGGGGGAAGGACAGACCTTGAGAATGTCTCACACTTCTAGCGAGCACTCAAAAGCATACTTACCTTCAGTTTGGATGGGTACTGGTGTGTTGGATGCAGACCACAGCAGCCTTCACACGGTCCTTTTCACCTAGAAGCGATGTCATGTAATCTGTGTCAAACTGACATGACAACCTAAAACATATCCCAGAAAGACTTCAGCTCTGCCTACTGTAAAAACCAAACAAAGCAAAGATGAGCAGGTGGAGCTGGATCTTGGGAACCAGCCATGTCTTAACTATGCATGGTTTCAGGCAGCTCAGGTACAGAAGAGGCAGAGTCCGAGTTATTAACTCAAGACTGAGCAGGAACACTAATAAATCAGCAAGTAGAACCCAGCTTCTGGGTTTGAATCCTAATCAGTATAACAATTGCCATTCCTGGTTTTCTAGAACTGTATTTAAGGTTAGTCTTCAGTTTGATTTTTCATACACAATAAAAGAACAGGAAGCCATTACAAAAATCTTAGAAATGTTTTCTGGGAATATTTCAGGAAACTGATACATACAAAGAACTGGCATTACATTCAAGAAAAATGTATCTTGGTCACAGTCCTGCAGCCAGTTCTGTGTCAACACATAAGCTGTGTTCATACATAACACAGCTCCTCCCCACCACATTATGTACATTTGTGTCTATCGATTTCTACTGTATAGTTCCAAATATTTGTCAAAATATTTCACAGGAATGTCCAGAACAGCTTGTCAGAAACAATTACTTGATGAAGAATGCTGTATAACTAATGCCATTCTGTAATTATTAACTGCAATAAAAAGAAATCATTGTAGGTAGATAGTCCTACAAACAATCAGTATAATTAACAAAAAATGTAAACAGCATGTTTTTCTTTCTCAGAGTATCAAATATTTGAATGTACTAAAAAAAAGAAAAGGGATTCCCTTATTAGCCTATCACAGTGACAATTACACCATGCTTCTTTACTGTTTGAACTGATTGTTCTTTGTGTCGTTCCCATTCCTCATCATCTTTGTCCAGATCAAAAGTTTCTGGATAAATGGGTAGCTTGTCTTTTGGGCATTCCTCGTAATAACTTCGAACATATTTTCCAACAGACCATCCTTTATATTCCTCAGGCATTTTGCATTCTAGGCCATTGTAGTGAACGTTGTAGTGATGCTTCAACCAGTAGAAAAGATAATGAATGTTGTAATCACATCTCCAAGGATTCTCTCTCAGCCACAGTATTTTCAGAAAGTAAAGATCTTCCAGTACTCCATATTCAAAATTCTGCAAGCTGTTGTTTGATAGATCCAATTCCTCTAGGTTATTGAGGCCTGAGAAAGCAGCTGGTCAATAGACAAATAGTTATCAGTACCTGATAAAGATAAGTTAGAAAAAACCATGCATATCTGCAAAAGGAAAAACATTTTCATAATTATACATTTATTAAACTTTTTGGCTAAAGGCTACGAAAAAGACTTTTCAAACACTGAACTTTAAAATACACCTTGTGCCTTGAGAAGTGACATATTGGCATAAATTTATTGACATTAGGGGAGTTGTACTGTTGTTAAAATTGTAAAATACGTAATGAGCACGTATGAGTGTAGAATAGGGATAGTAAGGTGAATGAATGCTTGGTTTGCTCATAGAAGTCTACTGTTACTGCCGTGATACAGAAGTAGAAATATGGAAATTGATTATGTATTAGACAATGTGCAGGGCTGCAGGGCTAGTAGGTTCTGTATGTATGTATGTATTTGTGTGTGTGTGCGTGCGCGTGCATAGAACATTTAAATTAATATATAAACAAATTTATATTTAAATTAAGATATGTAAGATAACAAATATGGAGCTCCATAATAATGCTTCTAGGTTACATTTCAGAGAGCAGTTCATACTTTTTGCAAGTATACTCTTTAAATTAATGGCAGAAGTCTTTATTTGAATAAATTGACTATGCATAATGTTAAACCTCATAAGTACCATTTTACTGATATTACCCCTTTCTACTGTTGTTTAAGTTCCAAAATGCTACTAGAGAAGGCTCTTTTTGCTTCATACTTCCTCTTTCTCTCTCTCTCCTTGTGTCTGATTTCATAATGAAAGGCTGAATACACAAAGGTGATAAGCAAATTGCCAATAAGGCTACTTGAGTTCTAATAATATATAATTTAAGAGCAATTATATGTAGTGATTTTTAACCCAAAAGAGTTTAAATCCATTTGGTTTGTCTGTTACTTTGTTGTCCAATATAACTTAAAAGCAGCCTTATTATATGACAAGTTTTCTTAGATTTGGGAAAGATATTTTAAAAATCCTTCAACTATTTAGCATTTGGGGAAATGATTAGCCTTCGGTCTGCAGAATTAAGTTTTTGCACTTGGTTGATTTAGTATTAAGAAAGGGCAGCTGAAGTCAGTCTCTCTTCATTGATTTCCATGATGACTACATTTCAGTACAAACCTTTACTCTGTGAATTGAGTGGTACAAAAGGTAAAAGTTGTACCAACTTCTAGATTTTTAAATCCTTTTTCCCCACATTTACATCTGATAGAGATGTTATCAAAGTTAAAATTAATAAAACACAAATCACTTTTAAATGAATATTTGAAATTATGCTTACCAGGATCAATGTAAGATATCCCATTACTGTTCAGGTTTAGTATCTTCAGTTCACTGACATCTTCAAACTCTTTGGCTCGTAGTTGTCTAATTTTGTTGTTGGACAAATCAAGTTTAACTATGTCTGGAGGTATGTTACCTGGAACTTTCTTTAAATCTTAAAAAATGAAAAAGAGATAACTTGTGTCAGCTTTAGTTTATTCTTACTGTTTAGGTATCACAGTTGCATACCACACAGTTTTGTCAGTCTAGCATTGTTTCTTGTCTTCTTTCCCTTTTATCCCCACTACTAGCGTCAACATGTTTCTTCAACTTCTGAATTTCATTGCTTTGTTCACTTGTATCTTTACATTTCATGTGAAAATTGCTTTCTTCATTAGTGCTAATAGTGAAGCTTCTTTCTGTGTTTTGTACTTTTATTTTAATAGAGCTGTACTATTCATTTGCATAGGGACAGGGTAGGTAGTGAAGATACTACACTAATAAAAAGTATGGGTGAAGGGCTTGGTCATTTAAAGAAAAGAAACCAGGATAACTCTATAAAAAATGTTCATTGGTATATGAACATCTTCCATAATCAAATTATAGTGTGCTGTCTTACATTCTTTGTTTTGTGTTGCCAAAAGGTAAAATGTTCTAATTTTATATCAGAATAAAAATGCTAGTTGATATAGTACATATAATTATAGTTCTGTAGTTACAGCTATGCAGTGGTTTAGTACTATTTAAGACTTTGTATTTGTTAGGATACTTATAGTTATTACATGTCGAGGCAGCATGGTAGCATTCTATCCATGTCTACTTCTCTATCCTACTTGTATCATTGGCATTACCGAAGTAGCCAAGCACCTCACAGTCATCTCTGTATGTATCCTTACAGTGTTCCTTGCAAAAGAGTTACAAAAAGAATAGCTTCTAGTCCAGTGGTAAGGGCACATTCTTGAGAAGTGCAAACTGTGGTTTGAATCCTCTCAGGATAATGTGAATAAACCTAATCTCCAGGATTATGTTTACTCAATGAGTGATCTAATCCTGGGCTGTTCTTACAAGAAAATGAGCGATATCTCTTACTTGACCGTCTTCGAATGAAAGCAAGTAGTTTCTGGATCTGTGCTGAAAATTGTGTTGTCAGTGTACTTCTGAAGTTCTGAAGATGCTTAATGCATCAGGTATTCTTGAGACTAAAATAATGTATCAGAATCTTCCTGCCTTATATCTGATTTTGAGCAGAGCTTTGGTATTATAAATACATAAACATTGTAACTACTCCAGCCTACTCTGGTTGGAGTGCTTCCTGCTTTTGCAGATGTCAAAGTTTCAGGGCCGATTTGTCACCAAATGAGTGCAAATAATGCTTGAGTTTAGAGACTTGGAGAGTTTGGCAGTTCTAGAAAGCAGTTTTTTTCAACTGCTCTTGCAAATACAAATTCTTTTGCAGAAAAGCAAACAGAAGTTACTTTTGCATCCAGCTTTTGTTGGGGTTTTTTTGTGGGTTTTTTTTTTTTTTTGGTGTAAAACAGATTCAAGGATATAGGATAATTTCATTCTGAAGTACTGAAAGATCTGGCATATCACTGGTCTGATGAGATATAAATAAATTCTTCTAAAAGGAGAACATGCACATGGTTATATGTATTTTAAAGATGTTTCTTTCATGAGCTTTCTGACGTCAACTGAAAGCTGCTGACCTGTTGTCATATCTCCTTAGATATACATAGTACTGGTATACTGCTTGTCACTCCATCCCCTCCATTGTAAAGGAATAATGGATTGCAGCTTTTCATGTCATCTTACTGGTTTGGCAGCTGATGCACCTTTTTTCCTACTCTGAAATCTTGTCGATGCAGATTTAGAGATAGTTTTGTGTTTTCCCAGGATTTTGGGTGCATTATACTCCAATTTCTGATGAAAATTCCAAGGAGATTGTGCATCTGCTACACAATAATCATATGCAAAGGCAGTAAATACAATGCTTTCATCAAAGATTACCATATGTTCAGAAATCCCAAATGTCCATGGAATATCTGCATCCAGCTGTCAAGCATATGCACAGTAGATCTGATACTTCCTAAAAAATATTGAACATACTCAATGTGTCCATGCTAGACACTCAGGAAGTCCTGGACTGATATACTTAGTTCTTGATCTGAAAGAGGGAGTCCTTGTACCCTCTAGTATACTCATGTAGAGGTTGAAGTCACTTTTGTCCTTCATTATTAGTACTAAACACAGTAAACCATTTTCTTAAAATACTGTAAAAACCTGTGACACTCCCATGATTGTTTCTGTAAACTTAGAGAAAAAAAGTAACATGTTTCCAGCCAAAAGTTTTTGAGTATATTCATGTATTCAGCTCGTCCCTTTGATACCGCTAAATGGGGAGAGCTGGAAAGTCAGTCTTTTCTTATATTAAGATTATAATATGTGCCTGGTTTCTGTTTAGTATCACAGTTTACTGGAGACATAAGGTGATAATGATATAATCAGAATCCTGTGAAGGATAATTCAGGTTGTAATCTGTAATCTAATAATTAAGATCCTATCATACAGGGAAAGGTAAGGTAGGTTAATATTAAGAAATTAATAAATGTTAGCCAGTAAAACCCATAAATTGTTAATAAAAAAAGATGTAGTAGCTGCATGGTAAAACAAAGAGAAAAGTGAGCCATAAGAAGAAGAAAATAATTTAACAGGGTGGAAAAAAGTAAAAACGTGGACTGTTTTTTATGACATATGTAGTAGATAAACCATTTAATCAAATACTGAAATCATTAATTCCCTACATTTAGGTATTGTCTCATTACAATGGCTTCTGAGCTTGTCTCTGGCATTAAGGTCCAAGAATAAGGGCACAGAGAGTTGTTAAATGTATTTAAGTCACTGTTAAAGCATATAGAAGTTTAGCAAACACATTGCAAGATACAAGTGGGCAAAACATACTGCAGTGATCTGGTACCGCAGGCTATGCTTCACAAAAGTTGGAAAAAAAATCCTCCCAATTTTGGCTAAATCTAGTAGTCCTTTTTATTTCAGATTTGTAATGTTGAAGAATGACTTTATTCTGAATTGGTTTTTTGTTTGCTTTGTTTCATCATGGGATAAAATATGGGAAATATAAAGCACAAATAAATGTGCACTTTTGTGTTGATATATGCCCCAGCTGGTTTACCCTTAAGGCTTAACTGTGGCTTCTAGGAGCCTGAGAAGGATTTAGGAATGGAGTGTCTGAATCCAAGTGTCTGAAAAACATTTCTTGAAGGCCCTTTAACTTTGAACTGTTTGCTGGGTGCTGGGAGGAAGAACACAGAGGAGGTATTTCTTTACGAACAAAAGCATACAATTTCTTCCCTTAGTAGAAGAAATCTTGCACAGAAAATGTGCAAGGCTGTCCTTTGCAATCAGGTTCCTTTAGGCATTGTTTCTACAGCTGGCTGTCTCAGTCCGGCTTCACAGCTCGCTTCTGTCAAAGTTGTTGCTATCTTTGTGTTTGTACACTGGAGAGAAGAAAAGACACTCTGTGCTTTTCTCTATCAGGACAACAAATTCAGCACAGCTGTAATTTGACCGATTAGTATGTTTATAGTTGTAAAATCAGACTAGTTAGGTGCTGGTCCTTCAGTAACTGAAGTATGTGCTTAATTTTATTCCTGTTGATTTTTGTTGGATATCTTGTATTAGAGTACTAAATAATATCTGTAGAATTGGGTCCGCAGAGTAGAGGTGAAATGCGGGAAGAATTCCTACTTGTTGCTTGTAGTTACGAGAGAAGAACAATTAACAGTATTTGTTAAAGTAAAGCGAGTACTGGTACTATATTAATTTGCTGTAAATAATATGTGAATAAATGTAGTAAGGGAGCAAGAATATTAAAGTCATTAATTCAGTTACAAGGACAGATACAAACCTTTTCTTTTGCAGTTCAGAGTTGGTACAGGAAACACATACATGTGGCACAAAGAAGAATCAAATTCTGGTTTACCAGCTTCAGGCTTCTCCCGTTTTATATTTTGGGGGTCCTGCCTGTCCTCTTCACTACATAGCTGTTCAACTTTTATCTGCTTTAGCTTTTGATTTTTCAGTTCTATTGGGTGCACACACTTGGCATAATTTCCCAAATTCCTGTTTGTTGGAACCTGTAGCATTGTAACAAGAGTTTCTAGTTCACAGTTGCAATGCCAGGGATTATCATAAAGACGCAGGTAGTTTAGACTGGGTGTATAAATAAAAATCTCCTCAGATAAACTTTTAATTTGGTTATGTTGAAGTAAGAGTGTGGTAAGCTTATTCAAACCAAAAAAAGCCTCACTCTCAATTTTTGATATCTCATTTTGTTGTAAATCCAGACTTTTCAGTACTTTATACTTAGAAAACATATTATTCTTCAGTTTACGAATCCTGTTTCTTGCTAGCAGCATGTGTTTTAAATCCTCTGGCCAATCAGGTGCCACAAAAACCAGTTTTCTTTCCTGACAATCTAGGTATTTCTCATGAAGATAAGTGTATATATCACATGGTAGGCCTCGGGCATTGCGCTTAACAGTGCTAGATGCTTTCCTTAGGATGTTTTCCCTTTCATTGTTTCTCAGACTCCTATTCCTTGTCTTCCTACAGTCAGATGCTTTACAAAGAAGAAGTAGTAGTAAAATAGTAACTACTTGCATCCTGACATTCAGCTGGCTGCAGTTATTTTCTGTGACAGCTGGAACAGTTGAAAATTTTGGATAGTCTTATCAGTGTTGTACAGATCTGAGGAGGTGCAACGGGGGTATGTGGGATCCCTGTGTTGGAAGAAAAGTAAAACGTTAGAACACATGAAACAGGCATTTGCATGGAGGCTTGTACATAATATGCAGCATTCAGTCAAGCATGCAATCATTACACTACTTGGAGCTTCACAAATACTTAGAAGATTTAATGTCCTATCTCTTTTTTTGTTGTTTTCACTGTCTGGTCTACTGTCGTTTGTTTTGATTAAACATGGGAAACTACATGGACCAATTTCTAACTGATCTTTGTTAGAAGGTTCTCATGTATTCAGGAAAATGGCATTAGGCTGAATCTTCTTTGTATGTAAGTTTGTCTTGGAAGATGAGCTTGAAAGAGGAGCTTGAAGCTGATACTTTCCAGCTTTCTGGGTGTTGACCCACTGGAACAGATACAGAGCCAGACCGGGGAAAGTCATTCAGTGCCTATCGAACCCAGTTTTATACTGTGCTCAAGTGGGGACATGTTTTCAGGTTTAACCCCGATTTATCATAACTAGCCCTGCTACTACCAAGTGTCTCTCATGGCCTATGTCAGGTAGACAGAGTTGGCTGGACTGCTCTGAGAAGCATCCAAAAATAATCTTTTGCAAGAGCCTATGAGGCTACGTGTCATCTGAGTGTAGGCAGAGTGCAAAGAGAACCTGCAGATCCTGGCCATGGCCAGCTTCAAACCACTTCCAGGTGTGGCCACTTGAGGAGAGTACAGAGGGGTAAACCAGAAACTTTTGCCCTTCCAAGAAAGCCAAAGACAATCATTAGGAATTATTATTAGGGGAAAACAAGGCCTGCTCCCTCAACCATGTCCAAAATTGCCTCAGTATTTTTAGTAATTTTTTGGCCTATGTTCCCTCCTGAATTCCCCCTACTACTCCTGTGCACTACCCTTTTCCTTCATTTTCAGTGAAGTTTGGCCACAAGGTTGTGTTTCCTTAGAAACATTTTAACCCCTCAGGTTTTTGTATTTTCTAACTTTTTTCCATCTCACTAATTTCCTACTTTTGCTAGTCAGTATTATTTGTTCTGAAACTTTTTATAAAATTCTTCACTGTTTGGCTTAACTACTTAGTTACTTTTTCTCTCTGACTGTGGGCATTTTTGTGTTATGCTCAGTCCTTTTTGACCTTCGCACCTGGGAAGGTATTGAATCCCAATCTTGAGTGCAGATCATTGCACAGATGTTCTGTTTCTACAACACCATTGTTTTGGACTCAAAGAACTTACTTTTTATCTGGACAAAAAATGTCACAATAAAATGGCTAATATCAGGTAAAATTGCTTTGAAAGCAGAGAAATTTTTCATTTTTGAACAAATTGGTAGATCAGTTTAAACTGCATCTCCATCATAAGGTGTTCCCAGTATTTGTGCAGTTTTTACTCATCAGATGGATGGAGCAGTCCTGTCTATGCATCTTGAAAACTCACTGATTGCTTTTTCCACTTTGTTCCTGTAGTTGCCAGTTGTCTATCTGCATTCAGATTCTTTTAGTTCACAATGTGAATGAGTGTTTGCATTGAGAACTTTATCTCTTACGTGAAGAATGAAATTTTATTTATTACTTTTTGGCAGCTATATGCTAGTCAGTGTAAATTGCTCCTAGAATTATAGAATCATAGAATCATATAGGTTGGAAAAGTCCTTTGAGATCATCAAGTCCAACCATTAACCCAGGACTGCCAAGTCCACCACTAAACCATGTCGCTAAGCACTGCATTTATGCGTTTTTTAAACACCTCCAGGGATGGTGATTCCACCATCTCCCTGGGCAGCCTGTTCCAATGCTTCACCATCCTTTCAGGGAAGAAATTTTTCCTAACATCCAATCTAAACCTCCCCTGGTGCAACTTGAGGCCATTTCCTCTTGTCCTGTCGCTTGTTATCTGGGAGAAGAGACTGACTCCCACCTGCCTACAGCCTCTTCTCAGGGAGTTGTAGAGAGCAATAAGGTCCCTCTGAGTCAGTTCGCTCAGCCGCTCCTCATAAGACTTGTTCTCTAGACCCTTCACCAGCTTCATTGTCCTTCTGCGGACACGCTCCAGCACCTCAATGTCCCTCCTGAAGTGAGGGGCCCAAAGCTGAACCCAGTGTTCGAGGTGCGGCCTCACCAGTGCCCAGTACGGGGGGACAATCACTGCCCTGGTCCTGCTGGCCACTCTGTTCTGGATACAAGCCAGGATGCTGTTGGCCTTCTTGGCCCCCTGGGCACCCTGCTGGCTCATGTCCAGCCGGCTGTCAGCCAGCACCCCCAGATCCTCTTCCGCCAGGCACCTGTCCAGCCGCTCTTCCTCAAGCCTGTAGTTTTAATAACTTGAATCATAACTGGGATCCTCTGTGTTGTTTTGAACTGATAACCATTCTGATAATGTTATAAATCATTCTGTCCAAGAGAGTTTGGAAATAGAAAAGGAGGAACTTGGGGGAGGAAAGGTAATAAATAATTTTTGAAATATTTTGTCTTCTTCCTTTCCATCTCCTGTGCCTGAACTGGAATTTTTTACTAGTATTACATTCTGTCTGCTAACTAAATTATACTTGTCTATAACACCAAAACGAGCAGCTGCTTTCAGTAGCATGTACAGGTTCACAGGTAAAATCATAACTGTGTCTTGTTTAGTGCTAAAGCAAAAAACATGTAAAAGGTGTGTAATTTCTGTGGCCTAGCAGCCTTAAGGAGGATTTTAATTGGTTAGGTTCTTTTGAGTTATGCAGTCCCTCTCAGTATTGTCCTACTCTTCAAAAAGCACTGAGTTAGACAGTGTTACAGGATATCATTGAAGTCACAGTCCCCATGGAAAAGAATATACAGATCTATTGTTGCACTAATGCTTGATTGCAATTGAAAACATGTATTTGGCTTACCATATGAAAACGTGCTTTTAAAGATTTTAAAAATATATTTCTTCTAAGTCTATAAACCTTTCATACTGCATTTTCCATATTAGGTATTTGTATCAGGCCCATTTTTTTTTATTTTTTATTTCATTTCAGGGTAGACAGATCAATAATTTTTGAAAATTAGGTTAAGGTAAAAAGTATTACTATGTTTAATAGGAGTTTTTGCATCTTTACCTTGGAGAATAGACTCAAAATTTGGCAGAAGAGTATCTGAAGGGATGTATAAGTGTTGCTTCTAGTGTCAGACATCTATCTTTAATTATTTTGTTAGAATTGCAACAATCTCTGCCAAATAGGAGTTTCTAAAAATAATAGATTTTATGCACACAGAAGAGACTGTCTTAGGCAGCTAAATTCTCTGAAATTGTATACCTGCAGAACATAAGCAGGGCTTTTCCTACCATTCGTATGATTGCTGCACCTCTACTTTCAGAGGGAAAAAAATTGTTCATGTATATAATTAGATACTTGTGTCATAATATATGGGTGGGAGGGACAGATAAACCTATGTGGAAAACTTAATTCTGGCATTCCTAACACCAAATTGCTTAATTAGTTAGCTTTCTGGTTCCTTGGTAACTTAAGACTGAAAACAGCTTGGTTCCTAAGTCAGCCATTAGTTGATGAACTGTAAGAAGAGACATTTCCTCAGGACAGTTTACTCCAACTTTGTATTCTACTTTTGTTTTTTTGTGCTTTCTTCTCAGTAACCTGCTGTGGCCATGGTTTCAGGGAGAATATTGGCCTAGATGGACTGAATCTGTAATAGGAATTCTTACATTTGTGTTGTACACTGAGAATGTGAACTGTTCACCTTTAATATGACTTGTTTGTTTGTTTGTTTTTAGGTGAATGTAAGAATTTGCAAGACTTAAATCTCTCTGAATGCCAGGGATTAAATGTAAGTAGTACTGATTTTTCCCATGAACTGTAATTTATAGCAAGAAGGAAGATTTTTTGAAGTGCTGTGGTTTTTTGGGTACAGAAATCTTCCTGATAAAAAGTAGACACTTCTGTTCTTAAGTACTCTGAAAATGGAGTTTAGTAGGATTCAGAGATACTCAGTGAAGTTTTCATTCATTTTCTACAGCGCCAGGGCAAAATTACATATTCAAGCTCAATTAATTTTAATAAGCGGGCTTCAAAACTTCACCAGTCTGGGGGAGGGTTTTTTTTGTTATTTTAAGTTTGGAGTTGTCAACAATACATTTTAATCCTATATTCTTCCCAAGTTCCTTTATTCCTTCATTCAGTAGTACACTTGGGCTCTGAGAATGTCTCACTAAATTTTTAGATATTTGTGAGAGTCTTTATCTGAAAGATGTCTTAAGTATGCAATCACCATTATATACTTGTCCATTCTTTTTCCTTTAACATTTTCAGTTTTATCTTACTTCCATTCTCTTTAATGTTTTTTCATTGCTCTTCTCTGATGGAAGAACAGTGTTTGCTTTAATTAATAATTTCTTAGAAACAACACTGATATGGGTAAATTTTTCTATAACAAAATCAATCTAAAACTAAAATCAATAGGTTTTTTAGAAATTATGTTTCTTAATAATTTGTATTATACATATGTCCATTTATAGGCTATTTATAGTGTTAAGTATATAAACAAATGATTTGGCATAGTTTAGTTGTCTTTGGAGTGAAGTGTACATCCAAGGGTCTAGCCCAGAAACACGCCAATATTTACACACAAGGTTTCAAAAATTACCACAGATAAACTGCAGCTTATGAACTTCATACAAAAATGGCATATGATGGTTGAGTTAGAGAGGCAAGAGCTGCAGAAGAGTCATGAACTTCTGATTTGTAATAGTCTGTTTTGGTTTTGCTTTACGTATATCTTCATATCTCTTTGTGCTGATGTTAGCTTTATTGTGAAAAAGCTTGTTCTCACCATTTTCACAGATTATATAATTTTCTTTGCTGTACTAGCTACAAGGAAGGGATAAAGATATATTATTAAGTTCTTTTAGTAACACTGTAGAATCATCTTGCTACGTAACATAATACTTGCTATATGGTAATTACAGCATAATATTTAGAGGTTGTATGCTTCTTAAGGATCGTGTTGATTGTAGGTTCCCGCATGAAGACAATAAGAGGGCCAGGCCTTGCCAAATTGTAAAGACTCAAAACACTGTTTCATAACTGCCTGTTCTGTTTGGTTGTTAGCACGCTTGCTAATGCACGTTTGGTACGTACAGCAAGCACACCCCTAGGTGGTGCCAGGGCCTGGTTCATAGGGTAGGAGGGATGTGCTGATTACACTCTTGCCAATACAGCTCAGTATTGGCCACCTTTTTCAGAATAGAACAACGTGACATACATTTAGATTGTTATTGACTAGGACTCTCAGGTCAGTGTGTCTGATAGCTGTTTTCTGTCCAATGTCCAGACTGTACTGATGCATGGGGTTATTCCAACCCAGATGCAGGGCTTTGCATTTGCCTTTGTTGAACTTCATCAGGTTTCTGTTAGCCTATTTTTCCAGACTAAATCTCTCTGAATAGCAGTTCTAGCCTCTGGTATATTGAGGCTAATTGAGCCTCCTTGTTTGAAATAACCTCTGAATTTGCTGAGAATGTACTCTGTTCCTATCATCCAAACCATTTATAAAGACATTTAACAGTGCTGGCCTCCGTATGGACCCTTGAGGGATGCCAGTTGCCACAAGCCACCGATGGCACTTAGCACCGTTGGTGACAGCCCTTTGGCCTGGCAGTCTGGAAAAATTTTCACTCGCCTTGAAGCCCACTTATCCAGCCTTTGTTTTACCAGTTTGGCTATAAAGGGTACTGTGGCCTGTGTGGAAAGCCTTGCTGAAGTCAAGATACACAACAGCTTGTTTTCTCCCCCTGTCCATAGATCAGTAATTTCATCATAGAAAATTATCGCCTTGGTGAGGAATGCTTTGCCGTAGGTAAATCCACGCTGGTTGTTTGCTATCATTTTTTCATCCTTCATGTGCTTAGACAGGGTTTCAAGGAGAATTTGATACATAACCTTCCTAGTAACTCAGGTGAGGCTGACTGGCCTGTAGTTTCCTGGATTCTCCTTTTTCCATTTCCTGAAAATGGATGTGGCATCTCCTATCTTCCAGTCATCAGGAATATCCTGTGATTGCCATGACCTTTCAAAAATGAGTGAGGCCTTGCAGTGACAGGAGCCAGCTTTCTTCGTACTCTTGGATGCATCCTGTCTTGTTCCATTTCCTCAGGTGCTCCCTGGTATCTTCTTCTACCATGGGTATTGCTTCACTCCCATAGACTCTGCTAGTAGGTTCCTGCAGAGCACCTGAGAAGCCTTAAGACAAGCCTTAGCAGTAAAACCAGGCAAAAAAATCATTGAGTACCTTGGCCTTGAAGATCAGCCAGCTCTCCTGGGTCCCTTTGCCTTCCAGGGCTGTCTGCCATGAGCTCTTGTTAAGCACATCCCTAAACAAGCCAAAATCTGCTCTCAAGATTCTTCAGGCTTTTTCTTCTATAGTTTGTCCTATTTTCTTCTCTCACGATTTGAAACCCCGTTGTCATGGTTGCAGTAACCAAAACCACTCTCGTTCTTGACATCCTTCACCAGTTTTTCCTTTTTTGTGAAACAAGTCCAGAAGAACCTGTCTGTAGACCACTCATCAGTCACCTGGATCAATAAATTGTCTTCAACACACTCTAGAAGTCTCCTGGATTGTTTGCACCCAGCCATATTGCTCTTTCAGCAGATATCAGAGTGGTTAAAGTCTCTCATGAGTAACCAGGATAGGAAATTGTAAGGCTTCTTTCAGCTGCCCAAAGAAGGTTTCATCTACCTGCTTTTCTTGATCAAGCAGCCTGTGGCAGACACCTACCACAATGTAATCTTCATAGGTCTAGCCTCTAATCCTTACAAATAAGCTCTTGACTGACTCATCACCCATTCAAATAAAAAGCTCCATGCATTTAGGCATAACTTTGCATAGAGTGCAACCTGTCCTCACCTACCTGGGCTGTCACTCCTGAATATTCTGTAACCATACATTGCAGCCCTCCCGTTGTGTGTGCTACCCCTTTGCATCTCTGGAATCCCAATGAAATCATAGCTTTGCACCTGTGTGTGGACTTTGATCCTTACTGGTTGATTCCCATGCTACAAGTGTTTGTGTTCAGACACTTGAGATGGACCCCTGGTTGTGCTGTTTTCACATGGAAGGTTTCAGAGTTTTTCCCTTCATGCTATCCCCCAAGTGGTTTCTCACCACTCCCTATATCTTCAGTTCTCTTCAGGTTATGGTTATCTTCCATCAACATACCTATTTTTACTGATACCACCTCTCTCAAATCCTTTGTTGCAGGAATATATTTCAAAAGCACAAACTGTCCTCTGTAAAGTTGATTGGTATTGAATTTCCAGCTATCTTGATGGTCCTTTTGCCCGATAACTAAAATAGTAAATAGGTGACCACAACCTGGCAAAAGATACACACTCAACTATAACATTTTCATATATAAGTGCTGACTTTTTGCCTTTCTATTATTGACATTTATTGTAAAACATTCTTCATACTAGGAAATTAATTCCCATTATATTCTAATTGAACGATATATAGAATAATATAGGTAGTACCAGTTTTGCAGGTCAAGAAAACATGGAAGCCTTATAATTAAATATAATGTTACACCTAGAGGGTAGAACTGAACAGGAAACGTTTTGTAAATGATATTACTGGTTAGAGAAGTGTACCAGGCTTAATGGAGAAAATGCACCAGTGGTTTTAGATGCCACTTAGATAGGGCTGGCTATAAAGAATCTTGGTTTAGCAAAATACGTAAATGTACTAACCTTCAATCATATGAAAAGTCCCCTGTGCTCTGTAGGACTGTGTAATGTATGTTGTTTCCATGAATTGGAATGTTAAAGTTACCGTACTTAAGTGAGTAACAGTAGCATCACGTGGTGTCTCTTAGTGTTCTACTTTGAGGGTTCCAAAGAAAATGGCAGTGGTGTGTAAAAATTATTATCATGATTTAAAGGTACTTATTAATGTTTTTTCCCTTGTTACTCTGCATAAAAATGTAAGATAAATTAATGCAAATAAAATTCAATTTTAATTCTGGAATTTTTTTATTATTATTCAGGGTGAATCGATTAGACTCATATCAGAAGGTTGCAGAGCTCTTCTCTATTTAAATCTGTCATACACAGATATTACTAATGGAACACTACGACTATTGTCAAGGTAAAATTATACAGAAATATGAAAGTGTGTTTGTTTTAATCTTGCAGGAAACTTAGAGGCCTATGGAGTAGAAATACTCTTTTTGAGTAATTTACAGAATTCTGTCTGCTATACAAAATGAAAAAAAATGCCCCATACATTTGACTTAGCAGTTCTTTTCTCCTTTTAGTATAATTAAAAATATACACTGGATTACCCTATATATTTCACAGAATTTTACAGAAACTTTTAAAAGAACATGCTAGCCAATAATTTCTCAGGCATTTCCATTTACTCATGATGATGCAAGAAGTTTACAATTTAGATAGGTTCTTAAAGAATTATTTTTTCAAGAGAGGACTGTGGATAGGTGTATTGTGTGAGCCAAGGCCTTGTGTGACAACTGCAAAACAAAGAGTTATTCGAAACTCTTATTTGGAAGATCAGTGCGCTGAAGGCAGAGAATTTACATTCTTACATAGGTCTGCCATTCCTGTTTTAGATGTAACCCTTCATGCGACTTGAAGTCTGCTTGGTAGGTAGAATTGCTGCAGTAAAATCTGCCATAAAGGAAAAGAGGCATACTGGTCCATGATAGCAGCCACCACAAAGCTTTATATAGATTTGATGATAGCTGTAAATTGTTGCTGTTCCCTATAAGGAAAATGTTTTCCTTTCAACGGCAGCCCCACAAACTCCAGAAAAATATTTCTCTTTGGCATTTGTATAATACATTTTGACTTTTGTTTTTCTTAGTTTATAATGCCACATCCTCATATAACTAACATTTGTTTTGGCAAAGTTTTCCATGTAGTGCCTCCAATCTTACCACTCATCTCTTCATCAGTGTTATTCTTGTCATAATCTGTGTTTTCTACATGTTGGCTGATATTTTGTCTTTTTAAATTTCCATATATTTATGTTGAAGTTTGGAACAGCTGTTCTATAGGTAATCTCAGCATATGTTATTCTGGTTACCTGAGCATGCTGTTGCCACCAAAAGTCAGAACCGTTCATTTCATTTGATGTGTAAATAGCACATACTCAAGAAAGAATTCTCCAGAGTAGGTGAAGCTTTCAATGCAATAAAATGTTAAAACAAAAAGAAGAATTCTCCACTGAGAAAGTATATTTTGCAGTTAACTTGTACCTCGTTAATGAATTTTCCCAGTCACACATAATGCTTCTGATTTAAAACCATAAGATATCACTGTTTCTATTGTCAATATGTGGACAAAAGGCAAAGCTCGTTGTTTCTAGGATTATGGGGATGTACAAAAAGTTGCTGTCCTGTGATTTTGATAGCACACAAATTTCATAAACATTTCACATGCCATCTCAAAAGGATTAGCTCATCACACGTCCTGTGTAATGAGGTAACTAATACAAAGTTCTTAGAGGTGGCAGTATTGCATTTTATAATACTGCATGTGAAGTTTGCTGTTGTATCAGATGTCCATTATTGGAGCAAGGAACAAGTGAAGTGTAGACTGAGTGTGCTCAAAACCATTTGGTCGGTTTTGATTCTCTCCTACTGTTCCATACAAGCGTCTTAACCTATGTTTTACACAACACAGATCATCAGCTACAACTTTTCCTCTGAAAAGTTCTTTTGCGTATGGTAGACATGAATATTCTCTATCAGGAATAAACATCAGAAGGCGATTTTGTCAGATTGCTTTAAAACAATGATGCTGAGATTGCTAATGCCAAAAGTAGTTGAAAAAATAGTATGACAGAATTCCTGCAGAAATTAGCTGTAACACAAACCAAGGATTTTTAGTAGTCTGTGTATCAAGCTTAAGTTTTAAGAAAGCTGTCACTTTAAAAATGGCAGAAGGCGGCATGTGTTAAAATTCCCAGATCATAAAAATGGGTCATATGACCTGTAAAGAAAATCTGTCACTTCAAAAATACTGGAAGGCTGTGACCACAGTCTTCAAAATGCAGTAGGAAAGGCTTGCGTGTGTCTTAAGTTGTGAAACCTTGTAGCAACATAGACTTTAAAAAGAGTCAGAACTGCCAGAGTATAAAAACTAGTCTCTTAGTACATTAGCTATATTGTCAGATGAGTTTGGAAGCGTACTATTTCTGAGTTTGATTTTCCCCACTCATTTCTGTGGAATATGTCACTAAAATGCAAAATGGCTTATGCTTCTATAAGGAAGGATACTTTTATTTCTGTGTTTAATATGAATTAAATGTTTCCATTTAAAAAAAATGCACCACAAACACATGCCCTTATATTCTAATATCTGGTTCTGATGTACATTGTCTGTCTTCTTTTGTTGGGTTTTTTTTTCCATGAAAAGTGATGTTATATTTAATTTCTTAATATTTTTGTATTATCTTTTTTTTACGATAACATTCTTTTCCAGCTTCCTATCTCTTTTTGTGTGTGTGTGTGTTCAGTTCATGTTAGCATGTTTCCCTACTGTATATTGAAAGTATAAAGTCAGTTCCAAACATGTATGTCACTCCTTAAGCAGTTAGGTCCTCAGTGGGTGTTCCCATCTGTCTTCAAAATGCCTACTTTTGCTGACTTGCAGAACTGCATGACTGTGTCCCTACAACTAAATGTCTCCCAGAGCAGTAGGTCCTAATTCTAGGTTTTCATTTTCTATATACTTTAATTTGTGGTGCTTGTGGCAATTGTTATTTATTCCAGTTAGAAACGTAGTTCAGAAAAATGAATAGGTTTTAGTATGTTACAAACCAAAGCTGCAGATGGAAACTTAAGTATATTCAGAGTATAGAGTCTTGCTTTTACAGAGTGCTGTTGATTAACATTTTCCACTTATACAGTTTGTTTTCTTTTAATAACATTTAAAGGAATGTTTTCCAAAAGAACAGATCAAAACCTAACATTGGATGATTGCCTGTTGGATAATTTCCTTTTGTATCTCTCAGTTTTTCAGAATCTTTTAATAGTACTCTTCTAAATAATGATATGACTTGAGAAGCTCTAACTGTACCTTTGTGTTTTTAATGTCCTTTGATAGAGTTCTGGTTTTCATTTGCAGCAGGCACTGCTTGTAAAATCAATGGCAAAGACAGTCCAGCAAACTTATACTGAAAAGTCTATTAGGTTTCAAAGTATGCCAGTTCATTAAATGGCACACAAAAATGCCAGTTCATTAAAAAAGTATGCTTTTGCAGTTATTTAAGATAACTTTAGAATTATACTGTTTTCATATGGTGAAATATGTTGTACGATAGTGCTATTCCCCAGTAATTTACAATATAAGGAGCAGAGGAAAAAGTGCAGCAGAAGAAAGGGACATTCAAACTTCAGCAAGGAGATAATTCTGTTTCATATCAAACATCTTTTCTTTACAGTAATTTTCAGAATACTCTAACTATCGTGTTTCAGGGTTTTTGATTCTGTAACATACCCTTGTGATAATTTGCTCTCTGTTTTGTTTTTTTGCAAAGCAGCTTCCCCAATTTACAGTATCTGAGTTTAGCTCACTGCAGCAAATTCACAAACAAAGGTTTACTGTACCTGGGCTCTGGAAGAGGCTGTCACAAGCTCATCTGTTTGGATCTTTCAGGTTGCATTCAGGTTTGTAGTTCACGTCTTTCTTTCATTCTGTGAAGAGAGTCCTTTATATGACTGGCTGCATCCTGCATTCATGGTATACTGAAGCAGAACAAGCACTGCAGCAGACTTCCAGGGTTTTGAATTACATGACTACAGCTGTTTAAATTTTACTAAGGAATAATAGCACTATAGGTTTGGATCGCTTCCAACAAACTGTCAGAACTATAAACAGCTAGTACTTGCTGCATAATGAGAACAAGGCTTGCTTTTTGTAGCCATAAATAGACTAATTCTATGTCACAGTTAGTTAGGTTTTTAAACCAGGAGTTTTGAAAATGAAGTTTTTACTAAGGTAACAAAAAATTAAAAGCCACTCTGCACTGGAAAAATATGAATTTACACTTGATTTCCTGAGAAGGAAATTAATTAAAAAACAAATTTTTGTTACTATTTTATATTAGTTGAATATAGAAATTGAAGTAGTATTTATAACTGCAGTCTAAAAGTAGTTAATGTTTTGGATTATTTTGGTCTCCTACTAAACTTCTAAAGAAAACCAAGGTTTTAGAATCTGGTACTATTTTAGAAACTTTCAAATATATATTGTATCTTGAAACATACTTCAAAAGCAATATGAAATGCCAAACTGTAAGGCAGTAAAAATTTGCCAATATTTTAATAAAGACTCCCACATATTTCTTTATACACTGAGAAGATTCTCCAAATTGCAAAATACATGTGAAATGATAAAGGGATGGAGTCTGAGGAATATAATGGTTTAACTTCCATCTAGCAAACCTTTGCAGAACCCAGGATGAAGAGAGAAAGGGCAACAGTCTTGTTGTAACTGCTCTTTACTGTGAGAGTTTGTTTCTTGTTCTTGAGAATCATGCTGAGACTATTGTGCGGTGACAGTGTGAAATTTGAAATGAGGGCTGAGGTTAGAAGAAATTTAAGAACTACCTACCTCTGAGTTACTTTTTCAGAATGCCAGTAATTGGTTGTTTTTTCCAAAAGCAGCATTCCTGCTTGTTCAGAAATGTAATCATGAGCTGTAAGGATCTGCCTCTAGAAAGCATGATCTAATAGTAGTCAGAGAAAAGTAATCATCATCGAACTGGGAAAACCACAATCCTCCCCTTTCCAGAGGGAAGTGGGTTTGCTCACCAGTGTATTTGAAAGCTCTGAAAGGGATTCCACAGCTTCCTCCATTTTGGGTTTCCCCACGATTCTGGAGCAGTGCTTAGAGATTATGACTTACTACTTAAATAAACAGTTAAAACCAAAAAAAGCATCAAATTGCATCACTGTTGCAGAAAGCATTTTAATAAGATAGAATTCTTTTTTTTTCCCCCTCATTGGATGAACTAAACCAAAGGGAACTTCTGTCAGGCTAATGTTTCAGAATTAGTTAGAAAAATGTAGTAAAGCTATAGTATAAACATTTAAAATATGCTAAAAAGTGTTCTATATAACAGAATATATATTCTATAGAATATATATTTTCCCTGGTTCTTCATGTTTCCTGGTTTTTTTTCCTTCATTTTAACATTACAGTTCTGTTTATATGAGTTCTTATATTACCATTACTACTGTAGGATTTGAACATCTGTTTAGAAAGCCCATCTGTAAAATGGGTGATTATGCTATTTTGTGAGTGGCAACTTGAGGACCAGGGCATTTAAATACCTTGTTAAAACATATTAGGCAGAAAACTGGGAATTAAGCACACATTTTCTAGTCTGCTGTCATAAAACAAGGCAGTCCTTTCCTTTGACTATTCCATTAATACTGGGTGAATTGTAAGTATGGGGATTTTGCATAAAATCTCAGTAATTCAGCTTGTGACATTATGACACAGGTAGGAAATAGTTTCATTAATGAGTTTCAAGATATTTTCATAAAAATATAGAGATTCCTTTGTGTCCTGCTCAAAAGGTGTACTATTATACCATTTGTATTCTCAGAGAATTACCTAGAAAGCATAAGGTTTCTTTGTCCTGCTTCTGAAGCTGAACAGTGTAGGTGGAAAGTTTTCTGCTATTAGACACAAAAATGAAAAGATGGAAGGGTATAAAGCAGTTGCATGTCATTTACCTCATTTACCAACGTATTAGATTGAGATAACAGTTTGGTGAGAGATATTTTCAGTTAAATTAGAAACATGGAGATTTTTAAAGAAATTGACTTTTTATTTTTGGTGCCAACATCTATGACTGATTTTCACACTGGAACTATTCTGGCCCAGAATGTGTTAGAGCAGTCTATCAGTTGCTGTAGTTTACAACAGCTGGATAAGAGATCACAAGCCACTGGGAAAAATAAATTTGACCCTTTAATTTCTTGACATCCTGCAGTGTTTGTGGGGATTGGCAAATGTGTAGGCATCACCAGTTTTCACTATCTGAGTTCCTCCTGCTCTGGCTTCTTTCAGAAAATTCTCATTTTGGTAACTACTGTCAAATTCTGTCTTCTTTAGACGTATCAGACAGCAAAAAGGGGCCATCACTTAGGGAGAAAATCTGAGCTATGTTCTTTATTTATTGAAGAAGAGGACTGATTGTTTACATTTCCTAAGTACAAACTCATGTAACTGAAGAACACTTTATTCTAAGTTACACCTGCACTCTTCTATATTTTTAGAAATATGCTAGTTCAGCAGTATGATGATATAAACTTTTTTTGGACAGTGAAAAATGAAAAAGAAAATAACATGTGGAGGCAAGCCATCAATGTAATGTGCCAAACATCTGAAAAGGAAAGGATGTCACAATTTGTTTTATCATTCCTGACAAACACAGAATTAAAAAAAAAAGGTAGCCCCTTGTGTACCACAAGAGTCCTTCCTCAGTCTTGAACTGATTTTCAAGTTTCTTCATTCACAGTGCATTGACAATACTAGAATCATTGAATAGCGTTTCTTCAAAATTCCTTCTGCATTGCAGACAGCATTCTGCCTTTCAGGGTTGATTCCACAAATACAATCAGTTCAGGGGGGTAAAGAAGGAATTTTAAAGCAGTACTGTATGTGTAGCAAATAAGCCAAAATCTGAATAAAAATTCTGTGTCCCTATTCTTTGGAATTAAGAAACTATAAAAAGATGAAATTAAATGAATGTTGACATTCTTACAAGCATTTTGTCTTTTCACTAAACTTATTTTCTAAATCTATGGGGACAAATCTTTAGCTGTGGTTTGCTCCATGTTTGTTTTGATGTGCCTTCATTTCAGATCACAGTATACTAGCATACAGTTAAGAAAAAAACCCAAATCAGTCATTTACATATTAGACTGAAAACTCCTTGCAGACAATTATATTTTATGTATGATCATTGCATTGACTTACAATCATGCAAGAAAAAGAATACATTTATAAAATTATCTGAGTCATGCAGGAAGAGTCTGTTTTGCAGAATTTTATAGGATTTACTCATAATAACCTTCAAAACATCCTCCCTCAAAATTGGTTTGAAGGAGGAGGTTTAAGAGGGATTTTACTGATCCAGGGCAAAGAATGTGGTATTAAATTCTATATGTATCCTAGCATTGATTCTTAGGTCAAGCTGTTTGCTCTTGAGGCAATCTGTTAAACATTGAAATTCTAAGTGAGTTGAGAAAGCAATTGCTTTAACTAAAATGTGCACAAAATTTCGTATTTCTACACCTTATCTTCAAGAGTGCCTGAAGTTTCATAGATAATCCATAGGGGCTTTAGAAAAGAAATTAAAGATTAAGATTTTATTGTTCTAGGAATAAAGGAAAACAAGACAAATACATATGATATTGCAGCAGCATCTAACTGTTGACAGATCTAACTGACTCTTATCTGAATGCATGTTTCACACTGGAACTTTCTCAACCTGATGCCTGAGATCCATTACCCAGCTTTAAAAGAACAGTTCAAGTTAAAAAATTTTGAAACAATCTGTGCAGGGGTATTATTAGCTGCTTCAGTATAATTGTTTTTGGCTTGCATGGAGGAAAACACTAAATTGCTGCTATTTGTGGTATCAAATGGCTATGTTAAGCAAACAGTATTTTTCCAGACAAAGAGATTAAAAGTCCTTTAGACTGTAGTTAACATTATGCAATCATTACTGAACTCCGGGAGGAGATATGCTATTTCTGTCCCTTAACATTGTTGAATTTGATCTGATTATCTGCTACCTACTATCTATCCTTTTGAGAATGGGAATTTCGCTTAATTTTAGTTGTCTAACCTAAGGCAATGCCTAGAAAATCACCTTAATTTATCTATATAACAATTAGAGGGAGAGAGGTCTCCAGAGGTGTTTCAGACTTTTTCAGGTCTGATCTGTCTTGGGATCTTTCTTGCTCTTTTCTATACAGACATCCCAGGTTTCATAATTGTCTAACATAGGCACTTGTTACTTTCCTATGTTCAGTGGAGTAAACAAAGGCTTTAGCATTTGCAGTCTATTTTTTAAATCCCCATCAATATTATTGGCACTTTCTTGACTGAGCATTTTCCCCACCTATTTCCCCAATTTTGAAGTCCACTCAACTGTCATTCCTCTTCTATAACTATCAGAACAACCTGTAAGCCTTGCAAATATTTATCTTACTGCTTAGTTAAATGGCTAACATTTGCAAAGTCAGGAGCTTAAAACCAGGCTTCTGAGTCTACATTTGTTTTTTTTCAGTGATATTTTTAAAATCTTGGCCAAAGCAACAAGTAATGTAATGTAACTAAGATCCATCATTTAATTGTATTTGCATCTGAATTTTAGGTACTTAGACATGAGGGATCTTGTATTCCTACTCTCTGTATCTAACTGTGATCTCCAGCCTGGGTAGGTACTCTTAACAGTTAACAATGAGTTCATGGTAAAAAAATAATCCCGAGAACAACTGGCAGCAGCCCCATTAAGCCCCACACCTTGCTTTGATTAGCAGTTATAGGAGTAAGTTGTAGTTGGTTACAGTTGATACATGCATTTTAACTGACTCTTACAAAATCTCTTCAGTCTGAACAATAGGCATAGCTGAATATGGCACATTCGGCACCATCTCAGCTTCTGATTAACTGTTCCTTGGGAGCAGAGATATTAATTCTCATTATACCAAATCTGTTCAGAAGTGACAAGGGGAAATCCTACTGTCATAACGGCTAAAGCATACTCAAACAGCTCGACAAACTGGCTGGTTTTTTAGAAGAATGAAGACCTCGGTCTTCTTTTGAGAAGGCACTGTATTCAGATTATAATAGACAGTATTATTACCATGTATTACAGTGAACTGTATGATGTAACATACCCACTCTTCTCTTGGGAATGGTTTGCTCTTTGTAGTATATGGACCAAGAAAAAGAATCAATTCCCAGAAATTCACCTCTCAGACTGAAATTTCTAGGGGCTGATTTGTTTCACTTTAACATATTAAACTACTTGGTGCGTGTTGTAGAAATGTGCTGTCTTCTGTTGTGCTGCTGGAGAGCCAACAATGAGGAGGCCTGTTGCAGGGTTAGGTAAACTCTTACTCAAATGAATTGGTCATTTCATGTTAAAGCAATTAGTGCTTCCTGACCAGCAGAGAATGGACACTTCCCAATACCTCCTTTAGGCAGCTGCTTGTGTGATGTTCACAGTTTAAGCTAATCCCTTTCATATGCACTGGAGGGTTTGGGCTGAGGACACTGGACATAGGATTACATTGTCCTACATTACATATTCCAATATTGAGTACAAAACCATAGACTCTGGACAACTGAATTTCATATTCTGTCCAGAGAACTAGCACCCATCTTTCCATGCTGACATTTTACCTTCTGGTGATCACCGAAAAAAGGATTGCCTTTGCCATAGTAGCCCTACGCTAGTACTGGCTGTTTTGCAGTCATTTGGGGTGGGCAAATCCAACCTATTCATGCTGATGGGTGAGATCTGCAGTACGAGATCTGCAGTACTATCTGCAGATCCTCACTGATGTGTTACCCACATCAACCACATTCCAAAAGCCATAGTGTCCTTTTACCCAGCAGACATGTCTCAGTTGGAGAGAGTATGAGAGCCTGCAGTGCACCAACAGGCTCTGTATGCTCTGACTAGCTTGTGGTTACAAGATGGGTATCTTTCTGCGTAATCCTTTTCTGCAGCCTTCCCTCCTGCCCCCCAAGATTTTGCTTTTCTTCATCTCTGTCTTACAATATAGCTGTTTTCAGAGGAGCCTGATCCAGGGTTACGCAGCTGCACTGTATCAGACCTGACCTTGAACACAGGCAGCTGACAGGCGGTAGTTGATGGGATTTATATCACCATGCATTACCTGTAAAATATTTCCTGTAGTTATTTTGATGGTAGGGTTTTCACACTCTCATTTTTCAGGCTATTACAGACCCACTGTAGGAGAAACATCCATGCTGCACTTGTCCTGAGCTTAAAACACATTGAAACAGTGCTAACTTTGCCGGTGTGTGTCATGAAGCACACCATATTCTGTCTGTCTGGACATGAGACCTGCACAAACACTTCAAGCCTAAGAACACATTTGACAGACATGTAGCCAGTTCCCCTGTAAGTGCTGACACCCCCCTGCACAAGGGAAAAGTGCAAAGAGTGCCACAATCCTTTGCGAAGGAGAGACAAGGCATTTAACATCAAAATATTTTAAACAATTTATAAAGAATCTGTTTAAAAGGCCACTCCAGCTGAAAATAAAGAGCAAGCCAACCTGGCCATAAGTTAAAAGGTGGGGAATTGTGTCAGAAAAAAAAAAGACAGTCTGCCTTGATTATAACAACATGAGATATTTGGTTCATGCAAAAAACCCCTCACATGCCAAAAGAACCCAAACCCAAAGGTTGCAAAAAGAAGAAGAGCCAGAAACCCAATCTGTTATCACCTCACTGAATGCTAGAGTGGAAGGAAAGCAGGCTTGACCCTTGTTTCCACTGATAAGTAGTTGTGGGGAGCAGTCAGATGTGCTACAAAGGGTAGAGGCTGCAAGTGCAAGAGCTGTAAGCATCTTCTGGTGCACTGCTACTGACGTGTGATGGGTGATTAGCTGCTGCTTAGCTTCTGGCTTGCCTTTCTGTGACTATCTCTTGTCTGCTAATGATGTCCACTGCCAGACAACATATAGATCTGAAGCAAAGCCTGTGTTTTACACTGCCACTCCCCTTAAGCAATGTAACTAAGCAAATCAGGCCTCTGCATTAGCTGGAGAGGTAGGGCACAGCAAGAATCCCTCCCAGTATACTTTATCTTTGAAGTTTCCTTCTTAGGATTCTTCTCTCCCCAGGCCTTATTTGGTACCCAGGAGGGCATACCAGACTGCTTTTTTTTGTAGACTTCAAAACCCTGGGAAATAGTGAGATCTCTACATGCAAATATCAGGGGGAGAATGGTTCACATCCACGTTGTCTGAGAACATGGAGCTAAAAGGAGACTGTCCTGTCCTTTACACAGGATTTGTATGTCAAAGGAACTGCTTTGTATGTCCAAGAATGAACTGATGTCTATTGAATTTGGGCGGTTGAAGAACTGATTCCCTGGAGTCACTCCCTTGAAGCCACTCCCTGGAGTGATAAAGGGAATAAACTGAATTGACGGATCCATCTGTCCATTCATACTTTCACTGAATATTGCTCTGTTAGAGTACGCCAAGTTAGTGATGTGGTCCTGCATGAAGGATTCTGTAAATGAGCTACATGTTATTGTGATTGAATATGATCTGTCTTTGTATCCCGTGTGATTTTTTTTATTCTATCTTTTTACTATGGGTCTGGAAAAACCAATGAAGATATTTTACTACATTCAATAAATGTGAGCATCTGCCATGTGTGAATACCTCATAAGGTTGGGAAAACAAAGGTAGAAGGATGTGACTGACATTCATTGCTACTCCCATAAGTGGCGTTCACTGTAGAAATTGTTGTGCCTTACTCTTGCTTCCTTAGTAGACACATTTGTGGAACAGATCCTGAATTTGGATTATGTTGTTAAAATTACAGAATAATATGTATAATATAAAGCCATGTATATGGCTTTGTTTTTCTTTTAGTGGGATCAATGCATTTCTTGTTTTAGTGAGCATCTAGGTACCTATGACTTTAAAGTATTGAAAAGATCTCAAGCCTTTCCTGTATTGTTTTTGTTAGTTTTCTAAGTTTTCTTAGTTTTCTAAGACATAAATATTTTATTTCTTACTTAGATTTCAGTCGATGGCTTCAGAAATATTGCCAATGGCTGCAGTGGGATTCAAGATTTGCTAATCAACAAAATGCCAACTCTTACAGATGGATGTATTCAAGTAAGAAATTGAAAATAAATCTGTACTTGGAGAAACTTTCTGAGACTTATCCTCTCAACTGACTTTAAAGAAAGTTATGCAGTTACAATTTAAGAGGAAAATTTCTCCCTGAAAACATTTTTTAAAAACTATTATCTAATTACTTTTGAAGATCTTGCTCACTTGCAGTCACTTTCAGAAAATTTCAATTGTCTTGTCTTCTTTTGCTACATGGGTGTGGCTGAATTATGGCCTTCCAGTTTATAAATGAGGGGTTTTCAGTTTTTTCAGTGTTAGAGCAAATATATTGGAACAGTGTTCTGCTACTTGATTTTTCCCATCAAAAAAGAATTTTCAGGCTTCTGCAAAAGTGATTGTTAACTAGATGACTGTCTCAGGTTTCTGCCATACTTCATGCCTCCAGTTACTTACTTCTTTTCCTTGTGTTCCCAAACATAATAAATATATGGAGAATTTCAGTAGTTTATATACCACTTACTGTCTAGAAGTTACAGTAAAAATGGATTACAACTGTTTGTTTGAAATTGTAACATTCGGTATTATATGCAGAATATTTGCTGATCTTTTGTTACATGACAGCATAGGTATACAAATATTTTACTCCACCTTTCCTTTTTCCCTTCAAAGGCTCTGGTTGAAAAATGCCAACGGATAACGTCTGTTGTCTTTCTTGACTCTCCACATCTTTCTGATACAACTTTTAAAGCCCTTGCTGAATGTAAACTTGTCAAGGTCAGCATTGAAGGTTAGTATAATAATTCATAAAATTATGAGGATGTTGTATTTTTAAAACTCATCCAGATAATCTGAAATGCATCTTTCAGCTGATTTCAGTGGGTATTTGGATCAGGCCCTTAATGTATGTCAGATGTGTAACTTACATCTTTATATATTTCAACAGGGAATAACCAAATTACTGACTTAAGTTTCAAGTTGATGAGTCAATGCTGCCCGTACATCAGGCACATTCATGTGGCTGATTGCCAGAAGATTACAGATGCTGGTCTTAAGATGATTTCACCATTGAAGCATATTCTTGTACTGAATGTAGCAGACTGCATAAGGTACTATATCACATCCAGATTTCTGTAAACCATTGCAAAGGAATTTTAGTAAAGTTAATTATACTCATAATCCTGTTAACACATCTTTCCATTTTAAAAATAAATTCTTAGAATGTTAATACATGCATTTTAATATTTAAAAAAATTTATGTAAGTTTTTTTGTTTCTATATCATGTTTTCAAAAATCCATTCGTTACTACTCCAGTTCAAGGAAAACAATTAACTGTAGATGTAATATTACTTAACAGCCGTGGCATGTTTCGCTGCTGAAATGTGGCTACAAAGAAGATGAAAATGATAACCAAAGACAATTCCAGTGCCACAACTCTATTAAAATCTGGATATTGTTTAATTTTGTGAATATTAAAATAATACTTTATAACTATCTAGTTATAAATATAAGTAACTGCCAAATTATTACAATTACCAAGGCAACATTGTAATTGATGTTGTAGAGGAGGGATCTGTTTTATGTGAAGACTGTTTGCCACTTTGGGTGTGTCATGTATCAGTAGAAACAAAGAAAGGGCTTCCAAAGCTGCAGGCGTGTTCCCTGTTCCGTGGCATGGCGATGGAGTCAAGGTTGAGAGGGAACGCGGAAGGCAAAACCGCCAAACATTTCAAAATCAACAGACCTATAAAATAATACAAAGAAGCTAGAATTGCTATTTATCTTAAAATTTTTGATGCTATGTGAAGTTTTAGGGGTTCTGCTTTAATGTGTAACTGCAGTATTTTTTGTGCCTGTTGATGCCGTACAAAAATCTGATAACACGGCATGGAGATGTGCTGGGAAGTGCTGGAGTAATACCATGACATCATGTCGGTCGTTCAGCTGGGCAGATGGCACAGCTGCCTGCATTTTCTGGTTTCACGTTTAGAAGCGTGGATTTTCCAGCCTGTTAGCCAAATCTTGGGCTGCGAGTGCCTTCACACGTGTCTACCGTCTCCTACCGCTAAAGAACTGTGGAATTACCTTAACAAAACTTTTTAAGCAGTTGTAAAGCTATTGTAAAACTCTGCACTTACCTTCTTGCTTTTGCACACACTTGTAAAAGTTTTAGCATTAACAAAGTTATAGATTGTATCACATCTAAACTTGTGTGGTGGGTCTGACCCCGGCTGCTGTCCCGGCGCCCCCCCAGCCGCCCCGTCCCCGCCCCCCCCGCCGGGCAGGGGGAGAAACCACCCGGCCAGGCCCGCGGGGGGGTCAGGGCAGGGAGGTCGCTCTGGGGGC
>JAVJGI010000060.1:75844329-75881835 GCA_035590275.1 Ibycter americanus | reverse complement strand
CATGGCTGAGGGCTCGGCCTTGCCCAGCGGCGGGGGCGCCTTGAAGCCAGCTGGCCCGGGTTCTGTCGGACATGGGGAGCTTCTAGAACCTTCTCACAGAAGCCACCCCCGCAGCCCTCTGATACCCAAACCTTGCCGCGCAAACCCGATACATACACTGTACCTAAAACTTCAACAGTGGATAATGCTTTCATCATATAGAAAGAGTATTAAATGATTTTTAATTAGTTCAGAATCTCCTTTTAGAAGAAAATTCTCAAATACAAACCTAAGAAGAGACTGTTGAGAACAAGGGGAGCAGTGCTCAGCCTACAGACAGACACTGTCCCCATGGGGCAGAGTAACGGGAAAGCAGGAAGCATCTCCCCTGCCATGCCAAACAAATGTTACTGACTCGGCAAAGAAAGGGCAGACACTGTTTTCAAAATGGTAAGAAAAGGAGTAAAACACATGTTAAAACCAACTGCTTGATCTCCCTTCAGGTCTGTTGCTTCTTACTGACGAGGGAAGAAAAGGGAAGAGAGCGGTGCTACAAGCCATCGGTTACATTGTGCCAGAAAACACTCAAAGCCAAATGCCGGGTATTTGACAGATGAAGATACATTACTTCAGGACAGCACTAGTTTAGCTGAATTGTATCCTGCAGAAAATCTATTCCAGGGTCTATTTTTCATTCACTTGTATTACGATGAATTTAGATTTATGTTTAATAAATGGTTTGTGCAATGCTGTAACTGATAATCAGTGGCCTAACGCTGTTGCCGCTGCATAATTCTTGTTGATTTCCATACCTTTGGGATATGTATGTTTGAAGGTTAACTAATCAGAGCCGCTTTTGGCCTCAACTGCCAAGATCATGTCCATACAGAATAGTGGGTTGAAAAATTGCATCTGCTTCAGTGATGACTGTCCTACATAAACACTGACTGGGTTGTGAAACCAGAGGAGCCATTCAGCTGTGTATATTCGAAACACTACTCTTATCTTTCACGTTGCTGAAGCAACAAGATGCTTGACTGGCCAGTGGTCCTCATTCACTGGGAGAAGTGTTGTTTTACTCCAGGCCATTCATTCCATAGAGCCTTGTTAGAATTTGGGGTCCCTCCAGGTCCTTCAGGTTTCTAGCCTGAGAACTTCTAACCCTGGTTTTTAAAGAAATTGTATTTAATAACCGCTAGTAAGTTTAAATGCTGGTTACCGTGCAAGGCAGAAAGAGATACACCTATACATTTCAAAACTACTATTTTACATAAGCAGGCTACCTATTAAAGTTACGTACATCTCACATCTCCTGACTTTGAGATGATCATCTTACACGGGGGAGGAAAAGAAGTTTTGTGCATATCTTCTTAGGTTTAAAACCAAAGAAAAACCCAAAGCCTCACCCACTCTGCTATCGCATCAGGTCATACTGACATAACACATTCAAAAACAAAGCTGGAGCCTTCAGACATATTACGTTAGTGTTTCCTCTTGAGCAAGCTGAGTAATTGGTAACAGCAACAGCCTTAACTTCTAGATAGACACGTCTGGAGAGGAGAAGAGAAATACACCCCCTGACAATGAACTCTCCAACTGTTTTCTAAAGCAGGAAACAGCAAGACTTGGGATTTCCGAGTTCAGTTTTAAATGCATTAGAAGAATGTTTCCAGTAACTGCAGGCACCTTTGCTTGTACTCTCTATTCCTCCCTGTTCTAGCTTCTACTCTTCTCCTAGCTATCTCCCATCATTTCTCAGCCTATCCCGCATTGTTTAACATTTATACTATACATTTATGAATGCGCCATACACTCCTTTTACTTCTCCCTCCCACCCACCAGAGACAGACAGAGAAAACTTTATATTTTTAAGAGACATTCCCTGGCAATTTATTATATGTGACTGTCTAAGACCACAAAGCAACGGACCAAATTCAGCCCTGGATTACCTCCCACAAATCCACTGGAATAATGCTGAGGATGAATTTGGCTCTAAGAATTTTGTTAGAGAAGCAGTTGTTTGCATTCACAAGTCATTTATGAAACCAAATGAAAAAGTCATCTAGTAACATGGGGAGTACAATGGCACAAGTAAACATTTGAACCTGAAACAGATGAAACAAGAAGCCAAGAGCAATAAACTCATAAGGAAACATAGATGCCTTTAACTAAGGCCAGACAGACATTTATTGGAAGCCAAGATTAGTAAGCCTTACCACTTATAGTTACGTGATCATCTTTGGAGGCACTCTGTGTTTCTTTTAACTGGATCTCTGAGCTCACATCCACTTTTCTTCCAGACAACTGTAAATAGGCTTTGAGAGAGGCAGGTACCTTGACTGTAATTGAGCCTGGCATAAATTTAAATGAAAGTTAGTTAGTTAAACATGATCAAAACATGAAACAGGCAATTATTTAGCTAACATGAATCAATTTTTTCTAAGAGCCTTCAGACACAGTAACCTCTTTTTTTTTGCCTCTGAAAGGATAAATGAAAGTATCTTCATTTATCGTAACCAGAATCTGTATGTCACATGCAGCAAATGGTGTCACAGTATTTTCCTGGCGGACATGAAAACTGATGTTGACATATAGTGCTAGCAACAGCTCTTAGTAGAGAATCTTATTAACAGAACGATCCACGGAAGAAAATGTAATAGATCTCACAAGTATGACTTCAGTTTAGTCTTCTAGTTGTGTATTTACACTCCTGAGCAAGACAGGGGATTGGATTTGATGATTAATCCAGCCACTGCATGGCATGTTATGAAAAAATTGCTCCTCTGAATGACGAGATGCTGCTTACATACTGTTAACGCTAGGTAGCAATTGTCTTTGCATCTGTTCAAGGATGCAAACAGCTGGCCCTGTGCAGTAAGGCAGTCTCGGAAGTGACTAACCAGTTCAGACTATGTTATCACTAAAATGTAAACTACTAGCAAAATTGCAGCTTTGGTGGCCCAAATAATCCTATCCTTGAGATTAGTAACAGAAATTCTGACTTCTGCTTCCCCTAAATATGTGGTTCTTTGCATCAGACTGAAGGCAGATGCTGGGCCCCCAGCCTGCCCACATTATGCGTATCTGGAATTACTTAGTCACCATGTTTGGAAGCTGCGCCCTACACATTAAAACAAAACCCTACCAAAATTCACAATACACTTTCTGTAGACATGCTCTCTAGTTTTTGCCCAATTCCAATATTCGCTTTAGAAAAATTTAAAAAAGCTTCTTTAAATACATCCCAAAAGATGAAGCAGAACATAAGAAAAGTGATGTTATAACAACTAAGCAGCAGTCAGAAAGCCACCCTAGCTATGTAATCTGAATTCAGCAGGATCACTTGCTTGTGACAGTCCTGATGAACAAATAACTGTCAGTATAATTTAGGCCTAAATTTTGCTGAATACACAAAAGCCTTAGGATAAGAACAGGGAAAGGTCTTCATCTTTGGGTCCTCCTTGGAGAGTTGCTCAGTGCCGTGACTCATAAAATCCAACACACATGCAGCTAATTTATCACGAACGGGACATTTTCTACACTGCAGCTGTCAGCAGTTACTCTGAATTTATGGGGTAAATGAAAACAGAACTTCAACTATGCCTTCACTAAACAGAGCTGCCAGAAGAGATGTCAGGCAGTGTTTTGAAAATAACATTGATTAGCTTTTTTTAAATACATTCCTCTTTGCTACTAACTCGGAGACATTAAACTAGTAATAAGTGATTCAAAAAGGTAACTAAGAAATAATAAGAAATAAATTTCCTTGCACCAATGGAACCAGAATAGCTTGTACAGAAGAATGGCACACAAGTGATTTAAATGCATTTCCTTCGTTACTCCTATTTTAAGTAACTGCTAGGTTTTAACAGGGCACAGGCATTGTCTTACAGACAAGAGAAGGGTACTAAATACCATACTCATTTAAACCACCTGAAGTGCCTGACATGATGTTAAAGTCAAACATAAAAATGCTGTAGTGGTTTTTTGTTGTTTTGTTTTGGTTTTTTTTTCAAAACTAGGACTGAGAAGATGGCTTTGTCATTTACAGTATCCTACCTTCTGAATGGCAAAACTATGAATCCAACTTTAGGACTGTGCTTTTAACAAAGAAGTGAAATTTTCGTGAGTCATCAGGAGAAAAAAAAAGAACGGTTGGTAGGGTAAAGCCATTTCATCTTTGTTATTCTGCCTTCCAATTTCAATAATGGGAGATGTTACCCAGAAAAGGGAGAAAAAAGAAATGTAAATGTGTGCCAGTTGTTACTCTGCACACACATACACCAACATCATGGAGTAAACTCTGCTCAAGGCAAAAGGCCACCCTAATCCAAGTCAACTCTGCTGGGTACATTGCCAGGAAAAAAAGAAAAGTATTGAAAAAGACAAAAATTCTGTACTCCATTTTAAGTATCATTGTCCTTTACAGCGTTTAATGTATTATAAGTATTTATGTACATCTTCTAATAACGAGATGAAAAAGCATGTAGATCAACAACAACCACAACATTTTTTCAGACAGATAAACAAAAATACCCCTTTACCCCTTGTACATCATAAGCTGCTACAAAAAAAAATATTTATTTTGCTAACCTTTCTGGGATTTCAGATCCACTTTTCTTAATTGACTGACATAAACATCTATCGTCCCATGATGCGTAGAAGCTTTTAGACTTCCATCTGATGAATCTTTAAAAAAAAAAAAAAAAAAAAATCAAAAAAACTTGTGTACCATTCACGCTTTTAAAATAAAATTTGCTAGAACCTTTCCTTGTACTTCAAAGTGATTTTGTCAATTCTTCCGTGTTTGAGAAGTATCTTACATTCATTTACTGAATGTCAAGACTCCTTTTAGAAAAATAGGTTTTGAACAAAACTTATCTCTCCAGTCCAGAATTGCGGCATACACTGGTTCCCAAGGCCAAAGCCCTCCAGTTTTTACTGGACTTGTAGCATCTATAAAGCCTCAACAACACTCCCCTCTTTCTACAAGGATGAGTTTACCTCTGTGTGAAGATCAAGCACAAAATTTTAACACTAAAATTTATTTTAGTTGCAAAGAGTTCGTTTGCTCAGACTGCACAGGAAAGCTGCCCCATGCAAACAACAAGCGGTTGTTCATCGTAACACCTCGTCACACAGAAGAATTGTGCATCAGGCCTTTGGAAAGTCTTATTCATTACATCTGAATTTTAAACAAATGTTGATATAACCACTGCACTTTAATATACAGAGGAAAACATCATTTGTTCTTTGCCTTGGAATAAAGGCCTACGTTTGCTTCTATACCTTCTTAGCTGTAATTCAGGATAACAAAACTTTCTGGAGAAACATTTTGACAAATACAAAGACTTTAAGAAGCCTTAATTGTATACTTGAAAATGTATTTAATTACTTGGAATGTATTCTGGTTTTAAATACATCAATTTCCACAACATTACAGTGAAGTCCTAAAGAGTTAACTTTTGAACTACTGAACAGACACGTAGCTGATAAAAATTGCAAAGAAATCAAGCAACTTGAGAAGCATAAAAAATTACGTATGTACATGCGCAAAAAACAGTCAGTGAAACCTTTTTAGATATAATGTTAGAAATGAAAGCATTGACAAGAAAACCTGAGATACTGATAGAGACTGATTTTCTTAGTTTCCAGACGTACATAGAAAAAGAAGCAGTCAAACTTTCAGAAGTCGCTAAAATAACAAAATCAAACCTGAATGAAGCTTCCCATTTTAAAAAGTAAAAAACATTAATGAGAGAATAAACTTAATTAATCATAACAAGGATGTCTAGCATTAATGCCTTACACTTGCCATACAGTTTTAGTTCTAAATAAACTCATCTGGAGCTATTCTGATCCCAGACCTCAAGCACAGCTGCTGAAATCAGTGTATTCCATAGAACAGTAAACAGATTGAAAGGCATTATTATCCCACAGCTAAAGCTGATTTCTTTGGAGGGGAAGTAATAAAAAAAAAAATCAATAATTTAAACCAAACCAAAACAAAAGAGTAGCCAATCCATATTTAGTCAGCTGAGAAACTGATACCATCTTTGGCTAACAAGAACCAGAATCGGATGTGAATGTTTCTGCCATCTCAATAGACTTTACGTTATAGAAGTTCTGTTCCAAAATAACAAAAATATTAATTCTTTGTTAATTGGAATTAATGAACCAGAAAAAAAAGGTTTCGCTTGTTAAAGTGACAATGAAATGTTTTATTGATGACTTTTTAAAAGGTTGTTCATAACAGTTATGTTTGAAAGTTAAAGTCCTTAAAACAGGAAAATTTGATATGAATCAACCTTTTTTATGAACATTTTTGGTAGCAAAAGCTTGGCATTTTCATGTAAAGGCTATTTTTGCAGATATTCCCAATCAAATTTAGTAACAGCCAGTCACTGAATCTCCTCATAATCTTGACAGATTGTGCTGGCAACAGATACCAGAAATATCCAGCCTCTGACTCTTCTGCTTTAAACAAAACATGCAATTAGTTGCTTCATCTGCACTATGAAAAAAGAAGCCTCCTGTGACAGGACACCAACTTTCTCCAGGGAGAATAACTGCTAACGGTCTGTATGCCACCACCAGCTGATGGTGCTTTACAGGGACCAATGTTTAATCAGTGAATCCTTCCTCTTCCCGCTCTTCAAATCCAAAAGCGGCTCTTGCGATTTTCTTCACAGTGGAAAGATGCCTTTTGCAAATCTAGCAGCCTCACTGCAACACCAAACAAAGTGTTCTTTTTAGATTTTCAATTAATAGGTATTTTTAAAAAGAAAAAAAGAAGGAATTCTCATGTTGAGAGAGACCTGATTCTGTTTGCAGAAGGCATTAACATAAATAAAGGATGCAGGAAGAGGACTGTAGGCACAGGTTCACCACAGCACAGATCCACCTCTAATGTAAAAAAAATAAACCAAACCAAAAAAACCAACAAACAACCTCGAGGGAAATGGGAACACTTTTCCATTGGAGAACACTGTTTTGGGAAGATGACTTGCCAGATACTGACTCCCAGGGTACACCACTGAATAGAAAGTTTCACACGGCAGAAGAAACTCCAGCAAAGTTTCAGAAACATGGGGAACCTTGGCAGCATTAACCAAACACTGAAGCTGACATTACAATACCTGTTAAGCTTTGATCTACGGAAATAACATGAAATGTATTTTATGGAAACAACTGGATGATTTACGGAAATAATTTTATGGATATGATATTAAATACAAATGCTTAGATACAAATAAGAATGCCAAGAGACTTAAAAGTTGTTAAGTACTTCTGTGAAGTCTATTAAAGATGCTGTTTGAGTTTTGTGTCTCTTAACTCTGAACTAATGAGAAGGGGAAAAAACCCCAGCAAATGGATTAAAAACAGCAAGCATGAGGTTATATAACAAAAAAGGCAGGGGAAAAAACCCCAGCAAATGGATTAAAAACAGCAAGCATGAGGTTATATAACAAAAAAGGCCCAAGTCAAATAAATAAATGTTTCAACAAGAAAAATTACCCTATATTAAGTAACACAATCTGGTAGAACAAAACCCATAACTGAAATACTAATGAAGACAATGCATATTTTACCATTATGACACAACAAAGCTAAGGCAATTTATTTTTAAATATACACCCAGTGTTAGCTGAGATCAATGTGAATAACTGATGGTAAAAACAAGGAAAAAGTGCATAGTTTGAATTCAGTTTGCTAAGGACTGACAACTCAAGGGGAAATACAAGGATTAATCGTTCTACTGGAAATGGAACAGATGGTCACTCTTGAGCAACTTCAGCTATTTAAGAATTAGTACAGGGGGAAAAAAAAGGGGGAAAAAAGACAGTGAAGCAAGATGTCCTTGACAAAGACTTTGTTAAGCTTTATGAAAAATAAGTACAGCCTGAAGAATAAGGCCTAAGTCACATAATTTGAGAAAGACTATACAGTTAAAGATCACTGAAAGGCCCACAACAGTGACAAAACTGGAACATAATTTGAAACATTTAGCATCTCTTCTTCCTTCCTTTTGTAAAGCCAAGGACTGAAGAAAGGATAAACACAAATGATCTTTCCTTAAATATAAGCAAAAACATACGTACTTTTCCTAATAGCACATAATGACTGACCTTGCTCACGTTAAAATCAATGAAAACATTTATTTCAATAGGAAAACACAAAATACTTACCATGATTTGGTTAAAGATAGGAGAAAGTATAAGACTCCAACATATCTGAAGTGCAAGGAAGATTTAATTCCTACTGAACTGGCTAGCTAGTATAATTTGTTGATAAAGATTAGTCAACTTTCATGGTTTAGTTCACTGTTCTAAAACTGTCACATGAAAAAGATGAGAATCAGAAACGTATACACTAAACAGGGTAACTGCACATACTACCAAAAAAAACACATTAGCTGTCCTTACCATACTCACCATCCAAATCTGGCAAAACGATGTAACACAGAAAGCAAAGACATCTCTCAAGAAAAACAATTTGTTTGCTAAATAAATTGTCCAGATTCTCATTTTACCTCTAAATGATCTATTTTCTACCTTGATTTTAAAGTTCTATGCATTGGTTTTAAAGGCCATCGTCTCTTTCGGAGAACTTATTCTGTTCCCAAAAAATCATTAAACATATTATGATGCAGGGTTGAAGCAATGCGCCAAGTCCAACCTCACCTTGATAAGCATCAGACCTATTGTATATCAAATGGGAACTTCCCCTTTGAGTATCTATCCATGCTGCCCACATCTAGGCATCCTCTTCCACAGACTGCATCATGCTGTGCTAACCATCTCTGCAAACCAATTAGCTACAGGTCTCTTACTAGTTTAAACGTTTAAGACACTAATGGGGTGGAAGCAACTTCTGAAGAGATACGTGCATCTAGCCAGGAACATGATTGTCAATAATATGAAACTCCCACCAAAACAAAAAAAAAAATATCTCCTGTGGAAGTTCCAACAAATTATATAAAACTGCCCATTTGTGAGCCCAGGTTGGAGGCCAGTAATTAACGGTGAACTTCAGGGTCAATACTGGGTCCAGTCCTGTTTAACATCTTCATTAATGACTGGAATGATGGAGCAGAGCACACCATCAGCAATATGCCAATGACACCAAACTGGGAAGAGTGGCTGATATGCCAAAAGGGCATGCTACCATCCAGACGGAACTGGACAGGCTGGAGAAATGGGCTTGCAGGAATGCCATGGGCCCTATAATTTAAGAAAGATGTGAAGGTCCTTGAATGTATCCAGAGGAGGGCAACAAAGCTGGTGAAAGAGCTGGAAGGAATGTCCTATGAGAAGCAGCTAAGGACTTTGGACTTGTCTAGTGTGGAGAAGGCGGCTGAGGGGTGACCTCATTGCTGCCCTTTCTGAGGAGAGGATGTGGAAAGGGAGGTGCTGATCTCTTCTTCCTGGTAACCAGTGAGAGGATGCATAGGAATGGTTCAAAGGTGTGTCAGGAGAGGTTTAAACTGGACAACAGGAAGCATTTCTTTACCAAGAGGGTGGTCAAACACTGGGACAGGCTTCCTGGAGAGGTGGTTGATGCCCCAAGCCTGTCAGTGTTTAAGAGGCATTTGGACAATGTCCATAATAACATGCTTTAACTTTTGGTCAGCCCTGAATTGGTGAGGCAGTTGGATTATATGATTGTTGTAGGTCCCCTCCAACTGAAATATTCTATGGCGAGTCAAAAAAAAATTTGCTCCAAACACAATACAAACTCAACTGCTACTGTAACAACATCCAGAAACTTCAGTGCCATGATACAAGATGCTATAAAACACACCTAATGAAACACCAAAATTGTTTATTACTATAGAACATGTCCAGAAGTAAAAATGCTATATAATCTACGTTCAGAAAGACACAGAGGGAAGGAGAACACGGAAACTAAGACTGATGATAAAACCAAGTAGTAACTCAATAGATATTAACTCAGAGTGGACCTTTTTTTAACTTTCATTTTTCATAACCTGACATCTGAGGGATAAGAAAAAGCAGCAGATTCCAACCTACCCAGAGATCAGCACCTTTAGTATAGGATGGTGTGGAAGAAAGCACAGGAACAATGGGAAAAAAATTACAGGTCTGTCCTTGGCAGAACACAGAAGGTCAAGTTCCAAGATACAAGGTTGGAAGATGAAGGACACTTAAAATGGGAGCCATTAACATACTTCAAGCAGATGGCAAAAACTAGATCAGCAGAACTAATTGCTATTAAGAGACAAGTGTGTGCATGGATTTTTTATATTATTTTTAAGTACTTAAGGCTCTAGTTTATGAAGCACAGTAAATGCCTTTAAGGGAATTCAGAAATTAGAGTTTTAATTTTAAAATTCCCTAGATCATGTATTAAAAACTGACTCCTCAAGACAAAACTCACAGATGAAGCATTGCTTTAAATACACTAAGTTGTTTATTGTTTTATTTTTCAGTTATCCAAAACTGTCTTAAACACTGTAGCTGTTTTCTATAATTGATTCCCTTCTTAAAATGAACTTTGGTGTTTTGTCTCTGTACTCGCAAATTACCTTATGACAACAGTCATCACAAGGAATGATCTCAGACACCTCAGTTTACTTTCATGTCAGGACTATACTCAAATTCAGATTTTTGAGAAAGTTGAAATATTCTTAACTGTTGGGTTTCAGTTGATTTAAGACAGTGAGCATCACAGCAAGTCACTGAAGCCTTCAGGTCATCTAGTGTGGGTTACTGAAGAAAGAAGTCAACAGAATAAGGCAAACTGACACCAACATATTTAAAAAAAATATAAAGAGTTTCTTATGTCAATATGCAGTTTTCCTTGCCAGAGTAAGTCCCTGCTGCCTCCAAGCTGGTTAAGGTTGTTTCCTCCCTTCTGAAATGAAACAACCACCATAAGTTTTATCATTTCCAACTATACCAAATTGTCGTGGTTGAAACATGGATTTGTTTCTTTAATGCATAACTGGGTTAAACATAAGTAACCCAGTAAGGAAAAAAACCCATGTTTTTTGGAGCTGGTAGGGGAAAGTTTGGCTTGGCAGCAGAGTAGAGGATACATAATCAGACCATACCAATAACATTGAGAAATAAGCAAATTCTAGCAGGACTGAACACGAGCCAGCAGTGTGCCCTGGCAGAAAAGTAGTCCAGCAGTCTCCTTGGCAGTATTAGCTGAAGCATGGCCAGCATATCAAGGGAAGGGATTATCTACTCGGCACTTATTAGACCACACCTAGAACACAGTGTCCAGTGCTGGGGCTCCCAAGCGAAGGGAGACATCAATAAACTGGATTGATTTTAGCAGAGAAGCACCAAGATAGTCAGGGCATGGAACACCTTCCCCATCAGGAGAGGCTGAGGGATGAGTATGTGCTCATCTTGGAGAACAGACTGCTTCAGGACCTGATGGCAGCCCCCTAGTATCTGTGAGGAGGTGATAAAGACAACAAAGCCAGGCTCCTCAGAGTGGTACATGATGACAGCATGCTAGACAACAGTTAGAGTCAAAAAAAAAAAAGAAAAAGAGTTTCAGTCTGGAAAGTAGGAAAATCTTTTTCACCCTGAGGACAGTCATAGCAGTGGAACAGTTTGCCCAGAAAGGCTGTACAGTATGTGTCCTTGGAGGTTTTCAAGACCACAGAATAAAGCCCTGAGCGACCTCACATTTGGCATGGCTTTGAGTAGAAGGCTAGAGACTAGAGACTGCTTGAGCAAGGGTGCTGGACAAGATGACCTCCAGAAGTCCCTTCCAACCTCAACCATTCCATGATTCTGCAGCTTCCCAAGGTCTCTTCCAACCTGAGTTTTCCTATGAATTTTCTGAATAAAAATTTAAAAGATTAAGCTAGTATTATAAACCAAGTACTCCACTACTTTTTGTAAGATAGCTCAGATTTCTAATGAGTATTTTAACTATTAACTTATACTGGAAGTAAAAATAGGTCTGGTTGTTTTAAATTAAGAAGCCATTCAAAACCCATAGAACATTTGTTAGAAGTAGGAAGCTTCTAGTATAGGGTTGCAAAACAATTTGTCAGTGAATAACAAAGCTCATAGTATAGAAATAAAGAACAAATAATCCCTACTTTCATACTTTAATTATGTCAACATCAAACTACCATATGCCAGATGCTTAAAAGTCAGACTGAATTTTGGATAGTGTCTTCAAAAAATAGATTTACACAAGCAATATCAAAATAAAAAACCAAATCAAATAAAATTATTCTATAAATAATAAAAAAGCAGAAAATTAAAGGGAGTGAGAGACAACAGCATTGGTTTTGTTTTAGTGCAAAATTATAGATTAATTTTCCCCAAAACTTTTTGAAAAAAATCTAGCACTCTCCATGCGTTTGACTTAACTAAATCTCTCTAAAGCAAAGGATATATCCATGAAATCTAGAGAGGAAGCAAAGGATATATCCACGAAATCTAGAGAGGAGTGCATTTTTTCAGTAAACTGATAAAATTCTGCCTCCAGTGAAATAAACAACTACATCTCTATGAAAACTCAGCCAAGGAAGCTGGAAGATCCGAGTTGTTATTCCTATTTCTGTCAGGAAATCCCTGTCAGGTCTCTGGCAATCCAACAAGCTATCTTGTGGTGTAACGTTCTCACACACAAAAACCTTTCACTGAAAACTTTATATTTTCTTCTCAAGTTTTTAGAATGGTGCCACTGGATCTTGAAGAGTCTGTTGCCTTTGGAAAAATCCATAAAAATCTTAAGGATGTTTAATGCTCTTTAGGAAAAGATTAAGTCTAGTGGTTTCAGACTTGAAATCTGAAAAATAAAGTTTATTCATCTGTAGTATGAGTCTTAATGTTTAAGCTGAACTTGGTTAATTAAGGAAAATAATCATCATCTGTTCATGGAAAAAAGCTATCTCCAGTGTTAAGAAACCTTTATTTAAACATCTTCATAACCTATGAATTTATTTAACAGAAGGAAAATCAGACTAGCAAGCCTAATTTAGTTCTGTGGTTTAATGACTAATTTATAAGAATGCGCATTGCATTCATTTTCCAGTAATGTTAATATAGATCACTTAGAAACACAAGAGTTGTAACAGTACAGACTGTCCCTGAACAATGCTTAATGAGTGACTATGGTTACTACCATTAGCAGAAGTCTTTGGCATTTGGGCCTTTAACCAAGTTTATTTACAGAAGGGGAAATCCTTCTACGTACATTCAAGAGACAATAAACCTTGTCTATGATTCTGTTACTTCAATTTTCTGCCATAGAAATAATCCAATTTGAGTTTCTCATTTTTGTGTTGACGTACTATAAAATACAAGTGATGTAATGCATACCATAACTGATAACTCCAAGTTATCCTATTGTATAAAAGCTCAAGTTCCTGAAAGAAAATTTATGAGCCATTTTTATTTCTGAAGGGAAAACAATGATTAGCATAATAGTTTGGAAACATTGTTTAAATTATCACAAACCTTTCCTCCCTGCCCCCTCCCAAATACGTAATACATCAATGATGAATGCTTTCGCTAATCATTGGTATCAATAAATGATGAATGCTTTCGCTAATCCTTGGTATCAATAAATGTAAGATAGAGAATTAGGTTAAAGGCAAAATTACTGTATTTGATGTACACTTGGTGTTTTCTCATGTCCTTTTATCCCATCTTAATCTAAAAGATGGCACCTAGACTCAGTCTAACCCGTGCAAAGCCCAGCAAGTATTGTGGTATCAAAAGTTAGACAGTGTGCCTTGCCCAACTGCAAAAGGCTGACAGTCAAGTTCAGAGAGGGTTTCCTTCAGCTACACTGCTATCAGTGCTCTTCCTGAAAAGAAAAGAGGGCAGAATCTGGGAGGAATCACCTCCTTTTTAGTTTCCCTATGAATATTTAGCTTTTTAAAAGAAAGGAAGAGTGAGAAAAGAGGTATCTCAGAGAAAAGGTAGAACCTACCTACTGTGATACTCCCTGTTTTGGTCTGAAGGCTGGTGTTACCTATTAGGAAAAGAAAAGGAAGAAAAAAAACCATTAAAAGCATATTCTTTAACTGGTTTCTGAAGTCATAACAGTCTAAAGTAATGCAATCCTATACAAGGTCATTATAGTTGTAATAGTATATCTGATTTACATATAAAAGCAAAATAGCATAAACCAGTTATATTGCTTGAATATTATTGCTTTACAAACAAAAATCTCAACACATGTGGGTAATGATGAAGTGATTCCAGACAAGAAAAACACTCTGAGTAAAGCTTAAAGACATAGATTGGATGTGAAAGACAGAAAAGCAGACACAGTATTTTCTTATTTTATTTGGGGCCTTTTTTTTTTTTTTTTTAATAGCTCTGATGCCTGAAACAGCACTATGGATGACTTAAGTAGTTTAATAGGATTAGTAACATAAACAGTTTCTATCTTTCTTTTATATACACACCCACCCACCCCGCTCCCCTGCGCTAGAGGGGATTTTTTGCCTTATCCTCAAAGGCTACTTCCTAGGCTCACTGCACAATACCTACTGCCTCCAAGCTTATTCTCATGTGCATGATGACCCCTTGTCAATGATTTTCATTGACTTCAGTGAGTGTGTTGGACAAACTGGAGAACATCAGGCAGAAGTGTGTAAGGCACGAAATGTAGAATGGTCTCCTACTGAACTTGTGTTACTTTTAACAGGCACTGGTGTTTTAGCCTTAATCTCAAAATACTTACCCTTCTCCTTTACCTATGGCATCAAGAAAACCTGGACAAGGACAGATGTACCTCATAACAACAGAAAAGCCATCTATACTACTAACAGTCTTCCATAGTTCCATGTATGTTACACATGTATAATTGCCTCACAAAAAAAATGCTTTAAATTTAAAAAAAATAAACCGTAACATCTCATTCTTTCCACTCCCTCATCCTTCCAGGAGGATAACAGATTGAAAAATAAGGTTGATCACAGTAACAGAGTCCAATTTAGTAATACACAGTATTCACAACACTTTTCAGAACTTTCAGAAGAAGCCTTTAAAAACTGCAAATGGATCAAGCTCTGTTCCTATCTTCTGTAATTACACAGTAGTAAACACCATTAGGGTAAAATGCATTCCGCTGTATATGACCTGTAGTGTTTTTCTTAGTGGTCCGTGGGCTGAAAGCTAGAAAAGCAGCCTATCATCAATAGTCTTTAATTCATCCTTTCAAGCACATTATGTACAAAATACTTAGGGATTCTGAAAATCAGAGTTGAAACAAGACCGTATTTCAATGAACTTGAAAGACAGCTGGCTTTAGTGTCTGCTGTTTTTAAAAGGCACACTATAATTATCCCACCCTTTTCCCCATTCTGTCATAACTAGTACTTATTTTTGTACAACCTACAAAAAAGCCTAGGTTTTGTCAGCTAGCAACTCGCATGGAGCTGAAGCTAGATTATACTCTGAACAGAGCCCCTGGGACTTGCAGATTTGCTGGTCTGTTCTTTGTTCTTCTGGGTTTTTTTGTTTTGTTTTCTGTTTTGATAAGCAGGCCCTGAAAAATATTAAACATGTAGAAATCAAACTCTGATTAACCACAAGCTTATATGGCGGATACGACTAATGTTGCATAACGTAAACATGTTAGTGTGATAGACTCACTTCAAGCATTTAGTTAGAACAAAAGTTGCTTTTAAAGCAGACAGGAACATCCTGCTGTGTTGTGACACACACTGCCTACAGACAGTGCACAGAAGTGTACTTTTGGTTATGTAATCTTTCCATAAAGGCCAACATGTAACTTACCATTTTTAAACTACCCAAATATTTTCTGGCCATGTCAAGGACAAAGACAGAAAGATCTGACTAGAGCTAATTACTAGTCTGATTGTTACATCCAACTGACTTCAGCATTGTAGTGCAATACTATGAAGTCCAAAATGTAAGTTTTAACATTAAAGTATTTCTTTTTTTTATTGCTTTTGAAGAAATAGTTATCTATTATCTACAAGCTTTGCTTCTCTATAAACACTATAAAACTTCAAAATACAAGTCAGCATCAGTGTAGGACCAGGCACAAAAGCCATCTTTTCTGATATAAATGAAGGCAGCACTTCACATTGTATTACTTCCATTCCTTGAATTTGTTTTGAAGGCTCTCAGCGTGGCAGGATTATTCTGATGCACAGAAAAGGCAAATAAAATACAATGCAATTTTTTACTACTTTGACTTTGCATTTTAAGTTTGCACCAGGCTAAAGTACAGGCATGTCTAAAAAGGAACAAAAATAAAATTAATTTCTTCAGTCCCACTTTATATACAGTGAACTCCAGAACTGTAGCTGAAATTTATGGAACATAGAATCATTTCGGTTGGAAAAGACCTTTAAGATCATCAAGTCCAACCATAAACCTAACACAGCCAAGTTCACTACTAAACCATGTCCCTAGGTGCAACATATTTTAAATACCTCCAGGGATGGTGACTCAACGACTTCCCTGAGTCGCCTGTTTCAGTGCTTGACAACCCTTTAGGTGAAGAAATTATTCATGGTTTCCAATCTAAACCTCCCCTGGCGCAACTTAAGGCCATTTCCTCTTGTCCTATCACTTGTTACTGGGGAGAAAAGACCAACATCCACCTGTCTACAACCTCCTTTCAGGTAGCTGTAGAGAGCAACTTTGGTATATCAGATTCTTTTCAGAAGGGATTCTAGAATGCTCAAGCATTACACCATACTACCTTTGAAACGTTGCAGATTTTCTACTTTGTCTTATTCAGGCCACTGACAGGATAAGGCAGCTATACATTCACCTTTTCCTATGTATTAGTGTGTAAATAATAAATTGTAACTTCAATACCCATGTTTTCCAGTGTGATTCTCTCACATAATGAAATAGTTACTAGACTATGACAGAATAAAATACCAAAAGCAAATATTAAGTCCTGCACACAAGACAAATTAACCCTGTAAAGCAGTAAGTTGAATGCTGTTTGCAAAGAAGCTTTGCAGGCAAGGACCTGGGCATCTTGATGGACACCAGCTTCAGTATGAATCAGTAAAGAAGGTCAACTGCATGTATGATTAAGAGTACAGCCAGCAGGTAAAGCCCTCTTGTGAAACTGCATTTGAAATACTGTGTCCAATTTTGGGCTTCTCAGTCAAGAAAGACACCAATGTACTAAAATGAGGCCACAGAAAGGTATTGAGAAGGTCAGGGGCCTAGAGCACACTACAGGTGCTCAGGCAGCTGGGTTTGTTTTGCTTTAAAAAGGAGAAGGCTGAGGAAGAATCTTCTTGTGGTCTTCTACTACCTAATGGGAGGGTATAGGAAAAAAATGAGACAGACTCTTGGTCATGCAGCAAGAAGGAGGGATAATGGTTACAAGTTGCCATAATGGAAATCATTTAAAAAACAAAAGAGAGGAAGAACTGGAACAAGTCACCCAGAAAGGTCACGCACTCTCATCCTTGAGCGTATTCAAAGCTCAACCAGACAAGGCTATGAGCAAGTTTGCTCTAACTGATCCCACTTTATGATATCTAGTCCAAACTAATGCTAATTCCTTTCCAACTTAAACTATTTTGTGGATAAAATAAATTATTAAATTCAACTCAACCCAAGACTTCGGCGCAGTTGCAAAGAGGGGTTTCCTTTTTCTCCTATGTGCCCCCCTGTGGAGAAGTTCCATTATAGTGTTATTGCCCCTTGGATAAAGTAGCACATTTCTCAGTCTCAGATCTGTTGCCCTTTTGTTTTTTCAAGTGTCAACTCGAAAGCTCAATGGCACCTGACATTTCTAATGCGTGTTAGAGAAGCTGATGAAAATGAATCAAACCCAGTTTCTTCAAAATAATACATTATTCATTTGCTGGAGAAGTACAAAGCATGCAGAACAGCAATTAAGAAAGCTTGGGCACCGACAGCGTCGGAATTCTACAGCCTGAGATCCAACCACAAGATGGCTCTCAGGCAGCTCTGTAGAGTTTGTGTTGCCCCGAGGCCAAAATTCTCAGTGCAAAAGCAATGAAGTCTAGCCTAGCTTTGTGCACAGATGTGCTGATTTTATGCCAACTATAGTATCAGCATACTATCAGCTACAGGGAAATAGTGGACTTAATTACCCAAGAAACAATCTGTCCCAAGTGTTTACAAACAAAACTACTACTAAAATTGAGCCACCTTATCAGCAAAGACTAGAAGTGACCAATCTTTTTTCTAACATAAAATTATAATAGAAGTTTGTCTTTTCCACTAATATATGTTTGTGTATATATATATAATACTTCAAAAGACTTCAAAAGTATTTGCTCTTACTATTAAAACATGATTGAGGAGCATGATATTTTGCAGAGAATATTTTTCTGAAAAAAACCAGACTAAACATACCAAGCAAATGTTGATGTGCAATCGTTTTTAAAAGAAACAGCTAAAATAATTTTAGGTGTTCCAGACCCATTTAGTAGACAGCCCATGACAAAAAACCCCTGAAGTAACATAAAAAACGTCTGCATAATCTGGATAAAATTCTATTTTTTTTCCACAATGTTCTTCAGCTAAATGACAATGAGGTATTACTGAGGAAGTAAGTCACTAACTACAGCAGTTATCATTTCATTTTTGTACCAAGAAAATAAATATAAACTTTTTGGCTGTGCAGAGAGGCATGGACATGCTCACAAACTGATCATTCCACAGTATTACACTGGTTTGAAGTTAGAAAAAAAAAAACCCAAAACAGCTTATCAGACAGAAGTGCCAGTAACAGTACAGTCTACATGTTAGAAAAACACAGTAACAAGAAGAAAAAAAAAAATAATCTTATTTCTCCCTATGCATGCTGAAGTGAACTTTATCTAACAGGCTGAGAAACCATTCTTAAATTTACTATAAATGGATAAAGGAATTGCTCCTTTAAGGAAGAAACAAGAGTCATTCTCAAGCAAGATGACAACACAAAATTGCAACAAATTGTTTTAAGGCATGTAACTGGAAATCTGGGACTCTGACTGACCTGAGTAATTTTCAGTCTTTCTACATCCTCCAGTTTGTTTTACTTAACATTAAGTGACCACAACACATTTGTGGTAAAAATTTATTAAACTGATCACTGCTTATGAAAAAGCCTTTGTCTTTAATTAGGGATTGCTTAACTTGGTCAGTGAGCTCAGGTTGCTCAAGGACAACTTTAATGAGCAGGTGGTGTTTGTCTTGAGCTCCCTAAACAAGCAAGATACGAGCAGGACCATCCAGACAAAAAACACAGTGTGCAGCTATGTCCTGACAGTAACTTCACCATGCTCGGGTGTCTGGCCAGCATCCCTGGCATGTGTGAACCCTATGAATCATGAGATAGTGCACGCCTGCACTCAGCCTTAAAAAGTTTGCATACACTAGGTGTGTAAACTATTTTTGGTTTTCACTGAGTATAAAGGCGGGCAAGCTTCAGGACTGGGCCAGAAGCCTCACCTATGGGTGTACGCACCGCATAGGAATTTTCCCAGTTACCGAGAGACTCCTAGTACTGGCTGCTGCAGTGGGGCTCCCAGCCTAAGTGTGGGCCTGGATGATATTAAGGTGGTAGTTGGTGATGTGTCCTTTTCTTAGCCTCTGTAATGCTTTGCAGCAACGATCTGATGCTTCGCTTCTATTGCTCTTTTATCATATTGTGCAAAATCGCTAGTACTGTTTCCTTTTAGCATATTGCATGCTATTTTTCCTTTATAGTATAATATAATAAACTGCATTTATTCTTATATTTGACTTGGAATTCATTTTTGCTTGGTATCCAGTCAATTAGCAAAACAACATTACAGCATGGTCAGAATTCAGTGGGAATTTTGCTAAATTAGAAAAACACACCAAATTCCAACCCTGACTGCTGCTTATATGAAAGACTCAGGTTAATTAGTTTTATTTCTAGGTGAAGGACATTGAAAGGTGGATGGATTAGGGAGTATAAGAGCTACTTCTATGAAGAAATTAAAGGATGGAGAGAGGAGAAGCATCTTTACCACTTATAGTACAATTTTCATTGCTGAATCTTAAAATATTTTGACGACCTTAGTACATGTGTTTCTTTCCTATAATATACACTTCCTGCTATTTCATAAGTGTGCTTATAAAATTATTTTAATAAATACAGTATGCTATATATAGATAATTCTCATCAATTTAGTCTAACAAAGACAGAACTATTTTGTTCATATACCATGCACAGTTGATTTAGTGATAGCCTATAGCATTAGTCTATTTGTTACTGTGAACACTGTTAATACCTTCAAAAGCAGCTAAATTTGTGACTGTCTCCTTCTTACCATGAATACTTCCCAGCAGGATATCACCAGCTACTGAAGACAGAGATGATGACTCTGCATAGAGATATTTAGTTTTCAGCAGCCCATCTTCAGTAGATATGTTGATGAATGTCCCCTGCAGCTTCTCTATACTCACACTCTAAGAGAAATAAACATAATAGGAAACTTAAGAGTTTGAAAAGGTAGAGGGAAGTAACACTATTAAGAGGTAAAACAAATAGAAAGCAGTTGGTGCAGAACAAACAGGATCAAGTTCTGCATTAAAAGTTAGACAAAACAAAAAAACCCACCTTTTCATCTAAAAGCTCTGACCAACAACTTATTACATAATATAATCCATCAGACAGGTGAAGAATCCAAATAGTCACAAACAGATGAAATAAAAACCTGATTTTTAAAAACCAAAACATTTTACTTTGAAGAGTAAAAAAAGGATTAGCTTTAATAATGAAGACAATGTTCATACAGCATTATGACACCTAAAGCATTGGTAATCAGTTTTCTGCTACCACATACAGAAACATCCACTGTCTTTTGTTACATACAGCTATATATGCAGATTTTTTTAACTAGCTCATTCTGTAGACATAGCTTTGGTGAAGGTTACAAAAAAGCCACAGCTGCTCTTTTTCTCAGCACAATTGTTCATACTCCCTTGGTTACTCAGGTTATTCTTGAACTTAAGCCTCAAGCTATGCAAAGCCTTGAAAAATGAAGGACAAAGTCTCAATTTCTACTTCTTTTCAACAGAAATAGAGAGAATGGATAAGATTTGAAAAGTTGCACTATGGATAGATTTGGGGAATAAAAGGTGATAAGATGAGATTATCTATATACAAGTAACCAGTTGTGTGACATAATCTATCTATGCCTATGTGAACAAAACAGAACAAATCACATGCTTGTGCAACTACCATAGTAATTTAATTCTACTCTTTCTCAGTTAAACTATTTATGATGGAATCATGCAATAGTACATACACATGCTCCGCTCAATTTGGCTTTATTTTGCTTACACAGACTTTCAGTTGCACAAAATCCTTACTCAGTACATGAATTGATAATTGGACTTTCTAGATCAAACTGTGCCTTATATCTAATTATCTTTAAATCCACGTCGTCATTTTAGCATTGTCATCTTGTGGAAAAAAGTTAATACAAAAAAATAAGTCTGCTGACCCTTCCAGTATTACGTTATATAAAGAATATGCTACAGATGAATTAAGAGGTATTCCAACAAACACCAACTAGTGTTACACAAACTCCACGCTGTATCGCGTCCCAAGAAGCAAGCTAAAGAGGCTGGTTTAGTATGGACCATGTGACAGCCGAAGTATACAGTGACCTTACCAATCCATACATACTGAGCTTTACACAGTCTTTACACCTGAAGTCGTAAGATTACAGAATGGACTACTGTCTTAAGATTTTTTACATGATGCTACAATACAAAGTAGGTCTCCAAGATTGTTAACCAGATACATTAATCTTCAATAAAATCTGGTGATCAAAATGCTGTGCTAGAATTAGAGATATGTGACAGTCAGTATCTACAATCTCTGCAGGTGGTGCTGCTCAGAACTATGCTACAGAATCTAGGCATCAACAATAAATAAAACTAATGATATTAAGGCATAATTTGTCACTAGTGAAAGTGCCAGCAATTCAGCTTTCCAATCTTTCAGTGCTTCTAACAAACTCTAACAAGCAGAGACCTTAAATGTAAGTTTACATTGCATCTGTCCTGGGAATATTTCCCGCAAAATACTCCACTACTCCCTCACGCAGGATGGCAAAGCATAAGCCTGCTGTGGCATACGGCCAAAGCAACAAGAAAAGCCACTGTCATTTTAGGCTCTAAGATCTAAACCTGTTCTGAAGAGTTAAATGACTTGCAAAGAACCTTTCCAATGTTAGCAGGGCCATCACTGCTATCAGCAGCACGCTTTTAGAGGGAGGAGGAAAATAAAATACCTGCATAGTTTGGGTGCAAACTGGCTGCCTTGTGGCATTCCTGAATGGGAAAAGAAAAGCCCAAAAAGCTACGTCTGTTACTATGGTATGCAAGTTTTGACTCTATTTAGATATTTATCTTATTTAAATATTATGAAGTGCTTTATTATAAACAAGCTCACATATCAACTTATCTTATTTACCAGCCTCAGCTACCTTTCTTAAAAATACACAGCAATGAAGAGTTGTCTCAGCATGAGATAAAAAGTACTGAGTCAACTAGTTACTATAAGAAAACAAAACAAAACCTACCAATACAATGAACTTTTGCTTCAGAATAATCCAAATCAGAAAGGGGGAAGTGGCATCTGGGGTGTAAGCCTACTCAAGCGTAAGCTAAAAGAGTATTCTAGATAGGGAAAACATTGAAAAAAAACCCACCTGCTTTTTACTGAGACTAAATATGTTTTTAATCCCAAATTCTTTAACTTCTATGAATTTTTGGCAGGACACAGATGTTTGGCTTTGCTAAATAAGTATTATAGAAAAGACCCCATGGCACAGATTAACTAATGACTCCCTAGTCAAACAAATGTTATTGTTTTTGTCCATTGAACCACCAGGTTTTCTGGAAAAATTCCTTCCCTTGAGACTAGAGCCTTGAGAGCTGCAGTTACTGAGACTGACCACATGCTCAAGTTCCATCAGCTTCTCAGCCTTTAAAGAAAAAGTGTCAGTCTACATAAATCAGACTGAAGATGTTTTTGTACCTGAACACATTTTCAAGATGAAAACTAACATCTTGCTATGTTTAAATACGACATAAACAACTTCTTCCCCACATATTCCTCCTCCTGCCCTTCCTTTCTGTGCTATCCTTGCTCCAATATTTTGTTAGTGTCTTCTCCATTTTCCTCCTTAAAAATATTCTGTTTCTCAAGTGCTTAGTGTCTTTTACCACCACATCCTTTCCCTCCCCACCTCCATGAGGGGGCTGGAAATGCTGACAGAGCCATAATTGCATGATGACTACAACCGATGGAAGGAACACCTCATACAAACACACACAGGAGACATAAGGCTGGCTGATTATTAACAGAAATGGCCAGTTAAGAAAAGAAATCTGACACTGTCCTTCCTAACTACACAGCAAAGTTTGTTAATGAGAGGTTCAATAACATGAGCCAAAACACTGTTCCATAGCTGTAAATTCCTGTTAAAATGACTCGCTTCACTCAAGTAACTACAGCTTTAAAACTGTACAAGTAGCTTCTAGCAATATTACAGACTATATCTATGATCACAAAGAAGCACTTCAACTTAAACTGCATGAAGTTGTTTCAGGACACTGTCTGAAAAAAAGATTTTTAAACAGCACTTAAAGACTCAAAGCAAAACAATTCTATTTCTCATTTTCATGAACTACACTTTTTTTTTTTTCAACACTAGCAAGATGCTATTTGAAATGAACTCCATGGACTGTGCTGGTGTAACAAACTAGTTTGGGACAAATGACTAAGCAGCGCAACTCTAATTTAAAGACCACCACCACACTAGTATGTTGTGAACAGCATGAATCCAAAGCAGCCAAAGCACTCTGTAGATTGCACTCAATCTTACTCACTGGAAGAAAGCAAGGATTCCAGTTTTCACATCCTTCCAACAGAAACCCTCTGCAGAAAGAAGGATGACACATCAAGAAAGCTGTAAACTACCTCTGCCCTATTCCACTCCCTGTGGCTGCTAGTGCCTTAGGATGGATCCTAAATCCGCTAACTAGTAATAGTCCCAAGGGAACTGCCAATCAATTAGCACTGATCAGCACAACTGTGGCATCAACAGAGCATGTAACAGTCAGACCTTACCCACTCTGCTTTATGCTGGATGGTCTTGCTGGGATGAAATAAAGTTCATGAAGAAATATCAATCACAGAATCATTTAGGTTGAAAAAGACCTTTTATGATCATTGAGTCCAACTATTAATCTAATACTGCCAATTCCATCACTAAATCATGTCTTTAAGTGCCATATGTACACATCCTCCAGGGATGGTGACTCAGCCACCTCCCTGGGCAGCCTGTTCCAGTGTCTGACTACTCTGTGGGTAAAAAAAAATTTTCCCAATACCCAATCTAAACCTCCCCTGGTGCAACTTGAGGCCATTTTCTCTCATCCTATCACTTGTTAGACACCCACCTCACTACAAACTCCTTTCAGGTAGCTGTAGAGAGCGGTAAGGTCTCCTCTCCCCTTTCAGCCTCCATTTCTCCAGACTACAAAGCTCCAGACTGAACAACCCACCACAGTACAGCTACAGAAGCCTCTAGGCTCTTTTGTACATACAAGGCAGGCTAGCCTTTGCTACAAAGAAATGTAGGTAATGTGGACAGTTTTTGGAAAATCCAATGGCAAGTTGCTTAGTTTACAGCAGGACACTAAGAACAACTCGGTTTGCTCTGTGTAAGCGAACTTACTATCTCAGAACCCAATCTACAAGGTGTAGAACAGTGTCAAATGGCACTTCACAGAGGCGATTTTGGACTCCTAGAACTGAATAGCTTGGTCTCAATTCTATCCTTGGCTAGGGAGAGCTACCTGCACTCCAGATTCTTTGCAGTGCTGCTGGTTTTAAGCGTACCTATTGATTGTGACAGATTACTGCAAGCTACTTCCAGACCTGGTTCAGCTCCACATATTCATATATGAATGCTTCAGATCTAATGAACCCTATTGCAACCAGTTGCATGGACATTATGATTCCTAAACATTCAACTTGAACCTAATAACAAGACTGGGTGTGAGAACTCTAGTATCACTTAAAGAGAGCCTAGGTCTACATTATTTTAAATAATTGAGAATTTACTACTGTCAAGAAACTAACCCACATCAGAGCAGTGTGAAGTTTGTCTCACACTGCCATCTGCTGAAAAAAGCAAGCTACTTCTCCACGAAACTTTCACTGTTCATCATTCTTCTCACTGCATCTCATAATAAAATTACATGAGATTGTATTTCCTCATCTGCAAAGAAATATACAAAGCCTTCTATTCTTCCATTCTTACAACTATATAATGCTGGAAGTGTACAGCACATACAAATATCAAGCCACTATTCATGAGACACTAAAATAAACTCACGGGCCTACTGTAGAATCCAGGTGCCTAGATACCAGCCACGTAAAAAGTTTAAGAGTGTTGTGAGGGTCTACATAATTAAAGCTGGTGAGTGGTATCAGCTAGCACAACCTCTACTCTGCACTGATTGAAATGATCACATGCTTATTACTGCTCTTTCTGTTGATCCTGTTTACTAATCCAAATCAAGCATAAGATGGTATAATTAAACAGACAAATGAAAATGAACAGTGAAATGACAATCACAGTCACTAAATATTCTTCAGCACATTCTTCAAAATTTAGTAATTTTGCAATAGACAAGCTGAATAAGCCATTGAAGAGAAAGTTTTATTTCTTACTTACACCCTTCTCTGTTGCACAGATATCTGTATTGCCATAAAGTGTTCCAAGACCAATTACTTTGCCACCATTTGTCCGTATATCAATTTTATGGCTCTGAAAAAAAAAGTTTAAAAATCATACTGTTAGGATAATCATAATTAGAAAACAAGTTATCTTGTTTTTCAAGCTGTACCACAATAACCACCCTTGGATCACAAGCTTCCATTTTACTGTGAAGGTTTCTCCTCAAGTGATTGCCAAATGTGCTGTTTATTTCCAGTAAAGTCAAAATCAAAACAAGTCACCTTTTCTTTGTGACTAGAAATGCAAAAGAAAGAATGATGCTGAGGAACTCTCTATTCTCAATGCAGGTGTTTTTTTTGGTTTTGTTTAAACTAGAAAAACATTCATTCAGTATATATTAGAATAAGCAACAGGGGAAGAAAGAGGAAACTGTTTCATTTATACTCCATCCAGAAACCAAAGTATGCATATATCCCGTGCTGCAGCAGATAAGAAACACAAACTGGAAGTGAGAAATGAACTTTTAAACTGGAGCCTTACAGTGGCCTGGAACCTACAGTGTCACAGAAGTCTGTAGGATAACCTCATAGATACACACAAACACACCACAGAGCTACTTATGCTTGGAGTAATATGTATAGCCATAAAATTCTACATATGCATACCAGTACAAACCTTAGGCCCGCAAATAGAACTAGATCCTACAGTGTTTCATTCCAACCAGATTCTAATCAAAATTAGGTATTTTGCATACATCTGCATTACAATCTCAAGTTTTTCACAAAGAAAACAGATTTCAAGTAAAAAATGTTATATCCCTTATATCTCTCAGCTGCTGCTGCATACCACTGACAAGACAAAAAAATGCACAGAAATACACACAAACTAATCTCAGAAAAAAAAGAACCCAACAGGTCTTCAGAGTAAAACCCAACCACTTGTAAGAAGGGGAACAAATATTTAAAAGTCAGATTTAAATAATTAACTGTATTCATAAGCTGCAACTTCAACAAATCTGACTTTTAAGAAGTCTACTGATCTCAACAGCAAAGCTCTCTTGCTTAAGTTCACTAGCGTGAACGTTGGAACAACATAGAATTAAAAATACATTCAGCATTTTTATTAGCCTTAATACTGGGATAAGCTTCCCCGCACACACACCTCCTTCATTTTCCCAAATCACCACCTCTATTTTCAGGTATACTTATTCCCGTTGGAAAGGGTGTTATTCCTGTAGATTGTATTTCATTTCAGACACCATTCATTAAATTTGACAATCAAGCATATCAGAAATATTCAAGATATTTTGATTATTAAACACCTGTCTGGATAAACCATAATAAATTGCATTAACTAGGTCTAATCAGATGGCAACAAGATTAAGGACTTTTTTTAAAAAAAATATATATGAAATCAAGTTTCCAATATGGAAAACATAGGACTTACACTGCTCTGACATATTTCTGATGAAACAGCAAGTACCAGAAGTTTCATTGTGTTCCATAAGACAGGAAGAACTCCAGAGCAGTGTTCCTTAGTACCTGCGTTCCCAAGTCTTGGTTTCTGCTCCTTTTAAGATGCTTCCCCACAGTAAAATGCAACACCCCTAACTTGAGACTACAGTAGTGCATCAGACCTTTGAAAGGTTGCAAATAACTTGGATGTTCAGTTAAGCTTCTATACAAATATAACAGATGATTCCATATACAGTAAACAGGATAAACTTAAATCAGATGCTTCAGTCAGACATAACAGTTCCTTTAAGGCAGTTACATTAGGCCCATTATCAGAACAATGGTTAAAAAAGCAAATTCTCCAAGCATGTGACTTGAGAAATATATGGAAACTCATAAAATTAGAAAGATTGATGTATAGCAATGATGTATCAGTATGGCCACTGATAGTAAAGTAAAATAAAACTGAACTACGACATACACGCTTTTTTTTTTTTTTACACTAATTTTTGGGATAGAAAAAGCTTTGATAAAACACAGGTCCCTCAACTTTTTTCCTCAGAATTATTAGACTATGCCTATCCACTTAAAAATAAAACCAACCCATGAACAACAGGCTTTCAGAGGGAGGTACCTAACAGCAGGATTTGCTGAGAGAAGCAGCAAGTTATAATGGTCAAGTAGCTTTTTCATTAAGAGGGAGTATTCCACTAGCTGAAACTAAAAACACTAATTTCTCATAGGGCTTCTCCTAGCAAGGGAGAAAGGAAGAGGTAAAAGGCTGCCAAGGTCATGACAGATGATAAAAGAAAAGAGAAAGATTTGTTCAGTTCAAAGAAAGGAAGGACCGTGATGCAGGACTTTAACAAATAAGGCTCAGACATGGCATGTGGTGAGGAAGCATGGCACATCTTCCACCACTGTGCACAAGACACCTGGAAATTCTTGTTATCACTGGCAGTCAAGGAGTCAGAAGTAGTCATCGAACAGAAACAAAGTTAAAGGGTCTCCTTGGTCCCACTGTCACTGCTAAGCCAATGAACTGCAGTAAGAAGCAGAAGAACAGTTAAAAAGAAGCAGCACTGCTTTCTCAATAAAGAATCTGGGAATAATTTATAGTCTGAAGATAATGTATAAGTCATAAGTGTATTTCAAAAATCAGCAAGTTTTCTGAATTACAAATTACACAAACAACTTCTTGCAGTCTGTGGCAAGTTGTGAAGCTGTTTGCTGGTGCTCTTGAATAATCCCCACACGACCAGATTTTTTTATCATCAGATCAAAAAATCAACGATCTTTTGCTCTCTGCTGTAAGGAAAGGGTCTCCTGCTCTGCTAGTCAGTAAGCTTTGTGGACAGCATGACAGTGAAGTAACATTAAACAGCTCTTTAATCCATCCAGGGGAGGGCAGTATCACTTTAGTTTGCTCAGTAAAGTGCATTCCCTAAAGGGGAATCTGCTTTTGCGCTGTACAACAAGATCTAATCTAAGATTTTCATTGTTTGTTTCTAAGCTTTGAAAAAACCTAAAAGGTTAATAATTCTACTTTTCACTAATAATTCTGTTTCTCTGATAACAGAGTATAATTCCTGAACCTATATTAGAAAAACTGAGTTACAGTTACCTTACAAAACTACAGTACTTCTTATAAAAAAAGTTGACTAAAAACCTGGTTGTGCAGCTGAGAAATACTGTAATTGAACAATTTTTTGCTCTTGAAAACACCTACATGGTCAGTAATTTTAATTCAAAACTTTCAACTCTACTTCAGAGTCAACAAAACCAAGAGTAACATTATCTTCTCCGGTATTGTGTGTCAAAGCCATCACAGTAACCAGAACGCACACAACCAATTGACACTCACAACCCAAAAGAATATTTAGGGTAACTATTTTGGTTAAAAAAGCCAAAGCCTTATCTATCAAAGCTTTGTTTTAACAAGAGTTTCAGTTGAAATCTTGAGTTCTTTCTTGATACTTTAAATTTTAAATGCCTTCTGGGACAAGGCCATTCCTCTCATCCGAGGCTTAAGGGGGCAAAAAAGCTTCCTGTGGCCACCAACACAGTGGACACACTGAGGCGCGCACACTGGGAAGGATCATCTTTTACACCTGTGGTTTTCCTGACATTTTTGTGGATCAGGCAAGACTCTAAGTTGACAGGGGCAAAAAGCAACACCAAGCTCATCTAAACTATAATGAGGTCGTAGGAGAGTTGGTCTCAGAAGCCCCAAACTGGTGACTTCGCAGCCTTCTTTTCAGTTCATTAGAGAGTATTGTTGCATTGCTACTAGAAGTCTCAAGGGAAACAGAACTGACTTTTTAATTTTTAAAATTCAACACTTTTTACACCTCAGATTGCATATGAGAAGAGATGCCCACAACATTAGTTAGTTGTCTTTCCTCAAAATCCTCTTTTTCCAGGACATAAAAAAATCTTGATAATTGTGATGGCATGCTGTGATTACTGTCATGACTGCTGGCCAAAATTACCTTCTTTTCCTCCTATTATGTAGTTTCTCATGTATTGCTGTTTGACTGCTATTACGATATAACATAGTGATTTTTAACCAAAGCTTCAGACTGCAGTAACACATACAGTACTGTTCACTTTTTGTTACATTTTAGTTACCTTTTTAAGAGTAATATGTTCAATTACACAGAATCTGGAAGATTCAAGTTCATCTGTAGTTCACTGAATATGGAGTAAACCTAGCTCTGTTGTATATTAAGTTTCTCCTTAAGTTCAGTTTCCCATATGTGCACTATAAAATCATCTCTTACCATGGTAAAGAAATACATTGGAAGACATTTAATATCTCAAAAATACCTCAACTTGGGAATTGCCCTATTTGAAAAGCCCTTTTGAATTTATACCAATTCCTGCAGGTTGAATTGAATACCAATTATTCAAGTGGGATTAAATCAAGAATTTGATTCCAAACAGCACCTAAGTCAGATATACTTCGATTATTTCTACAAAAGCTTTTGTCAGCAAACCTGAAGTCTTCAGATTGAAAAAAATAAGGTCATGACCATGAAATACACCATAATTATCAGATACATTTCGGTCATGTATTTTGGACAAGTACTGTGTAACTTTTGTTTGAAAATTAACCTGAAGAGTTTGTCAATAGCAGAATCAGAATTATGAAAAAAAACCACAAGAAAAAAAAAAGCAGCACACTGCGAAGTCCCAACTGAGCAAGCATAACTATTAACATACTAGACAGGAAATCCCAGTCTGTCTTTTTTCGGTTTTCTGAGGTGCAAGGACAGAGATCAGGCTTACTGCTGTCACTGTTTCTGCTGGCTTTGGCTATCAAAGTAACCGGACTTCTGACTCCACATTAGTGTTACTGACTTTGTGTCATAATTGTATGCAATAAATAAAGGTGAGGTGCTATACACATAGTAACACTTAAAAATACCAGAGCACTTACCTCCAAACCTGGTATTTAAGTTTTTATACTATATTACACCACACAATCCCTTTTAAAACACTGATGGACTGGGGGAGGGTTCTTTGTACCTTTATTGACTGCAAGACACTAGTCCCCTTCTCTGTTTCTATTTTGCAGTTATCACATTCTATTTTCTGAATCTTCACACAGCCAGTCCCCGATGTTTTGATATCCAAATCTAGAATTAAAAGAGTTTTATTAGCAACAGAATGAGAAGAGTCTGATCTATTTAACATAGTACTTGATCACTTTATATAGTAACTACAGATAGTAGGGGAAAAAAAGGAACTGCTTTGTTACTGAAGAACCTTCTTGCAAAGTTTGGCCACATACTTTCAATTGCATGACTAGTCACTATGAATAACTGACTGAAAATTTTGCAGGCCTGTTCATAGCCTTCCATCTTCAAGAAAGAACATTAAGAGGCAGCAGAGTGACTGTAACCTCTGGCAAGGAATCAGCAGGGTGTGGTCCTTTAGTGACGTTTTATATATTTTTGTTTTAACCCACTCCCAAACCCCACCTTCATCTCGTAGCTACCTTAGTCACTAATTCTATTAGCAAACCTACTGAGACATTTGGGTACCCCAACATGGGTTTTGGAGTGGCAAGGTTGGCAGGTTGTTTGAGGCCACATGTAGAGAGTAATGATTCAACAGCACAAATACATAGGTCTTGCTTAGACCTATGTGGCTTCAACCTGCAAGCAGCATAACACAAAAACAGATACACAAGAGTTTGCATGTGTCATTCTTCCCTAGCCTTCTGGAAGGCCTGACTTCCCCCCTGGCATGAAGCAGCATGTTTGGCTCTAGTCTGAATCACCTCACCTTATTACTGTTCAAAGGCTCCCACAAAGAAAAGTAACTAGGTCTTGTAGATAACACTGTTATCAAGGGAGTAATTTATAGGCTCACAGTGCTTCATGCAGGAGTGGCAAAAGGAATTTTCTGCCACTTGAGATCACCCCTGAGTTTAAAGAACCAGGAAGAAGTTTGAGAACATACAGTCTGAGAATTCTGACTATATTAATGACCATCATAACAACTGGCAAAAAGTAAAGGCAGGAGAGGAAAAAAGTAGTTCTGTTCTTTTAAGGATAAATGGCAGAAAGAAGAAAAAGAAAAATTGGAGTCAGAAGTGTTTGCTGCAAGAACTGAAGCACTAAGAGAGAGAGCGAGCCAATTACTCTCTAAAGAAAAGGAGATTATCTGGGAAAGAAATCTCATTTATGCACCTGTGAAAGTCTGTCTTTCACCTCCACTATCTGCTAAGATGACCAGAAATATGAGAAGAATCAGAGTATGTATAACAAGCTCTGCCCCAATGAGACTTCCCAAGTCAGACCTGTGACACTGAGGAGGCTGAAGATCACACTGCCATGAAGCTGCTCAGGACAGATGCTGGAAGCATGACAACAGTAGCTTGCAGACCATGAAGACATGAGACTGAGAGCTCCAACTGACAATGAAAGAAAATTTTACCACCTGACAAACCAGGAGAATCCCAGAGGCATATCTAAAACATGTTACACCTTTGCCGCAAGAGTGCTACCTTGTTGCCACTGTAAGCTAAGAGGTTAAATTTAGTGAAGGAAGCAGACTGTGTTCACAGGTAACAATTCCCTAAGAAAGACGGCTAGAAGAGATGGACTGGATAAGCAGGTTTTCCAGAAAGCTGTTTTATTTGCAGATATTATTTTCTTAGCCTCTTCATGGAAGACTTCCAAGAAAGAGATACCACGACCAAGATTTTAATCAAAGTGTATGTTTCTTAAATGTAAGTAAACTCTAAGGTACACTTTGAGGCGTTAAAAGCACAAAACCCAGCAAACTGGTCTGGTGACTATCGCCAGAGGCTTGAGGGCCAGCTCCACAAGGTTTTATGTTGGTAAAGCCTAGACAGTTTCACCAGACTAAAAGTACCTGAGTGGTATCTGGACTATTTCAATTTGATCGATGCTGATCTACAGGCTCTGAAGTAGAGACAAAAAACTTTTCTATATGGTTTTACCTCTCAGGGAGCAGTTGGATTGTTTGAACACAGATCCCAGAGTGACACAAATAGAGGTGCTCTCCAAACATCTATGCTTGAAACAGTATGTCCCAGCACAGCACAAACATGGAGAGTTCAAAAAGCAAGCAGTATTATTTTTGAAATACAAGCTGTCTTGCTCAAAACTGCTCAATTCATCCACTGGAAAACTGTGCAGTCCTTGGGAGAATCTACATCCAAGACTTTTGCTATTTTTCTTCCTGAGAAGAGAGAAGTTAAAAAGCCAGTTTGCTTGTGCAAATAATTGAATTCAGTCAGCTTGATACCCTCTTGCCCCTACTGGTTCTACCAAAAGGGGTAAGGAAATGCTTAAGAGCAGTCAGTTTAGCCATGATACCAACTTAGTAAGCCTTTTGTAAGAATAGGGTTAATAAAAACTTCCGATCCTGCAGGGCATACTATGGCTGTAATTTGAAAGGTAGATTAGTAGTGTAATCCCAGCTGTAACAAAGATGCCAGAAGAGGTCACGGAAGTCTAGGGATTCTAGGGATTCATGAGTGTGCTGTTAAGAGACACCAGAGACTCCTGGAAACATACTTTGCGCCTTGATCCTCTGCAGAGTCACAATGCTTTGCTAACCTTGATACAGCAAAAATGAGGTGGACAAGGATTGGAGCCTCTCTGTCTCACACATAGGCTTCCTGAAGCAAGGAGAAGTGACTCCACAAAGAGGCAGGCTAAAAGCTGGATAACATTGCTAATAAAACTTCCAACATGCAAGGAGGAACAGGATATAATCTGTTTCAGTGCCAAAGCTCCAAAAATAGCTAGTTTGATTCCTCCTCAGCAAAGATGAGGGCTGAAGCCAACTTCAGCCACACAAACCTCAAAAATGCATGAAGATCTTTGAGGTGCAAAGGACTTGTATTGGAAATAAAAGTACATTGGGAAAAAAAGAACTTTGGTATCAGAATGTAGGTCCCAGAAATACCTTAAACTATAATATTGGAAACAGACTGGAAAATTACTTATTTTAAAGTAACTCATCAGCCCTGGATGACTACTCTGCTCGTAGAGAAAGGTTAGCAGTAAGTGAGCATGCACGTAGAACAGTTCAGTCAAGGAAAAACTATTTATTGAGGGCATCACATTGTAGTATTTGGTATTCTGAGGCTGTAAGTCTGCCATACTTAGGAGTACACACGGATGATCTTTTTTTTCAAGTCACTAATGTTAAGACTTCAGAAAAATACACTGTTGAAAATATTCACGTTTGCTTTCCACTAACATTTCTGAAAAACAAAAAGCAGAAACAAGCAGTCCCAGGAGCTTAGGTTCTCCCCTCATGTAAGCAGGCAGAAAAATTGTTTAAGCGATACCATAAAATTATGGTTTTGGTAACTCACAGAAACATTCAAGACCCATACAGTCATTCAGCTTGCTTAGTTCCCAAGAATCTACAGTATTTAGCCAAAACACTAAGTGATCTGATGGACTTAAATAAGATTAATGTGAAAGAGTTAAGTTTTTGCAAGGAGAAAACTGCTAATAAAAAATAAACAAAACAAATTGAAAAAACATAGTGGCTTACAAGGGGGCCTAGACCAGGAGTGCCTGCTCCATTGCCAGAGGGGACAGAGCTCTGGTATTCCCCTCCATGAAGTTTGGCCACCACTTCAACACTCATGGTTCTCCTCAACTTTGGCATAGAAGCCTCCATTCTCTTCACCAGGGTATAATATTGAAAAAGCATGGAAATAGTTTGCCAAAGGAGGTTGTGTTGTCTTCGTTCTTGGACCTTTTCAAAACCAGATCGGATAAAGCCCTGAGCAGCCTCCTCTGACCTTGGAGTTGACCCTGCTTTGAGCAGGAAGTTGAACTAGAAACTTTCTGAGGTCCCCTCCAACCCAAATTATCCTATGATGCTAACGTAATATGTACATACTAAAGCAAAACATAAGAACCACATGGTAAGATGGGACAGATGATTCTTGAATTCTGGTCATGCAAGATCTCAATTACATCTTAGTACTCAATGTACAGTAACCAGAAATCAAAGAGTTGGTTTACAGTTTAATTGCCACACGTGGTTTGACATGCCAAGACACAGGGTTCTCTTTATGTGCTGAGCAGACTCCAAACCTACAGCCATATGCCTACACCGTCCCTGGAACAAATAGCTAACATATACATGTGACCTGAAGGAAAATAAATTAGACTAAAGAGAAATTCATTGATATCTATCATCTATGAAGGTTAAATGTATCAGAGATGATTATAAGATTATATATGACATTGAAAGACCATACACAGCATAAAACTAGACACTAAGACAGGATCCTTTAGTACTCGCCCTACTAGGCTGCTTACAAATTGCCTTTGGTTTAAAATGCATGTTTAGGCTCATCATCTAGCATCTGCACACACTCTTTGGGGTGGAAGGAGTTTTAGCTAGCTAAGAGCTTCCTGGATAAGCTCCAAGCTAAATTGCGAAAGCTGTTACAAAACGCCGCAACTTCCAAAATGAAGAAAGAAGCTAAAATACTGTAAAGGCATTCACATCAACTTCTCAACTTCTTACAGCTAAGTGACAGAAAGAGAGCTCAGATAAAACTGTTTAGACAGAACAGAGTTAACATCTTTGTCATGCATTCAAGGAAGGCCAGAGAAAAGGCTTGCAGAGGAACAAGCTTCTTTCTAGTTTGAAATGTGTTTTTACAAGATCTTTTGCTTATGCAATGATGTTTCATGCATAATTATTTCCTAAATAAAGAGAAGGTACAACCCAAGCACGAACTGCTACTCAGAAAAGCCAAACCAGAGCTGAAAGGACACTTAAAGTAGCACCTCACTGACAAGTAGCAATTCCACTTCACTGAGGAAAAAAAATAATAATTTATGTTTTAGTAAATACATCTGTGGATATGACTGGATAACAGCATGAATGGCCAATACTAACATCATCTTAATTATGGGGTGACAAGCAGCAATTAGTGGAAAAGGATTATAATCCATAGACTGTCCAGGGAATCTGAATTTCATCAGCCTACCACAAACCCAGCTTAAAAACCTACAAACTAATAAAACCTATTTCAAGAAGGAAGACTGTAAGACAGTCTGCAGTGTTGGCTGACATTCTGAGTATAATAAGAATCTCAAAGACAGGACAAAAGCTAAATTATTTTTTCCCATCAACCAGGATTCATTACTAAGACCTTTAGGAAGGTTTCCCACATTGAAATCCTTTATGACGGCTGAGATTCTCCAGATCTTAATACAATGAATTCTATGCCCTGAGAGTAACCATATCTGGAGTAACACGTAAGAGTCACTCTGGCATCCTGGAGAAACTGAAATACTAAATTACTAACAGCTACAGTAAACAGACACACCTGGTATCAGAGAAATGAAGGGTAACAAATGGGAAGCTGGGTTTCAGTTTGATTGTCTGTAATTGTGGGATGGACTCTATGAATGTACTACAGACAAGCCAAGGTAATCTTTGCAATTGCCAAGCAGGGGGGAAAAAAAGAAAAGAAAAAAAAAAGCTGAAAAACCTGTAAGAATGTAACTGTCAATTCTTAGGGAAGAGTCAAAACTACAAAAGTCACTTGGAGAGACAGTCCTGCCTATATGTTCATTGACTCAGTGATTATGAATATATAGGTAACAGCTGATCTGTTTAAGAGAACGAACTTGGATTTTTAGATGCCTTTGGAAAAAAAAAAAAGGGGGATGAGTAAGACTAGAAAACCAAAGAGAATGTTGCTATGATAAATCCATAGCACTTATCCATTTTGAATGATACGCAGTCCAGGTCCTTTTAAATGAAGACAAGAAAAAAAAACAACCAAGTCCACAACATGACGTGGTAGAATTCAAGATACAGGAAAAAGAAACGTGAGAAAAAAGGTGCAGAATGTCTTTGCTGTAAGGATTTGGAAAAGTGGGAACCAATTAACACCATGCTCTACTGAAGTCATAGATGACATGTATGAAGCATAAGTAGAATGAGATTATTCACCATTTCTCATACCACAACTGCAGCAGAGCATCAAATGAAATAAAGCAGCAGTCTGCAACAGCCACTTGGAGCAAACCAAATGACCAGGTTTTTTTGTATCCTGAAAAGTTTTTCCACCATGGTGTGAAACTTACTCTGCGCTGTACAGGCAACTGCACAAACTCCTAGGAGAAAAAAAACCATGCAAATGACTAAACACAAGTCTCTCTCTGGGTCAAATTCTCCCTAAACCTCAGCTTACTGAAGGGAATTATCCTAGCAAGCTTGCCATCCTCCTTCCCTAAGCTTAGAGCCACTGTCAGTATTTCAGTCCAGCACTGATGTCTATTGCTTTCAGCCACTACAGCTGCTTTCCCAGATTGTTTGTAGGTTCCACACCAGAAACCCTGCCCAGATTTTTGCCTTGTGCTCAAAAAGATAATGCAAGAATTGTACTAGCTAAGGGAGCCCTTCCTGGCATTTCACCTCTATTGTTACCTTCCAGGCTTTTTTTGATCCCTGTGGATGACCAGCCACTGGGCACAACAACTGCTAATGGAGCTGGTAGGTCCAACAATCCTAAAGAGCCCTTGAACCTCAGGTGTGCATAGCACATACTGAGGAGCGTTGTTTCCCAGCTGAGCTGTAGTTACATCTTTTCTGGAACAGTAGCTGTCAGAGCAAAAATAAGTGTGCGTTGTAACTACCACTTAGGAGTAGAAGTTCCAGCGTGAAGTATCGCTGACCAGAAGGTACACAACAAACCACGCAGCCCAACACCCAGGAACTCAGGGCACACACAAAACCGGGACGTTTTGAACCTCCTTAATGGAAGGGGGCACGGTGCCGTTCCCGAAGAGCCGCTGCCAGCGGCGCTGCCCGCAGGGCCCGCGGTGAGCCCCTCCT
>JAVJGI010000060.1:75800449-75837242 GCA_035590275.1 Ibycter americanus | reverse complement strand
GGAACACTGGGTTCAGCTTTGGGCCCCTCACTTCAGGAGGGACATTGAGGTGCTGGAGTGTGTCCAGAGAGGGGCAATGGGGCTGGTGAAGGGTCTGGAGCACAAGTCTTGTGAGGAGCAGCTGAGGGAACTGGGGTTGTTTAGTCTGAAGAAGAGAGGAGGCTCAGGGGGGATCTTACCACTCTACAGCTACCTGACAGAAGGCAGTAGGCAGGTGGGTGTCAGTTTCTTTTCCCAAGTAACAAATGATAGAATGAGAGGAAGTGGCTTCTAGTTGCACTAGGGGAGGTTTAGATTGGATGTTAGGAACAATTTCTTCACCCAAAGGGTTGCCAATCATTGGAACAGGCTGCCCAGGGAAGTGGTTGAGTTGCTATCCCTGGAGGTATTTAAAAGATGTGGGTGCTTAGGGACATGGTTTAGTGGTGGACTCAGCAGTGTTAGGTTAACAGTTGGACTTGATGATCTTAAAGGTCTTTTCCAACCTAAATGATTCTATGATTCTAATTTTATAAATGCAACGGATTAATATAAAGTCTAAAGGTGTTCCATCAGTATATGTTAATGAAGTCAAAACTTCAGGTGTCGTTTCCTCAAAGAGATTTTTATAAATTTTGTGTCTTCCTAATGAGTCTAGTTGATGCACCTTCATACATGGAGCTGCATTTCTTCATGTTCAGAATGAAATTTTACTACTTTTTGCATGTGTCACTCAGGAAAGAGTCAATGCAGCTAAGTGTCACATACCTGGATTCTGCACTGACTTGGTGTATGAACATTGCGGTTTGCTAGAGAGATGCTGAAGTAAAGGTGCTGGCATTAGTCATGGGAATCTTGAGTTCAGACTTTTATTATTCTTGCTGTCCTGAAGCTGTTTCACAAGGCTGTTCTCAGCCTGATTTGACCCAGGTTCCATAACAGACTTGTAATTCCCTTTCTCTGCAATTCTGTGTGTTGGATCAAGGCTGTGATATTATTTGCAGTTCTTCAGTTTGAAAATATCCATATTTGTTGAACTATTCTGTAAATTTAGAAATCATGCCAACTTTCATTTCTGTTTGAATTAGACTGTTTATTTATCAGATGCTGCAAAAATACAAATTTTTCACTTTGCTTTTTGAACTTCATATATCCAAATTTGTATAAGTTCAATTTTAAATTTAATGATGGAGTAGGTAATTGAGTAATGCTAAACTTATTTTAATGTCCTATAATTGTACATATCTTTTGTTACAGTCTGTCCTGTTCCCTTTGAAAAGGAGTAGAGGGTAGTGCTTATCACACTAAGGCTGTCTAATTGTTTTCCTCTGTCTCAGCTGTCTATAGTTGTGTCTTAACATGATATAATAGACTTTTCAAATTCAGAAGATTGTTTTTGTTCTCTACCTACTCAGCAAATGGAAGTCTTGGTGAGGACTCTTGTAGTATTGTACTGCTAGGAAGTGTATTTCTTGACTGATGTCAACTGTGTGTTTCACATGCAAGTATCAACAAGAATGCCTATGGAACACCCATGAAGCTTTCAGGTTGTGGCATTGGTCTGCTTAGTGTTTCTGCCACTGTGTTTTTCCCTCTGTCAGAATTCTTCCAATATGTTTAGAGGAACATACAAACAGCAGCAGAAGTCATAAACATGAAATGCATATGCTAAAATATTCAGCAGTTCTTTATAGATGAAAATTGCTCTCTATTTATAAATGTGTATACATGTTTATGTACAGTATTTCAGAGTTTATTTCTTGGCCTCTATGATGTTTACAGTTGTTTCACAATGTTTTGACTCCTCCAAGAGGGATCTTGAGATTGCTTTTTTTTTTTCGTAAGCAAATACAGCCGCTGAAATCTCTCTTAAAAGTCAGAATGTTCCTGAAGGAATTCCAAACAGCACTGAAGAAAGTCATAAACTTACCAGTTTAAATTTCACTACCTTTATAGACAAGTGACTTTTCAAAAGGTGGATACCCACAATATAACATTTTCATATGCCACCACAATTAAAAAAAGAAATTTTATTTTTCTTAACTGTCAGCTTTCTGACTTTGGAATACAAAATTGCTCTGGTTGTTTCATTGGAGAAATCTGGTATATACTATTGAAATATTCTCAAAATTTATTCTTGATTTTATTACAGTTTTAATTTTTATTGTCCTTTATTTATAATAATTCTCTTGAAAGAGAAAAGTCTCCCATATGTTATGTGAAAGGCTGAATGATGTCAAGGCTGACTAATTTGAGGTGAGTTCTGCATCTTTGGCAGTTGATACGGGTTTTATACAGTGTTCTCTGCATAATAGTTATTCTGCATAATAATTAATCTAGAGAGACCTGCTGGTGTCAGGTGAACACTTGCAGAAGTTGGCAATCTTTCTCCCAAAATTTTGGACTAAAGTACTGTGATACTGATTGGTCCATTCATCTCATCTACAGCCAACTGCAGTGAACCTGTGAAGGAATTCTTGAATTCTTCCACGTATGCTGTCTCCACTTTCTGCTGTGCTTTGCTCTACAAATACTGTATGGCTCCCCTATCTCACTATGTCATGGTGAGATTTCTGTGTGCCTCAGAAGTCCATCTTCCCCTCTCTTCCCTCTGTAAGATACTTCTTGCCTCTCTTTAGTCATCCCGTATCTCTTATATCATTCTCCTGAAATGTTTTTGTCTTGTTTCATGCTGCCTTCATGCAAAAGCTCAGTATTTTAAAACTCTGAATATGCAAAACTCTTAAGATACTGTTATGCCAGAATATGTTTTTGGCAGCTATTAACTGGCATTTGATATAATGACAAGTACCAACCTAATAAACATTACTGTGTTATCAGGGCATCAGGAGCATTGTATACCCTTGTATTCCACCTCCCATTTCCCTCTTCCATCTCGGTCAGCATCTTCACACACCTGAGACAGTTCTGATGCATTGATGCCTGGGAACATAATTCTCTAGTGCTGGACTGACATAGTAAACACAAAGTGAACTTACATGAAGTTATAGTAATCTTATGACATAGGTCTCATCTTGCTCAGAAGTAATTAATAAATGTCATTGATCTAGCTGTTCTTAATGCAAGAACCTTAGAGATTTCTGTTCCTAAATAAGGGCTATGAAAGTGGGATTTTCTCAAATATAATTGTAGGAAAGTTATCTTTTTCCAACAACCCTATTTGTTCCAACTTTCTTTTATTTCTCTATTTATTAAAAAACTGTGTTACCTAATTTGAAAAAGAACTTTCTTCAGGATAGAGCTTATACCAAGCTATGATTATAAAATTTGGATTTTAGCCTCTTTTAAAGCTCCTTCTTTTGGGGAAGAAAAAAGGGATTCCCACACGGTACTAGGGCTGAAAATAGAGCTTGAATCCTATGAGTTTTGTTATTACTCTAGAATTGGTTCACTTGGATATTTTTCAGGGTCATATTATTTTAGCAGAGGTCACAGATACTAAAAATGCAACCTGGTACATAACTGAAATGTTAGTACTACATAGGAGCTCTGACATGAAGAGATCTCAGAATAATTATTTTTTCCATTATTTTTCTACCTCCTATTCTCAGATTTTTTATCATATTTTCTGATTTTCTATGGTTTTGGGATTTATTTGTTGAGTTTGGTTCTGGGTTTTTTTAAGTACATGTCTTGCAGACATGAATAGTGTTAATGATATTATTCACATGAGTTAGACCAGTTCCTTTCCTCAAGATCTCTATGTTCTGTGAAGGGATTCCTTTTCTATGTAATTACTCCCTGCAAGGTCAAGGGACACCATGAAGGGTGGGCTTATATTCGATGGAGAGAAGGGGAAACACATTCTTGGATTAGTCTTATGGAAATGGCAGAGAAAAGTTCATATTATATGATTCTATGATTCTGTAGCAGTTATACCTATAGGAGTCCCATCCACTTGGGGATTTCCTCTATAAAGACCTGCCTGAAGGCAATGGCTGCACTCCCCAGTTTAACAGATTTTCAAAACTCAGCTGCTCGAAATCCTAAGCAAGTCAATTTAGTTTCGAAGTTAGCCCTGCTTTGAGCAGAAAATTGGACTAGATGACCCCAGAGGCCTTTTCCAGCCTAAACCTATTATTCAATGCTTGTTCTTTAAGAAATAGTTTCACGTGTTGTCTAACCTTTATGTGATGGTAACATAGCCAACCATTAGAGGATTTCTAAAATACTCAATGATAGTGCAGCCTCTTACAAGTGTTTTCGTGAATTTTTAACTGTAGACCCACCTAGTTTGCTCACGTTGTGACTTCTGTTGTTTGAACGTGAGTCTCACATGTCACTATTGCGTTCTTGACGCTACACATTTATCTTGCACAGTCATATATATCCCATCTAATTAATTGTATTTTGGTATTTTTGTTACTTCCTAGAACTTAAAACAATGAGTCAAGCTGGTGAAGAAAGTTCCAGTTCCAGTGACACTGAATTGGAAATTGAGGAGCAACCTATCTGTGCTCTAGCTCCAACAGTTTATAGCCGGGATGAGGGGTCCACTGATGTAACAGCAAGTCCTGCATTTCAGTGTTTAGATGAGGTATCATGTACTCCAGCTTTCTCTATCTGTAACAGTGCATATTGCGTCCAAATCAATTAATCTGAAATGTATATTTTGTTGTTAGTAATTGAGAGTTGTTACCACAGGCAGTCTGTAGCTTCCCTGATTCTTCCCTGAATTTTTTTCTAAGTAGTAAGAACATCTTGTGAAGCAGAAACTTACATGGGGCATATTCTTGCTGGGGTTGGTGTCCTTCATAGATAACTACATCATTTTTTTTCAGTGATCATGGCTTCAAGGGGAATGAGAATAGACGAATGGTGTTTTGGTAGTATTCTAGCTGTAGGGGTAATTGAATTGCATCATGAATTTTAGAAAGGCTCAACAGCTGCAGGAAGCATCCAAGGTAAGTAGCTCCTGAGGCACTAATAACTGATCATGACAGAAGAAAACTTTTGGAACTCGGGGGTTTTTTTGCAGAATTTTATGTGTTAAGGAAACTTTTAGAATACTAGAAATATTTTCGATTTTAAGATATCAAATACATATCAAATGGAATCCTTAAAAATGTGATGCCAGAAGAGACATTAAGAGATCATCTAATCCAGAATTTATACTGAAGTAGGTTCTCTGCAGATATTTGTCTAATTTGTTCCTTAAAACTTTAATTGGTAGCGATAGCTCTTTGGGTATCCTTTTCCAGCATTTCATCATTGCTAGAGTTATAAAAAATTTTTTTCCTAAATCCCAGTTTAAATTTCCTTTGGAGTGAATAATGCAGCTTTCTTCTTGCCTTTCCCACAGACACAGTGGAGAGCAATCAATTTCTGCCCTCTTTATAATAAAAATGTACATCTCTCTTACATCCTAAGCAGGCTCTGCTCATACTTCATGTTTTTCTTAAAAGTTCTTACTTTCAGTTGCTTTACTTTGGGTTCTCTCCAGCTTGGATCTGTCAAATGGATTTGCTAGCCCAGGTCTCTCTGCCTTGGACCTAAGGTCAGTAGAAAGGAAGTGGCGAGAATTTGTTGTGAAGAGGAAACATAGGACTGCTCCTTTCCTATCCTGCTGCTAAACACAGCATAAAGCTGCACAGTTAATCTTTCTCTAATTTCTTGTGCATTCAAGTGAAGTATACAGGGGAGAGAGAGATTTTCACTTTCAGTCCGGTGCCAGTATATGCTGAGGCCACAGCTTCCAGTATTGTTGTAGCACAAAACCCCTTTCTTCTCAGTCCAAGGCAGCTGCAAAACTCCAGGTCAGCTCAAGTCCCAGAGAGAGTTGACCTCTCACCTTACAGAAATCCTCCTATCTACTGAAAGTATGGAAACTGCACTTCGGGGAGTACTTTATTCTCCAGCTACTCCTATACTTTTTCAATAGATTTTCAGTTGTGGAATAATTTTTGATACATCAACAAGAAGCAGATGCCTAGTACAAGAGATCTTTGCCCCCTACCCTTCCCCATATAAAATAAAACTAGATTTCTGCTTTGTTTTCCTTATTTTTAATCATGGTGAAAACTTATTTTTCTAGACTTATTCTAGAAATTCATCAGATCATTTGACTGATTATTTACTCAGAAAAATCTTTCCAATGAAGTTATTCTGCACGTCAAATTTAAGGCTAACTTGTTTAACTCTGATAACATTGTAAAACATTAATGGGAAATATAGGGTAACCTTAGTATTAGAAATTATTCCCAACTCTGGAAAAAAATGTGCAGTGGAAAACTGAAGTAAGCAATTTGCATAAGATTTCATAAATGAGGTCTTTCGGTCACTTTGTCAATTTTTAAAAGGGAACTATGACTCATTTATTCTTACCAGAATTTTTAACATTTCATACTTGTGCTTTACGGGTCAATTTGGCTTTTCATTGCTTATTCACATTTCTTCTCTTCCACTGATGTGTTTGTTTTCCTTTGTTGAACTTTATACATTATTCAGAGATAAATATATGACTTCGGTCACCATAAAGGTTGTTACATTGACACTGGCTTCAGCTTCTTGGAATAGCTTTCAGAATTTTTCCACAGAGCAGGATTGTATGATATTATCAGTGGTTCACTAGCTAGTCATTTATGCCTGCATAGCAGCAAATACCTATCAAAAGGGACACCTTTTGATATAGAATTTGTTAGAGAACACATATAGCCCTTCCAGTCAGCCCAGTCTTGTTTTTCTCATGTGAACAGCAGTCAAACATATAAATAGCAAGAAGTCAAACATCTGCTCTCTCGCCTTAATTTTTAATAACACACAGTAACATTCTTTAGCCTTGTGGGTTAGGTTAAAATATTAAAAACTGGATAGAGGTTTGAACAAAAGCCATTCAGTCCATCCTGACTGGCTTCTTTTCACCAAGTGTTTTTGTTTATTAATACGTTGACATCAGCCTAACTCGGTACTTCCACTGCTGTTGGTTAGAAGACTGTCATACATGTACAAAATGAACTTTCCACTTCTTTTAGCTTTTGTTGCTGTGTCCTTGAAATAAAGGCCTCTGCTCTAACACTTCTAATTGAATTTCTTGACTTGTGAATCTTCCCTTATATCCTGTTTTCTTCTAGTGTACACAGTTAGAAATAAATCTGCATCGTGTTAATAACTTTCATGGAAAAAATGCTACATTAAGATGCAATAAATTATGCTTTTTTCATTTTGAATTTAGTGCATTATAGACCATTTATATGTAAGTTAATTCTTAAGAGGCAGCAAAACTGTATTGAATTTTATGTCATGTACGTTGTCTAAATTTCAAGAGCTATTGATTTTATAAAATGAGTATTTTACTGGTAGCTAGCTTCAGCAAAATGGTTTGCATTTATACTCATCCTTTGCACGCAAATTTATGGGTTTTTTTGCAATAGATGCTAATATAATACATTTTACCTCTCCCTTTATCCTTATGTCATTCTTGTTACAACACTATTACTGCTAAAGCCCCTCAGGACATACTGAAATTGCCATTTGAATAGAAAAAGCAACAGAATACGATATGAAACTGGATTAAATGCTCAAAATGACAAGATTAGGCAGAGTGAAAATAATAAAGACTCATTAACAAATTGCCTCCTACCCACGCTCATAATTTCTGTCCCCGTCATTTTTGCCCTTCCCTGCATTGTATAGTAACATTTTTTCCCTTAGGATACTCAGGTCATTCTTTCCTTTCCTCCACCTGATCCAAGCTTTCCTGTTTTAGTGGGAACATAAGTAAAAAACCCATCAGTTGTCATAATGGTGCTGTTGATGTTTAGTTTGTAATCTATTACAGTCTTCAACTCCTTTTCTGTTGCTTAATTTTTGTTTTGTTACCCAAATCACAGTTACTCCCAGACACAAAAAAGACCTACTCTATACATCTTTCCAACTGGATAGTGAATAGACAGCTATGCTCCAGGAACAGTTTTTCATCCACTTTGTCTTTGCAAAATTTCGAAGATTTAATGAAGTTGATGAATTGCTTACAAAATCTACTGGTTCATCTTTTTGATTAAAGAGACTATCAAAAAACTAGTATTCTTCAGGTTCTTTTAGTTATAAGGAGAAATCAGTCATGGAGCCTAGTATCTTTTAATTCTATTAATTCTGTTTATTTATAAATTAGGTATGAGCTCTTCTTTTTCTCGGGGAAAAAAAAAGATAAATCAAATGGTGGGATGGTAGCTTCTCCCAGTTTATATTTATCTTTTTCAATTAGTATTGTATTAGCAGTTCTTGTTAGACTTTACTCAAGAGTGATGTCTCTGAGCTTTTTTTCTATGCTGTGCTTTTTCTTTCTCTTCCTTTTATTGGTATGTTCTTGGGTTAAAAAGATAGTTGTTAGTTCATTCAAATGTATACCTCAGTTTTTAAAACAATACCAGATGAAGGATTCTGCAACATTTATCTTGCATGTCTTTGTAGTGCATGCTATGAGGGAGCTATCCGTTCCATAAAATAGTGTACTTGTGAAAGAAAAGTGCTTTACTATTTACCAGATGCAGTGAGCGGGTACCCTGTTTGGAAAATACCACAATAATCCCTTTCTGCTAAGGAACATCATCCATTTATTTGCTATATCTAAACCTGCAGAAGAATAAACTCCTTTGGGAGTTTTCTCTGATTTGTCTAAAGCAAACTGTTGCAATCTGTATCCTATAAAGATAAAATGAACTGTGTCCCCTGTCTGATGCCACTAGCAAATCTTTCATTTGCGCAGCTTTTTTTTGGGGGGATGGAAATTGTCACTATCATGCTAATATTTCTTTTTGCTGGTATCAAAGAGTCCTATTGCCACTATCTGTCAAGAAGCAGAAAGAACCATTCATGAATATTTTTCATGACTGTTTTGAAATTTGGAGTCTTTCTGAGATTAATGAACTTCTTACCCTTGACTGCCAAAAGTGGTTGAACTGCTAATAAAGATGTTAACCAAACCCCTGGTTCTACTGGGAACACAGCAAAATCTCCATGTTTACCAAAAAATGAACAGTATTGTGACAGAGACTTCTCAAGCAAAAATTGCTTCTGCTGACCTGACGCTGATTCATGTGGATCTGCTAGCTGGAAAAGTTTTAATGTCATAGAATGATGCGTATGTTCAGTGTTTGAATGTGGTTTAAGGGGGGAAAGGTACTTTTCATTTTTCTCTTTTTTCTCATCTGTGCTGCAGGAAAGAAGAGAAAATCACATAAAGATTGGATTCAGCTTTCAAATACAAATACTAAGAATCAGTATTTCTTCTATTTCTTCAGTGGTATTCCAACATCTAACAATGCCACTCTAGAAAATACAGTCTTTTCCATTTTCTTTTGCTAACAAGCTGTTTTTTAATTCTTTCCTAACTTAGGCTAAATGGTAAGTGTAAACAACTTCCCTAAAAAAAAAAAAAAGGTCAATACATCTTTAAATGAAAAATGTCCTAGAAAAGCTAGCTTGGTAGACTAAGATAAAAACTTTTTTTTAATATGAGCACCAATTTAATTTCTGTTCTCCTACACATACTGTAGTGTACTTTCTACTCTTATAAAGTATGATCATCAGTATGTTTTTGCATGGTAACCATAGCAGTGGATAATTTGTTTCAGTACTCTGCAAACATGTATGTGCTCTATTAAAGATGTAGAAATCTTAGCACAGCTCTTAAATGCAAACAATTTCAAACTTAAGCTGATCCTGGCACACTGTACGTTATACGCTTCAAAAGCTCCTGGCACAACAGAAAAGATGTGTAAGTATGTTGGCCCAGACAGCAAAGACAGATCTTGCCTCCACCTCAGAAGAATCTGACTACTAATTAAATAAACCTTTTTAAACTTTGTTAATATGGTCACTGTTGGAGTCAGCTAGGGATGATAATGCGTCTGTAAGCTAAAGTCTGGGGTTTTTTGCAACAGCTTTCAGCAAGCAAGCAATAGTTTGCATAGTGCATGTTAAACCAGTTGGTGGTTGTGATAGGAAAGCTGGTTGTTCGAATTGATGGTAATGCCTATAAAAAGTTGTAGAGTGGGATGAATTTACAGATGCCTTTAAACAGCAGGAGTGGGAGCAGAGCCAGAGTAATATGCTCTTTCTATTGAGAGATTCTTTTTACTACTAGCAGGTGACATTGTGAGGAAACAAGGCCAGGAAGCTGTTGGATGTGTTTAGATTATCACAAAGCAGGTGGTATTTCTGTTCATTCCTGAAAAGCACGTTTGAAAGCATTTATGATGTGTCGTTTCTTCTATGCTGTTATAAAGCCAAGTGCAGATTTCATGCTACACAGGGGAATCACAGCTCCCTAAAGCTGTGATACTAGGAGAAGAAATAACTTTTAACTGCAGCATCTTCTTGTGTTTTGGCCTTTTCTCAACAATTTCTGCGACTTGTGAGGCTTAACAAGACAAGCGTATTGCTGTCATGTTCCAAATCTATCTCCCTCTTCCCATTTTCTCACCCGAACTATGTGTTTGAGACCTGATATTCCAAAACAGGGCAATCGTGTTAAAATTTTGAGTCTACCTGGCCTTGGCTTATAATGTTTACGTCAGCACAACCATGTGATGAGCAAGTCAGAGCACTGTTAACCGAACACACATTCGGTAAAAATGCCCAGTGGTGGAGAATCACCTGTTACACGGATTAGGTTACTACTATTACTACTACTTCAAATGTTAAAAAATTGATTTCTGATTTACTTTTTCAAAAACACCTGTTTCCAAATGCTCCTTAATGAACAGAGCCTTAAAGATTTGCCTGAGAAAGACTCTTATCTTTGGGTTTAGTAAATAGAGGTTGACCTGCAGAGGTAAGCAGAGGGGCTTTTGTACTCTGTCCGAAGAAAGAAATGAGAATTTCTGTTTCTTGAAGTGGATCCTGCTTCTCCATAAAAAACATCATTGTCTCTATGTAATTACTTAAAAATAAGTGTGTAAAACTTATTATTTTCTAATGTGTAATTCTAAATGTTGGCATAATATTTCAGTAGAAGTGCAATATTAGTTAGACTTACAGTTTGTCTTGATTGTATGAACATAATTAGGTAATTGGGGATATTTTTTTCACTTACTGTTTTCCAAATGGAATACCCTTGTGATTCATACCCTGTTCTCACGACTTGTGTGAGGGTTGGATTTGACACATCATCTTAAAACATTGTTTTCTTTTTCTGGTTACCATTGAGGATGATAGCCGAATTAACTTCTGGCAGAAGTATTACAACTCCATAAAAGTTTCATTAAAGCTGTGAATGAAAGAGTTCAGTTTAGTAGGTAGAATGTTTGCATTTAGCAGGGCCTGTGGATGGTATTGCTCAGCCATTTTTCTTTGAAACTTCTGCCAGTGTCTTCAGGCCCATATATACCATATTATTTTTCTCTTATCTTCTGAAAAAAAGAGCAAGAACACATTTATAAAAATACATTCCAAATCTCTTTCTTGGTAGGCCCATATTTAGTTCTTACCTCATCCTTTTTTCGCTATGAAAACTTAGTCACATCCTTTGTTTCGATTTTTCTATGACCTGTAAGTCATAGAAGCTAAGTAAATGTGGCACTTTTTTCTTTTGTTTGATTTTGGTTTGAGTTATAAACAGAGTCTTCTAGGTATGGATTGAGAGCCATCTTAATTTCCTTTGAAAACAATCACATAAATGCAAGTTTATTTTCCACCAAATTGTCAAACTACCTGTTTGCAACTCATACTGAGTTTGACTGCAGAGTTTCTCAAAAAACACCATTAAGGAAACAAATATTTGCATAAAAAAGGGAAGGAAAAAAATTAAAAATCACTGCTTTCAAACCTTCTTTTCATTGCTTCTCTGTTGTTTCCCCTCCCACCCTGTGTTTTTTGTTTAAGCAATGCACAGAAAGCCAAGACATTACAGTCTGCTTGGCTGATCACATTGAACAGATGGGTTTGTGCCTTTATTTTTTGGAAACAACCCATAGGAATTTTGCTAGCAAACCTGCTGTTAGTAATCTTCTTCAATAAAATTCACAATTTAAATATTAGCAAGACTAAAACCACAAGTGTTTTCATATGATAATCAGTGTTACATAGTTGTTCTCCATAAATTGAAAGACATGTTTTGAATTGTTAAGCCTTAAGCAGAGACCAAGTGCTTTTGCTTATATAATAAATAGTATGCTTTAATTTGGGATGTTATTTCTGTTCACATGCCTTGATGAAACTTGCATGTGATATGCGAGGTTGCGTGTAATACAAAAAACCGATTAGTTTGCTTCTCCTCTTTCATGTTAAAGGTACAGGTTCTGTAAACTCTTGATTGGATAATTACATTTTTCTTTTCCAAAATATGAATAATTTCAAAAAGATGTCTGAGATTTCAGCCTTTGGTATTTTCTGGCAGCTGAAGTGTCATAAAATGGATCTCTTAAGTACTGTCATTACTAGCAATTACTATCCTGGCATGTCATGTAGTCATCTTTGTTGGTCATCTAAAGTTATCTGTGTTTTCTTATTGGTTCAGTTTTTACAGAAAAACAATAAAAAATTTATGAGAATTTTTTTGATAGTCCCCATGAACATCCATGACAATAGTGCAGTTTTAAGTGTGACTTAATTTTATTACACCAAGGAAAAACAAAAATAATGCTTGCAACAAGTAGATGGAGTTACACTTTGTAAAACTAGTACACACTGACAGAGATTGAGCTACAACAGTTCCAGGCAGGTAATACTCAGGTTTGTGTAACAGCATTACACTTCCTTTTTCTTCTTTTTTTTTTTTTTTTTCCTTTTTTATCTCCCCGCCCCCCACCCCCCCACCCTCACCCTTTTTTTAAAAGATATCAGACAAGGCTTTTTTAGGTGATGTTAGTCACATTTGCTTATTCTGTTAAATTTCTGTGCTTTATGAAGTTTCCTTTAAATAGGATAAAAAAAGGACAGTTTCTCTTCTAACAACTTAGCAGGAAAAAGACATTTTCAAGTAGAAGCTTATAGATAACTGTAAGTCATACTTAGCTAGTTACCATATAATGAATAGGAGCAAATTGTGCATTTAATGCAAAATGATTAAATATAATCATATGCAATTAGATATTTGCTCTTCTAACCAATACCTCATAAGTTGCTTTTTTTTGTTTAGAAAATAATTTTTTATCCCAAAATAAATATTCTATAGCTTCAAAACATGTTCTCAAGCAAAGATTATACATCTTGCAATAAAAATTTTCTATTGCTCTTTAAAATTGAAATGTAATAAACCAAATTACACTTCACACCGAAATATCCTTCAGAGTATTTACTTCCTTAAAATATATATATTAATATTTTACAATTTAGCAATTGCCAGTGTTGCTCATTTTCATAACTTTTAATCATAATAGTTCTTGTTATAATCTTAAAAAAACCAGTAAATGTCATATTTGTAAAGTTTTAGGTCAGCTGTATACGGGTTGTTTTTTTTTTAATATCTCATTTAACCATAAAAACTATGTCAGGAAAGGCCACACTTTAACTGGTAAAGAAATGCAGTCTTGTATAGTTTATCTGCATTTTAAGATTGGCATGAGCAATACAGCAAAATAGCCTCTTGCTAAGGTAAATTGCATCTCTGCTCAGGACATTAGCCAGTGATTATAAAGACATGTCCTTTTCAGGGTAAGCAATACATACGTGTAGTCAAATTTGTGCTCACTATCTACAACGTGAGCTTTGATAGTATCTCTAATTTGCGCTTCCTGGAGTATTTGAAAAAATTTGGTTGTTTCATTTGTTATATTTAGAATAAAAATGTTTTTCACATATTCTCTTTTATGTTTATAATTGCCAGTGTGGTGTTCATGTTTCTCTGGCTACAAATAGGGTATTCAGAAAATGGGGAGAACACAATCTGTTAATATCTTACAAAATATTTATAATCTTTCTTAATTGTATCTAATTGTCTAATCTAATCTAATTGTACCTAGAGTGAGAAGTACTTAAATGAGTCTCTACAAGAGCGATCTTGTGATATTTGGCTTATCTAAAAGATTCAGGAGAAATCAAAATGGCGCTGGAAACTCTTATTGTATGTATTTAGAGGCATTAATGCAAAGACGTGGGTTCTTCTTGATGTGTCTTCTTCCTACCTGTCTACCTGCTTATATAAATGTGCGATAAGCTACATAATGGGTCCTTTCTCCCACAGACAAATAGGACCTTGAACTTGATCGGAGGAACCATAATGCGCAAGAATGTTGTCTTTCATTATGTGTTCTCTATGTTAGTTCCACTGCTTTTATTCAGTTCTACCAACTTTTTTTGAACAATCTTTGATAAAGAGGATAAGATTTGAGGAATCATCTTCCTTTTCTAGGTTTTCTTCAAGGCTTTTGGTGTCTTTGGGCAAACCATGCGTCCCTCTGTTTTCTAGTCCTTTAAATATAATAATTTGTAGTACTTTTCCTAATTTATATTGATATTGCCATGGTATACCTTTTAAGTTGTGAAGGATAGATGATAGAAAAAGTCAGAGAGACTGATTTTCACTCTAAGTGTTGACAAATGTATATATTATCAATTATACCTCTGAGTTATTTGCAGGTTAAAATGTAGGTGTTCATTCAGACACAGTTTGTGGAAGACCATTTAAAAGTTTTAAATCATAAAATGTGGTGTATCACAGTCAGTAAAAGCACCCGAAGCAATATTTAGAATATTTACATAATGATACCAAGACTTAACCTGTGCTAAGTTTTAGCAATAACTCTTCAGAAACATTCATGCTGTTTTTAGTTCGTTATATGAGTCAAATCAGCTCTAAACATTTCTGTGGAAGTATGTTGTTTTGTCTAGAACTATTGTATGCCAAACATAACTGAATACTTGAATTCTGAGTATAATACTGAGTAAGCATGATTTTGAGTGCAATCCAATGCAAACTATTTAAGAGAAAGCTATATAATTACCGCACAAAACTTTTGGGTCTGATCATGATTTTTACTGATTTGAAGGCTTGCCTGTATCCACTGGGCATATCATCAGAAATACCGTGCCATGTACCCCAGAAAATGCCATTGCGAACACCTTTGTATTTCTTGTGGTAGTACTTGCCATTGAGGTTGGCAGACAAGCATGCATCAAACCACCAGCCAGAGCTGTAGTATGCTCCACAGTTTCCTGAAGGATACCTGTCATTGTCTTTGTCCGGAGTCGTAAAGAACTTTTGATCATGGTTGTAATGCCTGCTGTAGTGAAGGGCATCTCCTGCTGTGCCGCTGTAGCCGTGAACACTTAGACGGTACTTTAGATATTCGTTGGCCACATAGAAGTGTTCGTATTTTGCATACTCTCTGATACCATTGAAATCTTCAAGTTCAATTCTCAGTTGCATTTCTTGGCTCTTTGTCAGGAGGTGAATTTTGTCATTCCCCAGCCAAAATTCCCGGCTGAGGTTTCCAAAGCCATTTTTGTAGTCGTTCCAGGTTCTGTTAAAGTTAGTGCTGCCATCCTGACGCCGCTGCAGCACTGTCCAGCCACCTCCATGTGTTTGCATGTCACAGTAAACGTCAAAGCTATCGTTTCTGGGGTCAGGGCTAATCCTGTAGATTCCATTACTCCTTCTGCCTGCTGTGTAATGATCAGCACAGTCTCTCTGCATTATTTGCATAACTGGTGGAAGAACAGATAGTGTTAGAATAAACATGATTTCAGTTTAAAAATAAACACATTTTTTATCCAGGCTGAAGTAGCATACAGAACTTGAATCGGAGAGACTTCTACATAGGAAATAGTATTAAAGCAGTTTCAGTTCTAGGGAGAAAAAGGATTTATTCCATCAGGTTTACTCTATTATAGATGATACTTAGGATCTCTGCATTGGCTAGCTGTCAAAAAAACCCATCTAAATTACTTTTTGTAGCAAAACTGCCTAATATGGGGGCATTTTGATTGTCTGCTTTCCCTTTTCTCCTTTTCTGTACTCTTTATCCTTGCATTACCTCCTGTAAATTCATCCTCATTTCTTCAGTCTGTATTTCTAATGCTTTGTGGTTACACACTTGCTGCTTTCTTATTTAAATGTATACCATCACACCCTGTCTATAATTTATATCTTAATCTGGCAGTATGTCAGAGAAAAAGCTTTGTCCATATGGGAATGACTTTAACCTGGCTATTGTTCAGTTAACATCATTTGATACATCACATAGCATCATTAGGAATGTTTCATGTGCTAATGTTGACTGTATTTTAGGAAGCAGGAAAAAAATTTAATAAAATTGTCTCATCTATTGTAGTAATACTGTTATTCCTAGAAAGAGGAAGCTAGAAAAGTGATCGTGCATTCGTGTGTATGTGGCATTGCTGGCTTTACAGTAAGGAAGTTTTAGCAGCTGCCGTTAACACAGCTTTTTCTCACCAATGGGTGATGTATTTTATTCAGAAGAAAAATACCCCCGAGTTTTTCCTGCAGATTGAAAATCCATTTTTGATCCACAGTGTCATCCAGCGTGCAAAGGCCATTGTGCTCAAAGACATGGTATTCTAATGCCATGTTCTTAAGTGATACAGAGAGCTCCTACAAGTTCTCAGTTAAGAGTCAAAATCTTAATGTTCATTCCTGTTGCAGATTTGAATTTATGGACATGTTCATTTGCAGGCTTGAATTGCGTATTTTTCGTAGCAAATTTAAACAATTAAACTACTTCTTGAAAGGGAGGAGTGTTCTCAGGCTGCAGTGGGGAATAAGACTCAGGACTCCTTGTTTGCCAGTACTGAAAATTAGACATCTATGAAAGCACGAAGTATCGGAATCAAAGGCTTAAAAGCCAAATCTAGATACAGAGTACATTCTTATTTATTTCACTGAATTTTGTGTAAGTTCTTTGGTGGACTAAGTTTCAGAGCAGATACTGACAGAGAATGTACATTTCAGATGCAATGCTTTTATAATCGAATTCAACTCCTATTTAGGTAAAGTTTTGCTATTTCAGTTTCAGTGGATGCAGTAATAGCTCCTGTGTAGGAAAAAGTTGTAGCTGTTATCTTTGCTAGTTTTCATAATATATTGCTGCTACAAACACTTAGCATCAGTTACTGTAAAATACAAGGAATATCTACATGATCATATGCTATGAACAGTACCCAACATTTCAGTGTGAAAAATATCTAAAACGAATTTAGTCTGTTATGAAGTACTTATTGTACTTGAATTTGATTCATTTCACATTAGCAATATACCAAATATCACTCTTTTTTGGTGAATGTTTATCTGAATTAAAGTAATTGATTTTCACTGATTTATATCTGATTTAAGCTGATTGTTGATATAGTAAAATCATTACCTTTATTATTACTCATTTGCTCTTTTCATACTTGCAAGAATTTCAGCTGTACATACACTGTACTATCTGCATATGTCCTTCAATTTTCAATATGGGTAGACAGAAGAACAGTTTTATTTTAAACTTGAATGCTAACCAACAGAGGCTTAAAAACTGTAATGTGGCCTGACTTTGCTTTATCTCTAGAGAGCCCTGTCTGCATATGTGTCATATCTAAGTGGTAGAATACACTGACAATCTGGTGAATATTTCTTGTTTTCAAAGATTCTTGCATGTCATATAAAACTTTATGACTTTAAAAAACCCTCAGTCTTCTCTTAATAAGTCAACTTTAGAAAGAAATTACTAGTTCTATTTCTTAATTAGGACAATTGTAAAAGAAAAGAGTGTTTTCAGTGATAACACCTGTTTTCTGGTTTATATTGCTTATAGATTAGATTAATGCTAAGGGAATAATATTAAAATGATTGTAGATATATTACCCACTTGAAAAGTATTGTTAATAAGCTTTTCTAGCTGAACCTTTCAGTTATTTGCTGTGATGATAGAAAAATTATTTTATTATCCATCTGTTAAAAACTAAACCTTTTACTAGATTCACTTTATGTTTAATAATAGCCTTCAGACCTCTTCAGAATAGTTGCAGTTTCACATTGAAAAAAATACCAAGCAGCTTTCTAAGGCACACCTAGAGAAAATTAACCCTTCTCATCCAAGGAGAAAATATGTGTAGTTCATTGATGTTTAATATCCTTAATGAAGGGTAATACTGTGTAAAATAGAGTTAATTTTTCACGTTTACGAATTGAATTGCAAAAAAAAAGTCCTTTGAAAATTCCTGTTTTAAATCCCATAATAAAGTCCAGTTCTAGGAGGAACTGAACACCTGCAGCTCTCAGTAACCCTCTAGTGGCAGCTGAAATGTTTTACAGGAGTATAAATAAACACTAACGGAGCAAGTACTTAACTTGTAAAGTTAGTAACACAGCTATTTGGTTAAAATATAGTTTAAATTGTTTAGCTAATATTTGTAAAAGGCACAGACAGCTTATACAGTCAGTAAGAATGAACAGGTTACATACCAGGTTTTGGTTGCATTGCTGGACATTTAGAAGAACATTTGTAATCAAGGCTGTTCACAACAAACGTCAGATTAGCAACTTTGCTGTCAACATAATGTTCTACATTGTTCATATTTATGTGGCTCATCTTCTCTAAACGACCCTGCAGTGTCTGAATCTGGCTCTTTGCATTTTTCAAGCTGGTTGCCATTCTGTTAACTTTGCTTTGCAGTTCCTTTACTCTGTTATCTTGGATTTTGTTGTTTTCTGCTGGAGTTTCTGCATCAGGTAGCAGGAATTCATTTTTATTATTTCTTTCTTGGTTGTCATCTGCCTGCAGCTTGCAATCTTGGCAGCATTTCTTCAGCTTGTTTACTGCTTCTTTAAGGGTCTGTACTTCTTTGAGAGTCTTCTCAAGCAGTCTGAATTCTTTGGGTAACTGGATGGTCATTGGTGGCAGATTTATCTGATATGGACAATCCTCTCCTTCATCACATTTCCGATTAGTTTTGAGTTTTATAGGACAAGTTTCAGTAACTTTTTCTTCTTTAGCATCCTCTTCATCTTCTAAAACAACTGCAAAGACATTTGTTAAAGCAAGGAGAGCTGTCAAGACTAAGTAAATGAGCAGCTTCATCTTCACAGAGAAACTAGCAGTATGAGGAAGTATGCAAAAGTGGAACAACTTTATAAGGGCAGCTTGAAGCCTGTGAGTTATCAGACTGCCTACACTGTTCTCAGAAATGGGTGGGAGTGCTTGCATCACGAGTGATTAATAGCAGAGCAAAGTAGGTAGTGCTTGCAAGAGTAGCACGTTTCAGTGAGTATTCCTGACTCAGAACTAGTGTATGTAAGCAAAATGATGAAATGCATGTGTGCTGATCACTTATGCAGTTCAGTTTCATTCCTTGTACATATATTTTCTTTTTTTGGGGAAAAAAAATCACTTAGCTCTGTGTTATATCAGTCGTCTTAACATTTGAGTGTTCTAAAAATGCTTTTCAAAACCAGATTGTAGTTTTATCATAGCAGGTGGAAAAGGTGAAAAACTGCCCCTTTCCCAGTTTGAGGTTTATCACAGCAGTAGCTTCACTGATGCTCAGTTCCTTTCTTCCTAAAACTTTTTTTTAACTGAATAGATGTATTAATGAAAATTATTTAAATCCCAAAGCATGTTGAAACACACATACAGTTTTGGTTCCAAACATTTTTCAGGAGTCACAAACTAAGGAGGATGAGCAGCACTTTCTTCTTCCCATTTTGCCTAGCACTGCTTAGAATAGTTATCTGGGATATTCATGATTTGTATGACACATCACAGTTAATGTTCACTGTTATCTGATTCTGAGTACCTCTTATAAAACCTTTCTAAGTGAAGGGAATGGAATTTAAGACACCCTCCCCACCCCCTGCTCTTTGATGCACAAATCTGAGCTGTTGGACTGATTATCCAGAAAACCCAAAGCATATCCTGGTATTCTGAATAATGTCCCAAATTCTAAAGTAAGACAGAGAGCTAGGGAAGGAGCTCCCGTTCTTTTCTGTATTCCCGATTTTCAGTTTCTGCTTTTCTTTTTATTGTGCCTTGTGTCAGCTTTAAGAGTTAATCATGTACTTTGCATGACTAATCACACCAAATGGAACACTTCTATTGTAGGTGATGTTTGCTGTGTACTTCCTCATTTTTATTCTACAGCCACCTTTACCATTCTCACATGCTGCCTATGCACTTTTAATGTTCAATGTAATTTTCCTTGTGCCCCAAAGCAAGGCTGCATGAACATGTCTTTGTGGATTCATAGCTGTCAAGAGCCAAATAACTTGCATGAATAAAGGGTTTTCACACCAGTTCTTCTTTAATTAGTCCAATCTGAACAATTTATTTCCCTAAACACTAATTGAAATTACTCATAATACAGATTAAACATTAAACAGATATTAGTCACACACATACTCTGTAAGTTCATGATCTCTGGAATGTTACTAGCTTTTCTAGAGACCACAGGTTTATATGGATAATACAGGAGGGAAGCTTGGTAAAAATCCTACTTGTCTAACCTGCTACAAAAATTCCTTTGGATTCTTGCATAGCACAATGGTCTGGGCATTTTCTTGGGAAATGGGTTTTGAATCTACCTTTCCAATATTCTAAATGAACATCCCAGAACCTGGCATGGTGCTTTTAGTTATGTGGCAAAACTGTGTATCTCTCCCTTTCAGATCATGCTAGTTCCCCAGCAAAGAGGTGAGGCACCCCAGCTTGGGTGTAAGATATTGACACCACTTTGGTTTTATTAAAAATGCATCAGAACTGAAGTGTTTGTAACAGATGAAATGTATGATTTTAATTGGTGGGTAAAATTTTAAAATTTTTCATTTGATCAATAGGACCCTAGATTTTTTTATATCGGTCTAAAATCAGGTATTTACAGAGTATTGTTCTCCTGCATGGCTCCTACTGTCAAACTGAGTAAAGCTATACCAGCGTCTTTTGAAGGGGTTTAGAAATGTAATAGAATTCCTAAATCCTTGTTATTTGGGAAGCCGCGTTCCCCCCACGTTGTTTGTTCTGTTTACAGTGAACTCTGCTATCTGCTGTGGGACTTTGGACTGGAAAAACTATTCTGTATCTGTAAAATTTATAATAATTTTCCTTGGTAGGCCACATCTTATAAATTGCCTGGAAATGTTTAAATGCATATCAAATGTGTTATAATTTATATATTGTAATTTATGACTGTTGTGCTGCATTGAAAGCCTAAAATATCATTAGAACTTAATAACTTTCAGAAGGGCAGAAATTTCTAGTAATGCTGAACGTCAAAGAAAAGAAAGTTCAGATAGTAATGTGAGGTATCTGAGCTTTTCAAACATGTTTGTCCTGGGACATTAATTCCTTGACCCTTTATGTACCTTCATTTTGGGATAGTTACTTCCTTCTTTGGATGAGATTTCTATAATCCTGAGGTGCTTTGTTATCCTCCTGATTTTGTTATTAGTCTGATGTTCTGCTGCTAGGCTATCCGCTGTCTGTTTGGATCCTGGAAGATCCACTTCTCCATCAGATATCTGTATGCTTCTGCCTGGAGAAGCCTTGTAATTGAGGAGGACTGGTCTTTCTTCTTGTTCTGTCAGGGAATGTCCATTCCCAACAATTTGTCAAGTCTGTCTTCCATCAGGAACTCAAAGTAGTGTGCTACAGCCTTTTCTGTGTTTTGTGCCTCTTATCTTCCTTGGGATAAATGAAGCAAACTTTCAAAACTGAGTTTTTCACAAGTCTTTCCCCTTTGAAAAGGCACTGAGCAATCGTAAACTCTAACATGCTGATGCAGCTTAACTAATGGCAGAAATATTGGACCAGATGAAAATTGAGAACTGCAGTTTGTAAACAAAGTTTCTTCCCAGATGGGGCTTTTCTAGATCCCTAGAGTGTTCTGTATAATACTTCAAGCTTTGAAGTAGTTAAGCAATCACAACATGCAAAAGCCAATCTTTTTCAACTGTGAAAAACATCTAACTGAGTAACAGCTGATGGTCACAAGTGAGAATTTTTTACCAAGGTCTTTTGTTTGGTTAAAGGTCATTTTCTTGTAGCTGTTCGTCTCCTTTCGTCTTCTTTTTAGGAATCTATTTTTCCTCCTCTGGATTGAAGAGATATCTTAATCTCACAGACATATCTTCCTAAAGATAAAATAACCAAGAGCTCGTGATATTCTTAAATTCTACTGAAGACTTTAATTCTGTTGCCAGAACTACCCAGTGGTTGCAAGGTTAAAGAAGTAATATATTTTGGTTTAACAGACTTGTCTGAGGACTGTTTATTCAGAGTTTATCAAAAGCAGCATGAACCATTTCCCATGATTTTTTAGAGCAAGGTTTTTTTTCTGGCAGATAATGGAATGTAGGTCAAGTAGAAAACAACAAAGTTAAGACTGTAGGCAGATATTAATTTACCTAGTGACTATGGCAATTTAAAACATGACAGCTTGCCATCTGTTTGATTTCTGGCTTTGTCCTGGGAGCTGACATATACTGCAGAAGAGTCGTTGCAAAACATCCAGATTTGTATAAGCAGTTCAAATGATTGATATGAACAAACCTGAAGCACATCTGGGCTCATTCATATAAACCATTTTGGTGGCAGAGGTAGGATGTATTAAAATTCAACTGCTGCAGTAATATTTTTGATGTTTTTTGTAGACTTCAGTGATTCTGTGATACATTTAGCTGAGATGGAAAGTAATTAGATTAATTTTCAGTTTTTCCCGTAATGTGGAATATATACCAAAAGTTCATACTAGAAACAAATTCTGATTTAGGATTCTTTTTGATTAATTCAATTGTTTTCTTTTTTAATTGAGTAGTCATTCTTCATGCAAGCAGTCTTTATGTTGTCCACTGGATTGTGGGACTATCTGTTCAACTTCCTCATGTGTCTATGAGAACACATCAGGACACGGAAAGGAAGGCAGTCCTATTCCATTTGATTTTAGTTGTTAATACTCTTATTGAGATACAGATTACATAGGACTAATAGCCGCGTGGGTTTCCTATCTGTTTAAATTGGCCTTTGCTTTATTTACGAATTATGGCAATGGGCAGAAATGCCACACTGGCATAGAGCATGTAAGTAGTAGGTAACATATTTATATAAGCAATTGTAAATGTAATGCTTATTATGAAACTTGTGATTAAAGAATGTCGCTCCTTCTGTTAAGGTGAGTAAAGAAAGAGATCCATGAAAGTAAGTTCCTATTTATTTTTTTTCTCCTATGATGCCTGAAGATCTGCCTGCCCCAAATCTAGAATTTACTGCTGAGTATTTCCTTTATCTGTAGCCACAGAAGGTGATGTAGTTGGCTAAGTATATGGAGAAAAAAACCTAGCATGCCCTCTTAAGAATGATGACATACCAAATACAAAAGCCTCTCCTTGCTGTGTCCTTTTGGGAAAATTGCTTTTTGATTCCCACAAACAACTCCAATAAAACCAGCCGGTATAAGACTGTACTGATTACTCAGTATCCTCCTTCTGAGATTCATAGCCACACAGGAGACAGCAGGAAAGCTATCTCCTTTCCTGAAATGCCTATCTTACTGGTCTCTTATCCCCCCTTTTACTGAGCCATGCAAGACACAATTAGCCAGATGCAGTATTTCCTCACCCACTGTATCATCTTGATGGTGGCTGATTTTGGTATTTTCCATGTAGGGATTGCTTCTTCCCATAAACTGGGGAGAAAACTACTGTTATGAACCATGCCTTGGGAAAGAATTCATGATATTATTTTTCCTAGTTGTTATTTGTTAGTTTTAGAAGACTTTTCAGCAGTTTATTTTTCGTTAAAGGATGCCTGGCTGATCCATCTGTAATTAGAAAAGTAAAATTGGAGAAACTCTGTGTAAGGCAATACAGTGCTACATCTACTCTAAGTAGGTTTATTAATGTTTTTCATGAATACCTTTACCCCTACTCCGTTTTGTCTTGTTTATGTAGCATCATCTGCATATAGCCTTTTTAATGTGAAATACTCTAGTACTTCAGTATAAATGGTATATCAGTATAAAAGACTCCATTTCAAAATAAAGTGAGTGCATATTAATAATTTCTCAGGCTCGTTATGCCCTCACTCTGTGAAATAATGATATGCTATATTGAAAAAGTGCATGCTATCTTCTTATTCATTACATTTATGGTTTACTTTGAATAGGAAACAGGGCAAAATAATTTGTGAAGCACTTTGTGAAATAGAAAAAAGCACTTTCTTAAATTATTTAAATTATTTTAGCTTCCAAATAGAAATGGCTTAGAAAGGTAATTTTTTTTTTCCCCTGTAAAAATAGCACTTTTAAGGAAAAACAGATTTATATATGGATTTGATTTTATACAAACATACTTGTTACTTTGTTATAGTTTTGCTCATCACAAACATCAGGAGAGAAATGCCTGACTGCATTTGTACAACCAATGGCCTCACGACTTCAGATATCATTGTTTATCACCTATATTAAATGTTGAGAAAACTCAGTGACAAATCTTTTTCTACTTGAAAGGCTAATAAATAGGCTTTACTGGGGACTTTCCCATACTTATCCTAAAAAATCTACTGCCTGTCAGTATGTGTGTAGTTACAGATGAGATGGATTCCACCTTATTTTTTAACTCTAATGACAGGATTAATTTAAAAATCATACTGCAATTTTCTTTACCTTCTACCATTGTAACCTTTCTCTGGAATAATGACTTAAGGCGTATAATTCCCTAAATATCTGCAGTATAGCTGTTCCTGTCTGTACTTAAAATGTTTCCTAACCTCTAAAATGGAATGCAAAATTGCATTGAAATACTGATAACTACAATTTATGGTAGAACTAAATATCTACAATCTTAAATTAGTGATTTTGCTCTTCTTGTCTTAAAATACTTAGAAATATGTGCTGAAGCCTGAGATATTGTTGAGTAGAGAAATTCTAGTTCATTTTAGAAGTGTTAGTCTTCTATAAATCTGTATGAATATTTGCAGCATGTTGAAGAATGAGTGATGTAGATGATGGAATAAAAAGTGTAGTAATGATATTTACTAGGCATGTATAAATCGTGATGCAACACTTCACATTAAAAACAGAGTTTAGGTCATCCAAATATTTGATGCTTAGTCTGAGCTAATCAGTTTGGCTCCCTCTATTTGTCAATGGCAAGTAAGAGTCTCACTGAGGATGTTTCTTGTTTCTTATAAATGCTGGAAAGCAATCTGAAATAATTTAATGAGTTAAAATTTATTATTAAAAAGAATCAGAATCTTAAATACACTGGCTTAATTATGATCCTCTAGCCTGGCATCTCTTTTTATCGTCCTTACGCTTCCTAACATCTAAAGGCAATGTATTTCACTCTTCAGCTGTGTGGTTTGGAAAAAATATGCAAGCGAGACAAAGGTAGTCAATGTTTAGACTCAGTATACTTCAGGGCAAGTCATTATCTTCTTTTGAGTAAAAATTAGAGAGAGTTGTTGATACATCAGCAGAATAAAAAGACTACCTTCTAACTGATGCAATAGTTATTCAGCCACTGCATCCTTATTCAGTCATGGCATTTTCAGTTTGACAGGGCAGGGCCCTGAGGTAACCTGGTCTAAATTTGAAGCTGTCCCTGCTTTGAGCAGGAGGTTGGACTAAATGGCATCCAGAGGTTCCTTCCAGCCTTAATTTTTCTGACTCAACTCCACTTTTGTATTACATGGAGTTTATTTTTTGCTGAACTATATGTTGTAATAAAAATTATATAAACAAAGCATTCTGGAAAATGAAGTGCATACTTCAAGCCCTGTAGCAAAAGTGGTGAAGCTGGTAAAAACTGTCCCATGTATTGTGCAGGGAATCAGATGAATTTGTCACAGAAGTCCTTAAAACCATTAAATTCTCTGGCATGGGGACTGGCAGTTTTTAGAGCAGGTTTATTGTGGTTTGGTTTTTTTTAAGATAAACCTGTTGCCACAGAGGTTACAAATACTACCTCTATAGACTTTTGATTGTGTTTCCTTTATTTTTGGATGCTCCATCTTGAAGTAGCCAGGACGTGATCTTCAGAAGTAATGAGAAGTCATAGAAATTCTCAGAAATTAAGAACAATATGAACTATTATATTTGGCCATTTAAGAAGCCAAGTTAGTATGCTACTTTTTAGTTAGCTAACTAATTTTTCTTCATTTTATTGTTAGCGTATCACTATCGGTTCTAGTTGATGGCAGCAGTGATGCTAAGGACCTGGAGCAGATGCTCCTTGTTTTCCACTTCTGTGTAGACAGTTCTGCACTGTTCTGGCACGAGTGCTAGCTCAGTACTGAACTTGCTCTGAGCAATGGCCTGACCTTAAGCAGAGGGCTTCTGTTCCCTTAGGGCGTTATCGTGGGTCCAAGCTTTTGTCTAGATAATCTGGAGATATCAGACACAGGCAAACCAAACACCAGCAGATATCCCTAGCTCACCTCATCTAAAGGATGAAATAGGTTCTGTGGAGACTGATAGCCAGCAATATGAATAGAAATGCAAGAGTCATAGCATGGGTTCAGCATGCTCGTACCTGTTGCTCACCTGGAATGTAGAAATAACCCCTGAAAAGGCAATGAGAGATGGTGTTCCCTTCTCCCCAGACTAAGAAACACCTGAGCTATGTGGTAAGTGTTCAGACACTGAGGACTCAATGAGGATTTTGACATAGGATACAAAGCTTTCTATTCAAAGAGGAGAACTTATCCTTTTTCTTATCTGAATGGTTAAATATTATCCAAAAGAGCTAAAAAAGCTCTTCCAAAAAACAGCACAGAGAGAAAATTCCAAACCTCACATAGCAGACTGGCCAGAAGAGCCATTTGCCAAGTGGCTAATACTGTATTGAAATCCCGAGTGTATACAAACTTTAGAATATATTTATCCCTTGATATTTTTGTTGTTTCCTATTATGAGGCAAAAGAGTTGTTGGAGGAGACCTTTCAGATGTTTGAAATAAACAAAATTAATATAAAATGTTGGATATTCTGTGTTAAAATAACATTAAGTGTAGTCACAGTGTCTTGTTATAATTACAAAACCTACAGCTTAGAAGGAAGAGATGGAAAGTGTTATTATTTCATTTGAGCTTAGAATACATTTCAGTTATTTTGCAGTATCTGCAAAGATAATTAGAAACATGTGTTAGCTCCATCAGTTCTCTGAAATGCAGAGGTCCTAGGGACTGTTGAAATTAAGTGTTCCGTAGGAAGCCTTCAAGTGTTTCACTTTCATAAGAATTATGAGTAATTTTATGTTAATCAGTACTTAGTGGTGGCTATATTTATCTTCTGTGCTTTTCTTGATGCTTTTATCAAAAGAGTGTGAGGAATTAGACCAGCATTCAGATTGTATCATCTTTTTAGGTTTAAAATTTGACTTAGTTTTATCCAGTTTTGGAGAGTCCCAAAAGAAGCTTAAAAAGCCTTGAAATTCAAGACAGGGAATGTCAAAGTTCTGAGAGTTCTTATTTATATCATGTCTGAGTTACAGAAAACTTGTTTTGAAATTCCTGATGAGTTCCTTGGTCTATTGCTTTGAGCTCACTGTCAGAAAGGATTTAATATAATCTGTTAAAATGGAGAATGCAAAAGCCTGCTGCACTTCATGTGGGAGTGAAGAGGTGCTGATGTAGTTAGGGCCGTGTTTCACTAGTTTTGCTCACATGGAAGAGTACCTGATTTATCAGGTGGGTCCTCTCCCTTCCATGGTTTTAATATCCATTTGTATTCTGACATCTTCTCTTTATTACCAAATAAAGGCCTTCTGGCCTGGGAGAAACTACTGTGGTCCTACATCCAGGGTCTAGTGGAACTGAAGTTGAGCTGGAAGAATATAAAAAAACTCCTTCCGATTGTGTGTAACCTCTGATCCTGCTCACTTTTTCTTGGAATTTTTTTCAAAAGATTTTGAGAAGAGTTCTTATGGGGAGCTGTTGGTAGCAAACAAATACGAATTTGTTACTGGTATGGGTATAGAGAAAGTTACACAGGTGTAAAGAACATCTATTTGAGCAGAAATATTTTCTGTTTTGCTCATGGATTCTTGTATTTAAAAGGTTCCTTCCCAGAGCCAGAAAGTCCATCTTTTCTTGCTAGAAAAATATGAAGGATATGCCCTTCCCTTTACCCTTTCCAGCAAAATATTCCTCCACAGTCTTTATCACAGGAGAGAATTATCCAGTACCTTCTTTCATGGGACTTTTCACTGATTAAAGGAAACAAATTTGTTTTAGAATTTGGGTTTGGTTTTGTTTTGTTATGTTTTGTTTTTCTGGTAGAAAAGCCAAACTTCAAATAGTGAAGTAACATGAAAAAATGTAACAAAGTTAGAAAATTACACTGATGTTAATCTGTTAAAGATGAGTGTGAAGTAAAAGAAAGGGTAACTTAATAGGCTAACATAAACATAACAGACATTTTAAATCAAGAGGGGAAGATACAACTAAGTCCAGTAATGAGATACATACTTCCATACTGTTTATGTGGTTACATTTATGGGAGTACGGGGAAAACGAAAGCAGAAAGTTACCAGGCAACCATCCGTTAGCAGCCAAATCTTCATCCAACTTTCCAATAATTCTCCATTTAGATAAGGAAAATTTATTTTAGTTTATCCAGATGATCTATCAATTTGGAGTGTGTTTAAAAATGTACGGGGGTCTCAGTTCATTCTCATGTATAAGGAGAAAGAAAAGCAGAGAAAAGCAAAATACAGTTAAGTACAGCTGACATGGAAAAGGACTGGAAGACTCAACAGTTTAAGAATATTTACCTGACTGTATTCCAAACTTCAGATTTGAGATCACTAGTATAACAAAATTATCTCAGTTCTTTCCAGGGCATTATGGTTAACAGAGGACTGAAAAAAGACATCCTCAGTTGCTATTCACAAGCTCTTTTTTCCCCTCACTACTCCATCTTCTCATTCATTCTTTACCTTTTCAGTGTAGCAACAGACTTAGTTGAACTAAGGAGAACTACTATTTTACTTACCTCAGCAATGTGAGAGCCTCAAAGCAATAAAATGAACTATGAGTATGTCTTGGGGGGAAGGGGGAGGAGTGAAATGTAACTTCTTTTTTAAACTTGGGATATTAGTCTCGTACAAAGCTTTTTTTTTTTTTTTTTTTTTTTTTGTAGAAATGTGGCTAATACAGATCCAACTGACCAGAAGAAAATGATCATAAACCTGCATTTAGAAATGTTATGTTTGTATATGTGTACATATGTTTACATATAGATGCTGTTGGCTATTTTCTCATTACTTGTTTTCTTTGTGTGTTCTTGAACAATGACTTTTTTTGAACCAACTTGCAAGCTTACTTCCCTAAGGTTGAAATCTGGAAGCTCTAATACTCGTTACAGTCACTGCTGCCAAAGTATAGTGTTTTTTGAGTTAACCCAGAGCTTATTCAAACATATGTTGTTTAAACTCAAGCATTTTTACAAATAAGAAGAGTTAGGAATATTTTCTATTTTTTACACTGAATTTCCATGTTGCTATTATTAGGAATTAATCAAATTAATCAGTGTACTCTTGTGTTACATGTGCAAGATGGGCCATTTTGAGTTTGGGTGTTTTGGTTTTTGGGTGTTTTTTTGAGTAATCTTTCCAAGACCCTTGGCGCTAGATTTCACAGGAATCTGGGGACTTCAATACTGACCTTTATACAAGACATTAATGCTCTCTGGCAAGCATTTCTCTTCTGAAAGTCTGATGTGTTAGGTACCTTGTACAAGATATCTCCTTCCATACAACCTTCTGTCATGTGTATTTATTATTTGCCTGCAAAACCAAATTTATTGTAGATCAGTTGAGAAGCATCAGGGAAGTGAGTATTCATTTAATCCATTTCAAGTAGATTTTTTTAACTAACTTGTATTGTGCTGCATTTTAAAACAAGGTTCTGCTAACAACTGTATATGCCTTTTATAATGGATATTGTGAACATAGTATAAATTATATTTAATAGCTGGTAGATGTAATAGGCACAAACATTTTTACGAAGTTAAGATAATGCAATTGTTGCCCTTAAATTACAGTTTTCCAAATGCTATTTTGATAGCTAAAGGGAAACTTAGTAGCTAATATTGTTCTCTGCCGTAAGATATTTGTCCTTGTAAACAAAAATATATCAAAGATATGCAAGGAGATGATCTGAAATGGAACATCAGAGGCAGAAACATATCTCCACAGACAGGGAATAGGCAAGGTCTGTGATTACAATCCAAGAAGGCCAAATGTGCTTGTTTCCATGCAATGGAATGAAGTGTGAAATACTCTGAGGAGAAACAATACAGGAAAAGTTGTTTTAATAGTTGCTGTAATTTGCCATTGAGCTAGAGGATGTCTATGGCCACAAGAGGCAGTTTGCTTCAGGAATGTGAATAGCCTTTTCAGAAGATGGAAGGGCAATCAATTTCTTGGCTCTAATTCCATTCTAGCTATTAGTAGGAACCAAAGTCATCCCAGCTGGAAAACTATTTACTTCTCAGCCCACCTGATGGCAAATGTGTCAAACTCTGTCCTTTCTACTGTCCACTGAGTAGTGTCTCTGAAAGAATTTGACCCCTACCCGTTTTCAGTATCTTTTGCAAAGAGCTGTTACTCATTTTCTGCTGAGTATGTGCACAACCATACTTCCAGGACCAAGTGGGTACCTACTGTCATTCCAGTCCTATCTCTAATTTTTGTTATTAATAGGCAATGTATTCAGGGACAGGAAAATTCAAGTTTCCTATTCATCAGCATGATAGAAATGTGTAAGGAAAACAATTGCTAGCCCCATTCCAGGTGTTCAATGAATTTCTAGGAGCATCCATTGATTCAGCTAAAATAGCTTCTGAAGTTAACTTCATTTACACGTTACTTGCTATCACCTGTGTGGGAAAGGCAGCCTTGAAAGCAGTGTATGTCTATGTATCAGGGGCATCATCCCTCGTTTGGTTTTATCACCACAAATAACACAATTTTTCTACATTAGGCTCATGCTTTCCTCCGTTCTTCCATATTTCTCCCTTTCAAGTGGTTGCCTCTTTCCCTTCTGCTTTCCCAAGAATTTTGGAGAAAACAGTGTGCTGGGCTTTAAATAACAAATCCTGGGATCAGGGTAGCCCAGCAATGACTCTGATGGCTCTCCGAATAAAGTTGTGGTAATGGGAACTATCCGGTGATGATGCTTTTCACAGAATTCTCACTCCCTTTGACATGCTGGTATGCTATCCATACAGTCTGTCTTATGTAGTCCTCAAAGCTATGTGTCTTCACGTTGTGTAGGACCAGCCTTATTGGAATAGAGCTTTTACATAGCCTCAGGGACAAGTTTGACGTTTCTGCAGAAATAAGCTTACATGGCATAGGTCTGCAGTGGGAAGCTAAGTGGTAAGAAAAACTGGAACTCACAGATATAGATGGGAGGAGCACGGAGAAAGGATGATAGTGAGGTACCACCCAAATAGCACAACAATACCTACACATGGTGCTAAGAAATAAATGAGTTGAGATATGGAAATATTTTCTTTCTCACAGAAGAACTAGTTAGTATTGTGAACTTCAGTGAACAGTATCTTTGGATCATAGAGGATGCCAAAATAAATATTTGAGATCTGCTTATCTTTAATCTCATGCAAACAAATGGAAGACAGATCTTCTTTCCTTTTCTCAGGGCCTCAGATAACAAAGATTGTCTTTGCTACCATGAAGTATTTTGCAGTAGATATTAAAAAAATACATAAATCAAACAGTTATCAAAAAATGTGTACTTCCTTTCACATATTAACTTGGATCCCGATTCTTGACCATAGGACTCATTCCGGACGGTTTCTCCTGGATATCCAAGAAAGGGGCATCTGCAGAACAGCCCACATATGGATCTCTTAAATGGCCCGTAGTTCAGCTTAAAAAAAGGCCTTTCCCTGGAAGCCTTGTCAAATATAAGGGTTGAATATGACTTTGGTGCTGCAGTAACTTTGTTTCTTATTTCAGGAGATCTGCACAACCACATTTCTTGGCAGGTTCCCATAGAAGTTGCAGGTTTGGCTGGCTGCCCCAAAAGGCTAGCTATGGACTTTCATAGAGTCAGATCACCTTACATTTTTAACCTGGATTTAACCTGATTCTCCTTACCTGTAACCAAAGGAGGGGAAGAAAAGGCTTTCTAAAGAAATATCACACGGAAACAGTGTGGCCAGCAGGACCAGGGCAGTGATTGTCCCCCTGTACTGGGCACTGGTGAGGCCGCACCTGGAACACTGGGTTCAGCTTTGGGCCCCTCACTTCAGGAGGGACATTGAGGTGCTGGAGTGTGTCCAGAGAGGGGCAACGGGGCTGGTGAAGGGTCTGGAGCACAAGTCTTGTGGGGAGCAGCTGAGGGAACTGGGGCTGTTCAGCCTGGAGAGGAGGAGGCTCAGGGGGGACCTTACTGCTCTCTACAGCTGCCTGACAGGAGGCTGCAGGCAGGTGGGGGTCGGTCTCTTCTCCCAGATAGCAAGTTGATGGGACAAGAGGAGATGGCCTCAAGCTGCGCCAGGGGAGGTTGAGGTTGGATATTAGGAAAAATTTCTTCACAGAAAGGGTGGTCAAGCATTGGAACAGGCTGCCCAGAGAAGCAGTTGTGTCACCATCCCTGGAGGTATTTAAAAGATGTGGTGTAGATGTGGTGCTTAGGGACATGGTTTAGTGGTGGAGTTGGCAGTGCTGGGTGAACGGTTGGACTTGATGATATTAAAGATCTTTTCCAACCTAAATAAGTCTGTGATCGCAGGAGATACTATCATGTTGCTGCTGTGATATTTCCCAGTGGCACAATTGGGCTCCTGGTCCGATTTCCTATTTATATTAAGAAAGACTGGCTCAATGGCCCAAATTACTGCCTTCAAGACACTGAGGAATCACCTAAGAGATGGGCACACTGCGTCACACACACGCAGGTTTTGCAGTACTAAATACGTGGAGTGGTTTGATGTTGCTGTTCGCCGAAGGCCTGCCCAGGCCTGTAAAGCAATGTGTTCTGTGGCCTGGGGGTGACCCAGCTGGAGCCCAGCTCCTCGTTCTTATAACCACAGTGCCTGTAGAAACACGTTAGGCCTCAGTTTCACCTGTGCGGGCCAGCTGGCATATACCAAAACTGAACCAGTTAAGCCTTGTGGAAAACAAGTGATTTAGAGCCTGAATTCAAAGTCAAGACAGAAGTATCAAGAAATATTAATACAGGCAGAAAATCAGAAAAGAAATTGTGGTGCAGATAGCACCCCAATGTGACAGACACATTATTTATATCCTTATATTATGCTTTGAATTATTATGAAATAAGCATTTTTCATCTGTGTATTTGATTTCGCTGTGTATTTGGTATGTTACCAAAGACTGTATAAACTAAAAGGCTGCCAACTGTAGTTATAAAAAGTTGCAGCAGAATGAAAATATAAGTGCTTAGGAGATTTCATAACTGTCTGTTTCCCTTCCATAGCTATTTTCTGCTGGAAAAATCACAAGCACCAGAGTAGCTGAGCTGAAGGGAAAGTACACCCTGCTGCATACGACTGTGATAAGGTATAATATTTCTTTTTCAGACATTGTTTAAGTAGCGAAAACATTACATATTTAAAGTAATTTTCTGCTCATGGTGATGCCTAATTATCATTCAAGGCTTTTTTACAGTGTTCATTAAAAGAAAACAAAAAGACAAGGTTGAAAAATAATATTATTTAATAGGAACTTTCAAGGTAATTTGGGATATTTAAATACTTGTTTGAACAACATCTTTGGTTTTAATATAAACATAATAATGGCAATGGAGAGAAGCACAAACTGCAGCAGACAATATACAAGTTTAAAATAAATATATATTTGAAGATCGTGTAGCCAGAATTGTAACATATGAAAAGACTCTGACCTGCTGAGCTAATATCATAGAGAGCAACTGAAGAAGCTAAAGGCTCATTTCTAAGAAGGAAAATTACTCTCTGGCCCATCTGAAATTTTACCCTCTGATAATATTGACAGTCACATTATACAGGACTGCTAATAAATTTAGAAGGTTAGAACCTTAAGCTTCAAAATATAAATGAAACTCAGAAGTTAGCTGTAGTAGTTGTGAGTCTGCTGTGCTCCCGTACTTTCTGGAGGAGAAAGAAGAGAGGAGATCATGCTCGTAGCCCTATGCCAGGGCATGTGTGACTGGAAGGAAAGAGGGAGGGACAAAGTGGGATGCTATACTACAGTTATACTAGGTGAACAGCGGGTCACAGAACAGAGCAGTCCTATCACAAATATTGCAATACTACATTAATATTTGTGACTAATAATTTTGACATTACTTATGCTTTATCCATAATTGTCAGTAAAATCAGCATTATGATACTTCTGTTATATTTCTGTAATAGATACTGTAATATCCACCATACTGGCAATATTTTTGCCCAGTTTTCCTGGAAGTCAACATCAAAATCCTTATGGCAGTTCTGCTTATAAGACAACCATGGCTATTCTGTCGTTGAAGCTAAATCCTAAGGATTCTAAAACTAATTCAAGTCATACCTGCTTCCTTGGGTTATGCTGGGAGTTGGTGTGCCTCCTGGCAATATGAATAGCGACAAGTGCTAAATCATATAATTTGAAAAGGGGTTCACAAAATCCTGAACATAGTTTTTCTTGAGGTTAGCTGAGTCTTCTAGTTTTGTCTTAATAAAATAGAGATAATATGGCTCTGACTCTGTAAAAAGTCATCTGACTTTATTCATACTACTGCATAGCAAATATTTTTGGTAAGTAAAATTAAAAACAGCACTCCTACACTAGTTCAACTCCCTAGAAAATTCAAGAAGCATTTTCTCAGTGCTCAGAACTCAACATATTATGTGCGTTTTGGATTAGTTGATTGAGAAGGTTTCTACCACACCGGTGTTCACTGAGCTGAAGTAGGAATCCAGTAGCTGCTGAACTTGATTGACTTTTAGCCAGTGGTAGTCTGAAATCAGTCTTTGTTTGGAAAAAATACAAACATATTGCTACATATTTTATTTTATATATTTATATATAATTCTTTTGTATGGAACATTATTTTACGTAAAGATGATTCCTTTGTATGTCTAGTAAGTGGAATACGGCCTGAGTGAAAACAGGACTCAGCTGTCTTTTCTGTCACACATAAAACCGCCGTAAACACCATGCACCAAAAGCATGAAAATGTTAGATGGTAGATTACATCTCTCATTCTTTCCATGGTTCTCACAGGAGTACGAAATTACCATATTTCTTTAAGAAAGTCGTTCGGAGAGAATCATGTCACATTCTTTACTTAGATGTAGTCATGCATTAAAACAATACGCCAGCACATGAATAAGTACTAATTCCTGCAGATAAATCTCTCTTACTGCTAAAAGAAAGCAAGGGAAATCAATTACCAAAAATTGATTGTGATCTGCAGTACATTTTAAGGACTTTTCAGACATGAAATGTGGGATTCACTTGTCCATATGTTAACATCAGTAGACATGCACATTGAACTAGGTATCTAGAGTCTCTTAATGGTCAATAGAAAGAAACAGAGACCACACACTTCCTCCTCTTATGGACATCTGCAAGTGTCTGGTTTTCTCCATTGGCTCTGAAGAGAATCCTGATGTTAGGTTCAGTATGTGTGTATATCTTTCTCCTACAATGAACCCTTCACAGAATCAATACTGTGATTTAATTTTTAGTTCTTCACGCTTACACATGCAGTACAGTTCTGTGGATCAAGAACTTATTTTTTCACTTATTATGGTTGAATTTGATCTCCTTCCTGATTTAACCCCCATTTGTCCCAGTGCTGTTACAATGCCATGTGGAAACAAATGACACCGGATGAAGTCTTCAAGCTGTGTGTGTTCCTCTTTCCTTTAGTTGCATACAAAAATCTCAAGGAGAGAGTCTTACACATCTTAAGCCGTGTGGATCCCTGTGACAACTGTGCCACTGGTACATTACCGATCCCTCTGATACGCAATATAAATTTGTCTAATGTGATGATTGCAACTAGTCTGTATGCAGATAAATTCCAAGGCTGTTGCTAGAGTACGCAGAGTTGTAAGTGTACAATGTGGTCCTTTGTTTAGCGCTAAATGGTACTTTATTTCCTGGTTTCAGTTTTGCACAATTTGGCATTCTGAAAAGCTGAGAGATGTCACCTGCCAGATAACATCTTTGATAAGCTTCTTCTTCAAAGTGTTACGTGCTTTTGAATTTGTTTGCTGCGTGGCTGAAATTCTGGGAACAGGCTGTCATCCTGTTCTGGTGCTGTTTCATCCATCCACTTTGCAGTGAGACTGTATAGATGCACCTGATATGCCTGAGCTCGTGTTTGCCTTCTGAAAACCCATCTAGCCACACAATCATATGGCCCAATTGTAAATTATTTTTTTTTATTATCTCAATTCAGGAACCTAAACCGGATATTTTGATACACCATAAGAAGGTCAGTTGGTAATGATAGTTCATTGACAGTTTGGGAATGTTACCTTTGTAAGCCTCTGTTAAATTATTAATCACTTCACAAATTCAAAAACTGCCACGTCAGACTCGGCAAGACTACTTTTGCACTCATGTGATTCTAGATGTCTGCATCGTATAGATGTCCAGTTATTTCTTCATTGTCTTCAATTAAATTTAAATATTCCCATGAAAAAATACTGTTGACATCTGTAGTGACCAAGATCTGGTCTAGATTCATCACTCAATTCTTGTTTCTATTTTTATTTTTCATTATCTTGAAAAAAATCAATACTAAGAATTTTGGTTTTGTGGAAGAACTTAGGTGTTCATGTAATTTTATGTAAAATTTATGTTTTATGTAAGAATTATTATAGAACCATAGAATGGTTTGGGTTGGAAGGGACCTTAAAGATCATCTAGTTCCAACCCCCCTGCCATGGGCAGGGACACCTTC
>JAVJGI010000060.1:75758726-75800349 GCA_035590275.1 Ibycter americanus | reverse complement strand
TTCACTAGACCAGGTTGCTCAAAGCCCCATCCAGCCTGGCCTTGAACACTTCCAGGGATGGGGCATCCACAGCTTCTTGAGCAAGTTCTGTTCCAGTGCCTCACCACCCTCACAGTAAAGAATTATGTTTGAAATTAATGTGTTATACTGCAACCAATTATATTTTATCCTAAAACAGCATACGTTCTGTTGGACTTAAAGAAGATCTAAATATTGTACAGGATCTTGTGTCAATAAGTCAATTTATTTTTCTGTTAAAAAGTTACTATGTAAATACATCACAGAATAAGTTATTTGTTCGTGATAAAGGCACACTCTTATTTCCTGTTGAAGTCTGTGGTTTTCTTATTTTCTAATTTAAAAAAGGAAGTGGTTATCTAAGTAGAAATGTTACACAAAACAAAAGTTCTTCTGCTGTATTATTTCAGGTCTGTTTGTGCAGTATAGTCAGTTGTATATTTTGTGTTTTTATAGTTACCATCTCAAGTCTATTCTTCAGTGTGATATGTACTTTTGATTTTGTTGCTAAGCCATAAATATCATCTTTGAGCTAAAATTTATGTAGAGAGTTTCTCCATATGGGAGATTCTACATTCCTTTATTTTAAAAAATATTCAATTGCATTATATTTTTAATTAATAATAGTTCTTTATTCTTCCACATCATTTGTGTCTAATTTCAGGATATCATTATTAAAAAGTTATAATGTGGTAAAATAGAGAAAGCATACACAATTATTTCTGTAGCATAAAGAATAGGTTTATATGTTGTGCATTGTATATGAATTTTCATACCGTAGTTCCCTGTAAGACTTTTCCATAATAATAAATTTATTTTACTAGCTGCTTTTAATATCTGTTATTTAGCTATTGTCATGTAGGTTCCTAAGTATATTATGAATACCAGTCTCCTAACACTGACAGAATGTTAGTTATTTCTTTGAAGCTAGACTTCAGTGATACAAGTCAGATCAGATAATTGATCATGTCTATAAGCATTATAACAAGCTTCCACAGAAATCTACAAGTGTATTCGCAGCTTGTGTATCATTAAATGAGTTACTTCAGATACTGGTAACACTACAAAAATAGCAACATGCAATTCAGCTTTGGGTAGGTGTCCCAATATTTACTAAGGACTTAAAGGTGTCGTATACCCAGACTATGCCTTGTCCTGGGGAATACTTACCTGTTATTGGTCCCCACACTGATTCAGATCTAGAATTTAGTACTTCTTAGGATAAAACAGAATCCCTGTCTCTTCACTGGTTCTAGGCAAATAAATTAGACTAACTAACTGTCTTTCCTCTGGTTAAAATTAGATTAGATGAATCCCACTCCAATTCTAGGTATGCAGAAAAAACCTTCACATAAGATTCCACTGCTCTCATGGCATCAGAGGATAATTCTGTTTTGAACAGACCTCAAAAGGTCTCTGGTCCAACCTTCTGTTCAAGGCAGGGTCAACTAGGAGGTCAGACCAGATTTTCAGGACTTAATCCCATCTCATCTTGAAAACCTTGAATTAAATATTATAGGTAGGTAAAGAAGTATAAATACAAAGCTTATGCTTCTCATTGCCTAGTTCTAATTTCTTCTGTTTAATGTAGTTTACAGGAATCTGAGATCCAGCTGTTGCAGGAAGCCAGACGTCTCAGTGTAGAACTGGAACAACAACAACATAAACTGGAAAAAGCAGAACAGTTCCCTGAAGAATCTTCCAGTGAAGTTTCCCAAATAAGGCAACAACTTCTTAGTTGCCAAAATGAATACAGTGCTATTAAAGAAAGAGAGTGTGAAATTCAGTTCAAGATGGAATGGTAGGTGACAGTGGTCAAACACTGCTAATTCTATCTTAGCTTATCTAGAAAGATAGCAACATAAAATATAATTCAATCTTCTCTCCATCTTACATGAACACATTTCTTGATGGCTGTTGTTAAATAAGTTGCCACAAACTTTCCCTATTAACAGCAACATTTCAGCGATGAATGAAATTACCCTGGTGCGAGATTTGTAGATAATTTTAATTTTAGAATATGCAATGGTGTCTTTTGAAATGATGTTTAAAATATACTACATTGCATGATTAATGTTTAGGTAGGCAAAATCAACAGGAACAATTCAATTCTTGGGCACCTTTAATACAAATGATGGAAGCGTCTCAGAGACCTGGTGACTGGGATTTTATAGAAACAATGTCATAAATAAACCCAAGGCTATTTTTAACATCAGAAGCACAGTGTACCCAAGTTTTTCTGTTCAGGTATTTAAAGGTGAAGTACTTGTGTATTCTCAAGTTAGAATAATGAGAAATTTGCTGTTAAAGAAGTGAATACTTGACATTTCTATAAAAGGAAAAAAGTCCAGAATAAGCTTGATATTGTATATATTTTAATTATCTGCATATGTGAGTGCATTGTACTTGAAGCTTTAATAGTAAAATTACAAAGAGTACTGTTGCATTTTTAAAAATATGTAGCTATGGAGATGAACTCATATTGTCTTTTTGTGGAGTGCTTGCTATTTTTACCCATCTTCAGTCCAGCTGTAGTGTAGTTGATGTATATAAATACAAATAAATGTCAGCAGCTCAGCAGTTAAAACTATTTTTCTGCAAGGAGAGCAGGGGCACTGCACAAACTGCACAGAGCAGATTTTTCTGGCAGTTCTTTCTTGATTATTTTTTTTTTTAGGGCCAAGTGTTTGCTCTAATAGAGAAAGAAACTTGAGAATGAAGCAAATTGGGAGTAGGAGAAATAAAGAAACATGGAAAGCATCTGGAAAAAATTATTTGCTATGAGATAACTAAGCAACGTGAAGTTTCCTGAAGTAATTATTAAATCAGAATTTACTGCAATTTCCAAGAAGTCCAGAAATGAGCTCTTCAAAATATCATGCTTTTTACCCTTTTGTCCTCGTATTTGATGAACATTTTTCACTGATTTTGCATCACTTTTCCAAAAAATGATGGGATTTTATATGTTATGGGGATATTTACTCATACTCTATTTTCTACTTCTAGTTAGAAGAAGATTTCTGTCCTACACAAAATGCAGTTTAGGTATTGTTTCAAATACCCTTGCACATTTGCTGCATTAATTTTTATATCTGAATTGAATATCCTACCTTGCAGATTAAAAAATACACTTTTGGGGCTAGTCATACTGTGAAAAATGTTCTTTCACTTTAACAAGAAACTTCCTCTGTTTGCTATTATGTACTGCACGAGATCAAAACCAGCTGTACAGTCTGACCAGAGGTCCATGTGGCACAGTATCTAACGGCGACCAAAAGTGCAGCCCCCAGCCATTTGTGATGCAGGGATTTAAGAAGCCAAATACACTCCTCTGTATTTAGGAATCCTCAGTTGACCCCTGTTCCTTGAACTTTTCCTGTCTCCTCCTCAGCTATATAAACTTCTGGCATTGCAACACCCTGAGCAATGAGTTCCACAGATTAACTACACAAGAACTGGCACCTCCTTTCTTTTTTGAACCTGACTCCTACCAACTTCATTTCATGCCCTGTAGTTTTTGTATTGGATGAGACAGTGAACATCTGATTCTCTCTTAATTTTCACTGCTGCAGGATGGTTTGACAGATCTCTTTCATATCATCATCCCCCCACCCCGGCTTAACTTGTCAACTTTCTAAACTTAAGAGCTGCAGGTAGTTTAGTTCCTTGCTTGGAATGCTGCAATTGGGTCTTAAGTGTGTTGTTGGTGTGGAGTGAGGAGGATGTGCATTGGTTATGTATGGATTTGTTTATTGGGAAAGAAGATAACTGCTTTCCAGAAATGAAAGGGATTTTAATTTTGGGAGTAGTGTAGAATGAGCAGGACTGGCAGAATACATGCGCATGTGGGGAACGGATGAGTGAAAGTAGTGGGAAATCAGAAATGAGCCATGAAGAAAAACAGATAATGGATGTGCATACATGTTTGTAACGAAGGGATGGGTTTGGTGCCTGAGAAAGCTAGTGAAAATGAATGTTCAGAATAGAGTTGTGAGTAGCAGCCTATCTAACACTGATGTGAAATGAAGATCTATATGCCTGGTGATTGTATACGGATAATAAAGCAGTATCTTCTGAAATACCTGTGTGCATGGGTGGTGTCACAGACAGAGCGGAAGCTGCATCAAAGATATTACAAGTTCGCTGTTAGGTGACTGCTTGGTTTACTTCATTTCTCAGGAGAATAGAAACTCATGGTCCAGCCTCTCTTGGCCCTTGATCTCTCTGGAGCACAGTTTCCCTTGTTGTCCAACTGTGTTAATACAGTCCCAGCTGTGCTTGGCACTAACAAGTAAACTTCTCATTGGGAATTATGACTAATGGCTGTTTAGTCTGAAAACAAACATTGTTTATTTACCTTCTTATGTATGGCAGGTGGGGTACATGGAGCAGAAAAGCTTTGGATGGGAATATCTGTGTGTCTTATCTATTGCTTTATCCTTTTCTTAGAAGTCTTGGATCTTGTCTACTCAGAAATACTGCTGAGCTGGAAGCGAGAGTGTCTGCAGATCTTTGGCTTCCCTGTTTCTGTAAGCTTTTCTTTGAAGCATCTCTCTAGTCTCTGCTGCCTTTACTTCCTGCCTCAGTTCACTTTCTCTGATAACTAAGGGCATTTAGCACCCTTTTTGCACTCCGATTCAAATCTGACAACAGTAAATTTTTTCTCTTGAGCTTTTAGATATACCATAACATTAGCAAAGTCATTTTTTGTCTCAAGATCCCAGTGTTCAATATTTTCCATAATTCATTTCCTATTTGCTTGCCTCTGTAAAAAAGTTTTTGTCCAGATCAGATACCTTTTTCAACAGCTGAAGGTGATATTTCATCTTCTCTTTTAATTCTGTATTGTTCCAATGAGTAGTCAACATTCCAAGAGTAAATTTAAATTGCTTTCAGCACTGTAGTATCAGCAGGTTTTCAGAAATTTTGTGACTTTTTTCATGAACAGGTATGTGAGGTATTCAGAAGCAGTTCTGATACATGTCAGCTGTTGGGGAAGTCACCCTGAGGGTGACTGCATGGGTGTGGTGTGTTCCCACTGTAGGTATGTGCCTCCTCTTCCAGTTTGCGTTCCTGTTCTGCTATATGGTTGTACTGGATTTGTTGTGAGTATGTTTGGCTCAGTGCTCAGCATAGAGGAGGAACAACAGCTGGAAGGATTTTACTGAGGTTATAAAGTTTGGGCCACTACCCCAGAGTCAGAGCTGACTCCAAGAGTATTCTTCCTCCCAAAAACTATTAGACAAGTGTAATAAAGTAAAATAGTGATCCCAGTTCAGTTCTGGTACAAATGCATCCAGGGCCATGAAGTTTCTTATATAACTGGGACTGAACAAACCTCAGTGAATGAAAATATAGACCAAAAAAATCACATTAGCACAAGAACAAGGAAAGGATCGATGTGATCAGCAAGGGTTTGTTCTAACTTGAGGGAACTTCATTTTAATGTCCATGTGAGGCTTTGAGTCCTGGTTTGTGAGACAAAATAGAGAGCTGCTTTTCTTTATCAGGTGATAGTATCAGCAATAGTTTATTATTGAGAAATAATAATATATCATCTAAACCATATATTTATAAATAAGCAATTAATTTGTAATGTAATTATCTATAACAAGAATTTGTGAGGTTAAAGATGCCTGATTCTTGAAAACAATTTTATTTTAAAGCCAGTCGACAACCCTCACAATCATTTGTGCAGGTAGCAAAATGGCTATTCCCTGAAGTGCTACGTGCTATTGCATGCAAGTCAGGATTGCAAAACTGAGTTTGTCCTTGTAGAAGCATTGCAAATATGGAAAATTATTTCAATGCTTGTAATTATTTCAGGATTAGTCACTCAGTAATAAAAAGTGAAAAGTTAAGCTTTTGTCCATAGCTTTTCTAGTAAAAAATTACAAGGCATAAGTAAAATAAATTGAGTTACAGTTGAAGTTGTTATCAACCAGTCTTGTGGCTGTATTCTCCACTACATAGAAACTAATTACAGCTAAGAGCCTTACAACAATCTCATGCTGGCAGCTGGTCAGCTGTCATATTTTCTACTTGCAGTCACTAGATTTTAGTTGTGAGGTGCTGAACACTTTCTGTGGATTCTTCATCAATCCCAGCTATGTGTCAAAGGAGCTGAAGGAGTTCACTTTCTTGCATGATGTGATTCATAATGATAAGGTTCTGGCTATTTGGTGAGCTGAGAAACTGAGATGGACCTCTGTTGACAACTACCACTACATTTCTTAATCCCTCTGACTTAATTTTTTTGTTTCTGTGTCAGTTTGCAGCTGTAGACATCTTGCACGGAAAAGTCTGGAATGTATTTTCATTAATGCTCCAATTTTCCAAGTGCTTTTTTTTAACTCATTACATCTGCATACATGATAGCTTTTCATGTACAGTACTGCTATTAAGCTTCATGAAAATAAGTAAAGCAATGTGAGAAACATTTGCAAACATTAATGCTTAATCTTAAGAGTTTCATATTCTTTTCATTATGTATGTTGCTATAGGTATAATAACGATAATAATAAAAACCACATGTTGAAAAATACACTCATCAAAGAAGGGCTATAAAACAATGGGAATTATAAATGCCTAAAGCCATTTGCAGCTCTTTTGCTTTTTGTTGTGATTGATGTCTAAGTATTTTACAGGCAGTCATGAGGCTAATGTCTATATATCACCAATTACAAGATTCATATGCTAAATGGAAAGACCAGCTTTTCTCTGCTAATCTTACATTAAGCTTCTGTGTCCATATAGCTCTTAAATCAGAAACTGACCTTGAAATCTTTGAAGAATCTTATTTGATTTCTTAATCTGAGTTTATCATCCTGATCTCCGTTTAGAGTCAACAGAGAGAAATATGTTATCTTCAACTGGTAATTTATCTCATCCTAAAATAAGCACCTGGGATGTCAGATGACTTGCCCTTTGGAGGTTCCTGCTTTTATCCCTGACAGTAAGGAAGTCTGGGTATGTTAGCATAGTGGTACCTGTCTTAACTTTTGGGTATGGGCAGCTGGACCAAACTCATTGCTCAAAAGGGAGACATTTCACTTCTTTCTTTCACCCCTTTTCACACCTTCACTGTTTTTTGTGTGGAAGTAGTTGCCCTGCCAGCTTTTAAGGTAACTTGGTGCTTGCTGTTCAGTGTTGCCTTTGTTTATGTCACAGAAAATGAGGTGTTCAAATCATTTTACTTCTGCTGGATGGAAAAGTCTTTGTTGTGAAATTGGAATGGCTCCACAGGAATCTGTCCTCATGGGTGAGGAATGTGAAAAAAGAAAAACAGTGTCAACTTTGCTCTCCCTCTTGATTTTTGGGATTGCTGTTCTGATCGTCTGGCATGATATTAAAGAGGGTACAGCACAAACTGATGACAAGTAATGCAGTACCTCTTTAATCAGTTTGCACAGGACTTATTTAATAATTCTTTATGGCAGTCAAACAGTTATGGGTATTTGTGCAAAGTGGACGTTCATTATAGTTAGTGTGATTATGCCAGTTCTAAGGAGTTCATCTAGGAATCCTGCCAAAATGTGTTGGGAATATGAATTGTCCTTATTAACATATTTATACATTAAGACAACCTGATGGTAAGTGCAGACATTGTGTTTAACCCATGTGGCATTCCAACACAACATTCTCAGCTGTAGCTTATGGGCACAGTACACAGGAGCAGACCAAAACAAAACTCCTATCACAGAATTAATTTTATCAGTTTTTGAGGAAGACTGATAAATTCAATCATTGATAAATACATTCAACTTTTTTCTTGGAAAGATTTTTTTTTGCAAACTCATTCACTCTGTGGGTGTTCAAACGCTGGCATTCAAATGAGTTTTTAGACTTACCAATCACTGTAGAAGCATACTTGGATTCTGCCCCTACAAATGAACATACATGCTATAAATCAGCATCTACTGTGTGCCTTTATTTTCTCTTTGCTCTTTATCTGAGCCAGAGCTTATTCTTCATGGGGTTTTTTTTTGGGGTTTTTTGAATTACAACGCCACCAACCCAGTTCTCTTTTTTGACTGTTTTCTTTGCTTGACTGGAAAAATGTTGCCCGAGGCTTCCAGGTATCAGCTTTGCTCCTTTTGTCAGAGGACCAAAATCTAAGGAACAATTTATTGGGGTGGGGTACCTTAAATCAGCAGTGGCAAAGTATTGAGCACAAGATCCTAGGGCTGATCCTTCACAAGGCTGGCTGCCAGGAGACTGATCTCTCTCCCCATGACCACTGACTTCTGAAACCTGAACCACTGCCATGCAAAGTCTTAGGCAGCCTTTCTTCTGTATCAGCCCCATTCAGAGGCAACTATAATAGCTGCTTTGGGTAGGTGGGGCTGCTCCAGGACTCCCTTGCCATAGTTTATAGCTGCAAGTGACACAGCTATTTCATGAAAGCCTGTCCCCTTCTCTTAATACTCCTCTTATTTAAAGAGTTATTTAATCTAATAGACTACCCTGAGTCTCAAGGAGGCCTGACCAGCACATCCTCCAGCTGGAGTTACAAATTTAAATGCTGAAGTTGATTCTTTGCTATATCTGGGACAGAGGATTTGGTTGTTCCACATATTCCCAAGCTGCAATCTTTACGTCCTTATAGCCTGAGACGCAGAAATGTCATCATGGGTACTAATTACATTGCAAAAACCTGCCTCCTTGTTCCCAATGAATAGCACAAGGACTTAATTAAGTTCAGTTTGATTGTGACAGCATGCAGACTGCTGTAGCCTATTTACTTCCTATAGGTGCAGAATTGTTCTGTGCATGCACTGGGGATGTAGTGACATATTCCTTCACTAAGGCTAATTTTTAATATTTGGCAGTATTTACCTACCTGTCACCAGGAAGCTCCTTATTGTAAGTCCAACAAGCTTGTTGGTTCAGCTCCACTTTTGTAGTCACTTCATCTTTCTCTGGACAGCATTACTAAAAATACACCCAGATCTAAGAGCTTTTCTACTTTTTCCTTTCTTCCTTCCTCCTTCCTTCAGCATCTGTCTCTATTGTTGCCTAAAATTAAATTGCAACGTAGTTTTGGATATAGGTTAAGATCACCAGGGCTATTCAGTTTAGTTTTCTGCTATACCCCATTGAGTTAGTCTACAACCACTGTCACTTTTCAGGACTTTTTTTATATGGAGTCTGTTCAGATTTGAGGAGCTTCACTTACAGTTGTTTACAGTGTGAATGTGTGTGTGAGCAATCACTCAAAAGAAGAAGAAAGTTTTTGCGAGCAACTGCACATTCTTTGATGTGTGATGTCTTTGTGGATATCTATAACCCACCTCCTCTTCCGTTTTGCCTCATTTCCATGTTAAAATTTTGTTTTCTGAGGTTGGGAGGAACTGTGGGTGTAGGGTGCCATCTGACCTGTTATACTCTGCTAGTGTAAAGACAAGGGTGAATGAGGCATAAATGCATCCTTGCAGGACGTGGTAAGACTAAGAGGAATCGGGTTCAAAAGTTTAGGTGTGTGCACTGTAGAAAAAGCCTGCATATGTACAACCTGTCTTTCATGACTTCCAGTTACCGGTCAGCAACATTCCTTTAAATCTGGACATCTTTCAATTGTCCCTGATGATAATTCACCATACATTTTAGTCTTAACACAAGATAGGCTTCTGTACTTTTTAACCATTTACTATATTATTGTAATATTTATTATAATACTGATATGTTTAGCTCTGTTTTGATTTTCCCTTAGTTTGCAAGAAGAAAAAAGGCTTCTGGAAAATGAATATGAAAGAATTCCAAAAAAAAGGGTAAGTACAAAACATGAGAAAAGCCATGGTTTATGTTCTGTCAGCTAACATATAAAAACATCAATGAAAATGTTTTCACAGTGTGCAGCTCTAAAGTTTGTTTAAAATCTGGAATACATAGAAAAATCAAGAGGTAGATTTTATAGGAGAGGCTATATTAAATCGTTCAGGTTTGCTAACTCTAGGGCAAGCAATGAATAACTGATTCAGAAAAGATCTGGATTTTCTTAAGTTTACTTGAGAAATTTTTTTACTGTACTCAGCAAATGGATACTGCATGTAAAGATAGCTGCAGGTTTTTGGTTCTAGGATGTGAGTATAGGAAATACACTTGCAGTCATAAATCCTGATGAATATATGTAGATTTGTTGGAAATAAAATTCTGCTGGTTACTGATGGAAGAAACACACATCTGGTAGAAAATTTTATTTCATACCTTCTTGTAAACAGTATTATCATCATTCAGGATTAATATCACAAACCTGCAAAATGTGAAAGGGAAAATGAAACTAATCTGATCTTTTACTTCATTTTTAAAGGAAGCAGATAAGAAAATTAAACAGTTGAAAGAAAATTGTGATGAGCTTTGCAAAGAAGTAACCCGAAGGAAAGCAGAAATTAATGCAATAAAGGAAGAAGTTTCATCCAAGCAAAAGCTGATGTTAATAGATGAGAAAGAAATAGAAAAGCTTCTGGAGAAGCAGGCTAATTTAAAAGTAACACAAAATTAATTGTGTGTATATATCTCTGTGTGTGTGTGTGCACATATGTGTATATGGGTACATGCTTTGTCCAAGGAAACGATGAATCTTCTGTGTGTTGGTTGTCATTCCAGATTCATTAGATGGCGTTACATTATATATTACATAATTTTTCAACAGGCGTGAAACATGCTGCTGTGCCATATCCATTGTTACTCCTTTAGGAAACAATAATCATGCTTTTGATTAAAAAATTATTTCCATAATGACGTGTTTTCTATGCTGTCTTATTGTAGGCTGCTCTAACATGCTCAGATCCAAGTTAATACAGATTTATCCTGAGAATTAAAAAACATACCCAGGTCTTTGCTGCTTTCCTTTCCATGGTATAGATAAGATAATCAGATGTATTAATAACATTCAAGCATAATTTTTATTTTGCAGACATAATAAAATTGTAAATATCAGTGTTTAGTTTCAAAAGTAGCAGCTACAGTTCCCTGTGACAAGCTCAAGTAAATCAAAATATGTTCCCTGCCCATTTTCACAGCAGTTCTAGGGGACTATTACTTCTATGAAATCAGATTTTGAGACTATTAATCTAATTTTTCTGTTTTGTCACTAGGATGAGCTAGTTAAGATCCTTGGTGTTCCAGCACTACTTGGAAAAGAAACTGAGGAAATTAATCAGAAAAAAATGTATGCTTTTAATAAATAATTACATATACATAAATACATATGTATGACTTCCTTTCATTCATTTGTTACAAAGATGACTAAGTATAGTTGTTGATTAAAATTAGAATCAACATTTAAAAAAATCTATAATCCACTTAAAATCCATGCACTGTGCTGAAAAATACAGCGTATGCAATGAACATTGTAAATTTAAGTACAACAAAGAAAAATGTAGAAAAAAGCTTGGTCAAAACTTGCTTAACCATCTTACTGTGCTGCGTTACTATATATCAGATCTATTTAGTAGATTTTTAGTGGAAAATAATGTTACTGTGTAATCTAGCAATTAGGCTTTTTTACAGTTTCTAGTCCTCAGTGACTGTATATTAGCTTATCTCTACTGGCCTCAATGAAACTAGCAGCTTTCATTGCTAACAGTCTGGCCTGAGCTAAATCATCATTCTCCCTTGATACTTTTGTATCTGATTCAGTACAAGTACTGAAACTTGTACCCGTTTTTTAGTCAGAGGTGCTTTGCTGTAAGCTGCTGGTGTGAATTCTGGTCTCTAATATTTCAACAGGGAAAATGTAAGCCAGTAGCCAGCCTTTTCTTTTTCTTTTTTGTGTAGCTGAGGTTTTTTCTCCCCTGGAGCATGACATGTACTGGTTTCTGTATGTGTAAAATCTAATTAGCACTGTGGAGTTTCAGCCAGGTCACTCACAGATCCCAGCAGTCCAATTGCCATCCAGATGAAGGATGTTTTTTGTACCCTGTTCAGGCACAGTGTTACACTGAAGTTTTTGTGTCTCCTGCTTACAGTCCCTATTTGTAATATAGAAGTTCTTTTACTATGTTAAATTTCTCAGTTTTAAAACTTGTATGATTGTTTTCTTCTACTTTTTCCTCGCTACTCTGCTTAATGCAACTCTGCCATCATAAATATAGGAAGTTTTTCCTATAGTGTTATAGAGAAGCAATTAAAAAAAACTAGTACATTGTGTAGATTGCTATTAATGAAGTATTTAAATGACTCTTTATACTTGTGTCACATCACAGAATGAAGTAACCAGTGTTCCCAGTCTTGGGAATATTATTTAGAAGTGTCACATGCATATACCTAGTAATGTTGACAGAAATCAGTTTTCTGGAACTCTCTTTAGGACTGTCATGGTGCTAAACTCCCTGTTAGTCCCATGACTATCTGCAATTCTATTGTTGAACTGTATTGGCATTTGAAGATTTTCACTGTATGTAGTCTGCTTTCAAACATGTAATATGGATAGCTGTGGTGTTGAAAAGATTTCATGTGTCTATGAAAACTTACAACTTATATTTTGCCATTTAAATATGCATGTGGAAATGTTAACCCCTACTGTTTTGTTAAAATATATCCACAGCGATGCAGAGAAGGAGAAAGACGCCCTTAATGACCAAATAGAAGAGTTGAATGGTACCCTGAAAGCCATTGAAAAAACGACTGAGAAAATTTTGCAAGAAAGACAAGATGTAATGAAGGAATTAGATGGGAAACAAATTTTGCTAGAAAGCAAAGAACGAGAATGCATTACTTTGACAAAGTTGCTAGAAATTAGCAGAGAGAAGGCATCAGTGGTCCTGTCAGACAGGTTAGAGTGGTAGACATAAGCCATGTAGTATGAGTGAACAATGTTCTCAAAGGTCTGTTTCTTTTTTCTGCTGTACTGCTTATGTTTTCAAGTTTTATGCTGCAACCAGTGCAGACTAGAAATTACCAGGCTTATTTTTTACTTCAGAAATGTTCATATAAACTACTGCAATCTAGGATCTGGCTTGAAGAAGAACACCAAAAAGCATAAGCATATGATAAAATCCTGGGAGAGTGAAACTGGATTTTTCTCTGAAAGGGAAGTCTTTTAGTGGGTTTCTCTCTCCAGTGAAAATATATTTTTTTTCTGTGTAACCCACAGAAAGTAAATTGAACAACAAAAAAAAAAGTCAGTATTTTCATTTTCAAGTAAGAATCATAGATTTCTGCACCCACGTACTCCTGAATTTCAGTGAGGACTGGTTACTCATCTCTTTAATATTCCCTTGTATTATGAATTTATATATATTTGGTAAAGTAAAATAAACTGTTAGGTTGACTGCAAGCTTCAAATGATTCCTTCTTTGCAGAGGAAGGTGTATAGTTGTAACTGTGGTCATATGCTCAGCAACAATGCTTTTGCCTTTAAAGTTTGGTGTTACAGGATAGTGGGACTTTGAAAAGTTTGAGTGAAGCGAATGTAAATATTCTTTCATACTAAAGTATGTGTTTTCTTCTTCTTCTAAGTAAGAGTTTCTCTGGAATTTTTAGCATATTTGGAACAGAATGTGAGACCTCATTGACATCATTAGGAATATTATCACTGATTAAAGTTATAAAAATGCTACCTTTTTAGGTTATTTGTGTCAGTAGTTTATGAGTTTATCTTGCTGCTCAGCCATAATGGTGCAGTACTCAAAACCCATTAAAATGATCATGCCTGTTTGCATACATGTCTTGGCAAGTTACCTGTTTCTAAAATTCTGTGTCTATCTATATAGAGAAGCTCTGGAAGATAATTTAAATAGATGCGTCTTGGAGAAAAAAAAGCAACATGATATTCTCATTCACAAGCAAACACAGAAAGATAGAGAACTGAGAAATTTAAAAAAGTTGAAGTTGCAACTGAATATGATTAATGATTCCTTGGAACAAGATAAGTCACAGCATAAAAGACTCAAATTAGAGGTATGTATGAATGCATTGATTCTAAATTTTCTTGTAAGAAATCTGTCTATGAAATCTTTCAGCTGTTCCTAAAATGTGGAAGGGGAGAAGACTGGTTTAAGTCTTGTGTACATGGAAGTGTCAAGTGTTGCTAAAACTGACAAAGAAACCTCTAGGTGTTCTGGCTGTAATAAAAATACTGCATCAAGGTATATTTGGAGTATTCTTAAGAAATTAATTTTAGGTGGGAGCACCCTATGAAGGAGAACTGGGAGATTATATTGGCACTGTGAGTCATGTCTTCCTTTAAAGCACTGTGGAATTGTCATTTATGAGCAAAATAATATAGTGACTTGCCCATCGGCATCAAAGAAATTTGTATCAGAAAAACAGAGCCAAGTACTCTCTGGCTCCCAAATGATAAATATTTTTTAAATTTGAAGGTTGTTTGTATGTTACTGTAAATAATTTATAAGGTATTTAACATTTTTCCAGGGGACAGGAAACTAGCACCATATAAAGTCTGGTATTAAATAACATGAAATAGTTCCCTGTGTTCTCTTTGTTTCCACTCACATTTCACCTTCCTTATTTCCTCCCTGCATTAGTATTTCACCCATTCCTTTTCCCATACTGATTCACTCTTTCCTGTTTTATTTGTGCCTTCTACTGTGCCAATTTTAAAGGGCAGTCTCATTCTACTTGTCTGTGCAAAGTATTTCTTTCTTTTATCGTTCCAATTCTTTCTTAAAAATTTACTTTGTCTATAACTTTTTCATATTCTCTTCTTCTCATGACTGGTTCTACCATTCACTCTTTCTTAAGCTTTTCTCCTATACTAGCTCCTTACTTAGTCTAAATTTTAAGTCAGTCTTGTAAAATTAGTCTTGCTTAGTGAGGTGAATAATTTTTCACAGGACTTGATATTTCCTCCTTTGACACAGTGTTCTTGAATTTTTTCTTGGTCCTTCTAAGCAATTTGGGGCAGAAAAAGTCTTACTTACATCACTGTAAACTTTTTTAGAATAACTGTATGATATCAAAAGTCATAGATACTTAGCTTTGCTATTTAAACAACTCTAAACATTACTCAATAATATTTAATATTATTAAATAATACAATTTTTTTTGGTCTCCCCTGAAATTCCTCCTGAATTTACATGTGTGTTAATTACCTGGTAATATAAACCCACCTGCGAGGAGGGAGGAAAGCTCTGTAACTATATAAAAACGTTTTAGATTTAATTTCCTGAAATATTGATTAAAGGGCTGACTAATATTCCAGACTTTGATCTTAAAGCTCATACTGAGTTTCTGCTCAGTATCAGCTAAGAGAATCTGGGAAATGGTATTTTTTTCCTGTTCCTATTGAAGAAATATTCCTGGAGGGAGAACCACAGTTGTTCAAAAACATGTAATGCTAAAATCAAATGCCATAATGCACCGATGGCTGTGGTTAGAGTTCACAGTCCAGGGTGAGATCCAAACCCAACCCAACCCTTTCACACTGTGAAAGGACAAGACCTGTAATGAGACCCTGAAAGATTAAGTTGCATTGCAAAGAATTCCCACATGCTAGTGCACTTAACTAAATGAACTAAGTAGTTCCTTTAACTACTTAAAAAGCCAGATTTATATTTATGCATTATGATTCCAAGTGAAATCAATGTACTTCCCCGAATTTCTCTTACTTTAAATCACGTGCTAAGTGCAGAATGACTGGTTTATAGAATAAGGAAATTACAGGAACACTTCCTTCAAATGTGTTTTTCTTCTTAGTAAGTTGTGAAAGGTCAGCTATTGCTAAACACCAACATTCTGTGTGAAAGAGAATTGGCCACTCTGGCTATCATCAGCTCAGAGCAGAACTGCTGTTCCTCTCCATGCATGCTGCCTTCTTGGTCAAGCCAACGCAGACAGCCAAAAGTGCCTAAGTTTAGTCACGTCTTATGTGAACAAAAGTCCTTAATGGATTAAAGATGTTTATATGAGCTTTCTACTTTTAGACTCAAGAACTTGATGGCATCTTTAGAATCCCATCTTGAAAATGTGGAAATGCTTACTTACAGACACTACAGCGTTTTACACCGCAGAAGTGGTAACTAATACATGCTCCACAGGACAGTTGTGTTTGCTTCCTCCGCAAGGGTGAAAGTAACTTGCTTAGAATAGGTTTTATTGACCTTTTAGCAAGCATAAGTCAAATCAAATCTCAGAGTTGGCAGCTGAAACCAAAGTAACTCCACAGTTTGACCTTTACAGTGCCTCGTTTCCCTCTCCCTTAATACAAGTGAACAGCATCTGATTTTATAATATTATCACAGAAGTGAAAACCATAAGTGCAAAACATCTCATTATCTGTATTGAGGGTATAGTGTTTTGGACTCTAACATCTGGTTGAGATCTAAAAAAGATACCACAGGGTTGCGTGCAGTGTCTTTGAATAGCTTCCAGATGTGTTGGTCAGTGTCATTTTTTCCCCACCTGTATGAATTACAGATTTGCAATTACAGACAGGCAACATATGCCTGCATAGTTAGCCTGCTGTATTTCTTTCTTTCTTTCTTATAAAGAATTTTTAAGTGAAGTTAGTCACTGTGAGGCCAATACAACCTGTTGCCTTACAAGTTATATCATGCAAGTAGTTGTAGTGGGATTGTTCCGATGTATTTTAGTCAGAAGATAGTTTCTAATGTGTCTTCCTTCACATGCTCCATTTTTAAATGATTGAACAAATTTTCCCATAATGTACAAGAAAAAATAGTACCTATTTGTGTTGTTAGTTTTGACTTTCTAGAGGAAACAGGAAAATCCTACTTTAATAACAAAAAGTAAAAAATATGATATCAAATCTACACAGATGTGAAATACAGACTGTATGAAAATCAGTGGTAGATCTATCTTTTTTTTTCCTTCAGTAAGGTCAGAATTTCACTCAGAAAATCCTCTGTGAATCTAGAAAGTTACATCTTTACTCTGTGATTTTTTGCTTTTTTAATGACAGTTTAGTTGCGGAAAAATATAACCCTTAGAAATTCAGTACTTAAACTGGGCTTTGTGAAATTTAGTGTTTATAGTTAAATTCTTAAAAGAAAAATTTCAGAAACTTGGATATGTTGTTGAGGAGCTCTGCTCAACAAAGAACTCTTAGACCAGCTATTGTAACAAGACAGAAAAATAATTTCTTAATTTGTGTAACTACTTCAAATAGATTATCTGCAGTTTACACTTTCCACATCTTTTGTTTGCATCGCTCACTATGCTTGGTTTATTTTTGTAGGCAGAAGCTATCCCTAAAAGTAAGGGAGTATTATTAGAAAGACGACGAGAACTGCAGAAGGAAATTGAAATGACCAAGAGAAGTTTAGCTGAACAGGTGCTGAGTTCTGCTTTCTCATACTTTTTCACTATAACAGTTGGTTTTCAATCATGAGAATAAAGGGACTGTTTGAAGAAAAAATTGTGGGAGTTTCTAGCTGCAGCTTTCTGGTGAGAAAACATGCAATAGTATTTGTTCAATTTTAATAACCACTTATTTGTCATATTTAAAAAACATCTTTCAGTGTTACTGGTCACATATTGGAGGGTAGAAAGCAAATCTGCTTTCTAGGTTAAGTCTTTCTGAATATCATTAATGACATTACATCTAGAAATATGATGGGTATAAATTTCCTTTGCATACAGCACATTGTCTTGTTGAAACAAGGACAGTTCAACATTTGTACATTATAATCCTTCATCTTCACGTTTTTTTCATTTGTGGGTGTCTTCTATACTCAGCACAGCTATATATAATGTGGAAATGCAGATGTCTCAATTATGAGAGTATTAGTACTTGCCACTATATAAATGAGTTTGTAAGAAGCAATATATTTCAGACATACCTTCTTCTTAAGATTGTACCCCCTTATCTTCTTACCCTTATATCCATTTTCTTTTTGTGCTGTCTTTGAATTCATTAGCATTATCAGGTGGGATTCAGTCTGTGGGTTTGAATACATATATATTTGGGATCTACATGTCAATGTGCCAGAATAGTCAATAACAATCTAGCCGTGTAGTCAGTGGAGCCTAGGAAGCCAGCCGTTCACCTCCTGCTAGGTAGCTCAGCCTGCACTGGGTAGAGCAAATAGCTCTGTAGAGTTCACTGACTATTGACTGCATCTGCAACAACTCTAGGCATCTAGATACTTTGCTGTGTTTAAAATGTTTAAAGTTGGTCTCTTAATGTCAAGGCACAGTTTGACATTGACTACTTCCATTGTGTAGTATGGCCATGTCAAGACCTGACTTAAGTAAGATTATTTAAAGATTATATGGCTATAAGGAACCATTCTGCCCAATGACATGCCAGTTTGAGGAATGGAAGTTCTTCTAGATGATAAAATATTTTGACATATTACAGGAATTGTGCATGGTGTTTCAGCTGGTATTTTAAAGCAATATTTTATTTTTTTTTTTAATCCATGTAGTCTGTATATATGTTTGCAGATAAACCCAAAGTATTTCCAACTTTGGGTTTGCCAACACTGATGCATCAGTGCATAAAGAATTGAATTTAATTTACTTTAGGAAAACATATCAGCTATGGATGCCCGCATGTTAGAAGAATGCATTGCTGAAGAAGGCTGGCTTTTCAAAGAGCAGGAAAAATGCAGAAATGAATTATCCAGACTTGCACACCTGACTTGGCTCAAAGTTGAAGAGAGGGAACAGAAATCTAGGGATGTTCAGAAAGCCCAGGTAAAAAATTATCTCATATAATTGGAATACTGTTCTAAAGTAAAAGCTGGTACAGGGAAAAATTAAATTACTGATGAGGGGAGCCTTATAGTCTCTTTTCCTACTGTTCTTTGAAGTTCCATCACAACACAGGAAGCTCACAATACTGTGGTGTTTTATTGGCAATTTATGGTGCAGTGCAACAGTGTATTAAAATATCATGCCCCAGTTGAAACAAGGTATTTGAAAGCATATTTTCTTTCAAGCCTTTGGAATAAAATGAACAATTTTGGAAGGAAGAGGCAGAAAAGCAGACAGCCTCAACTGAAATTCTTGGAAGTACAACTGTGTGTTGTATTTTACAAATATATGGACATTAGAAGATAAACAGAACTGCTACTCCTTCCAAGAAGAAGCAGCCATTTCTATTTTTCTGTTACATTTCAAGGCATAAATCATTACATTAATTTGAAGAAAGAGGGAAGGAAAATTTTTCCTACTGACTAGTTGTTGTGTTTGCTGCCTGCATTTTGCTGGTGTTGTAATATATATGTGCTGTGATGTCGCACAGTATATACTAAATGCCAAGTTACTGTATAGGAACAAACTATGCTTCCTCAATGTGTGTCTGTATTCAAATAAATCAGATAAGCTCTCCTTCTAGCACATTGGGAATCTTTGACTGTCTATAAAAATAGAATAAACAAACATGTCAGACTTTGTACCTTCAATAAAAATCAATCCATAAACAGATAAAAAAACCCCAACAATATAAACTGATGAACACACAAGTATGTCCAGAGTTGCAACCCAACATCTACCAGCTTTTTCTAATACCAGTCTCCTCCTCCTGATACCAGTGGGAGGTGAGAAAAGGCCTGTCCATTAAAGGTTAATGATACAGGCTATTAAGAACTGAACACAACTGAAATGAAAAGGTCCAGAGCCCTAAAAGAATATAACTGTACCATTCTACTCAGTCAATTAAAAATGAAAAAACAATCATCAATGATTGCTGAAAAGCCAGAAAAGAGTAAAAAAGAAATTTTATTTGAAAAGGTGCAATTTCAGTGGGGCATATGCCAAATAATTATATAGTGATGGAACTGAGAGGCTGATGAATAAAAACAATAGAACTCCAAATACAAGGGACCAAACATTTTAAGATGCAGCATCAAATTGTCTGTATTAATAACAGTTGTTGTAAGCTTAATATACGTAGAAAATATCGTATGTTGTTACAATAAAAGCATTTCATTATAATTAGAGTAAGTTCTTAGAATAATGTCGCCTCACTGTCTTTTGCTTGTCTAAGAGGAATAGCTGCTCTGAGTCATTTCTTTGAAGATTCTTTGATATATCTAAAGTGCTCACTGAATTCTATTTAAATTTCAGATACAACTCCAAAATATTATTAAAGAAATAAAAAGAAAGGATCTTGAAATAAGAGAGTATGAAAGGAGGAAAACAGAAATCAAAAACCAGTAAGAAAATAACAATACATTAGCTGAAAAATGTCTTTTAAAGCAATTTTTATCCAAGTAATGTATGCATAATATTCTAATAATCATTTCTTCCACACTTGTCATTTCTTTAGAGTCCAAGGATTTGCTAAAATGTATGGTGTTATCCAAAATGAAAGGAATAAATGTATAAATTTGGTGCACGCCGCTCAGCAGAAAGCAAGTGAAATTAAAACCCGGGTAAAATTGCTAGGAAATGAAACTGAAAATTTACGGAATACTGTTTTAGCTAAGGAAAGGTGAGTTTTAAGCTGTAGATCACAATTATAGAAATGTAAGACTAGAAAGAATCTTAAGAGATTCTAGTCCAACTTCAACTATCCTTGATAGTTATCCTGCTTTTTAAAACCTGATTCAAACAAAGACATTTAGCAACAACCTTACATAATCTGTTCCAATTTTTTATCCCCCTAACACTTCACAATTTGCTTAGGCATCACTGCATGGCACAAAGCATTTTTGAAGTTTGTCTGGCTACTCCCTCACTTTCCCATCCTTTGAAGGGATAAATTGTCATCACATTTCCTTTGTATCACAGTTCTTGAGCCTCTAGCATCTGCATTAGCATGCTGTTTCATTCCATATGAACAACACTGTTGTACTCATACTTGCTATCCTTAGAAAAAAAGTCCAATATATATACGATTCCACGGTACTATTAAATGATTCATTAGCTAGTAATGCAGCTAATTATTGAATTAGAACAAAGTGGATTCTTGGTTCAAACCCAAACTGAAGTTTATTGCTTAACATTTATTTCAGATAAAACAAAGCACGGTTTCAATTTCCAGGCAATCCTAGTCAAAATGAAAGGTTACATTCACAACAAAGAGGATGAGGCAGAACAGTTGGTGCTTATGACTCTGTTTTTCCCTAGACCATGATGTAGTGGATGTGTCTTTTTGCCATCTCGTTGTCATCCTAGTGATGATGTTCTGCAATACAGACAGAATGACAATGTCTCTGAAATCGGTAGTTGGGAAAGTAGGAAGATAGTGAATAGTTAACTGTGTATGCAAAACAGCACAGCCAAAACTGAGTAGTTAAAAAATAATTTGATTTTCCCAAACCTTTTTTTTTGGTGTCAAAAAATTGCACAACCAGACCAAAGAATGCATTCAGGATACATTCACTTGAAGTGTATTGTGAATCTCTGAGTAGCTTGAATTCAAAGTCATGCTGCAGGTAGCTAGAGAAGAAGTAGAACGTCAGTGATCTAAGTGATTTTGTCAAGATGCCCAAGCTGGCATTTTATGGTAAAATTTTTGAGGCCTTCCCAGTCAATTACTGATGAAACGAGAAGAAAGAGAAAAAAAAAAAGGCTAAGAAGGCACCTATATATTGTCTAGATATCAGAAATATCTAATTATCACAGATGACCCTACTCCAGTAGAGATCCAACTGATGCTTTGATCTCTGCAAAGCTAGATTTAAAACTAGCAAGAGGTACGGACTTTTCAGTAATTCTCTTGACTATGGAAAATGTTTTTAATCCCAGTAATAGGCTTTAGTATCATAGTATCACTGACTTAACTGCAGCCTACACAATCTGGAGGACAGAGTATCAGTCCAAATAAGGCAAAGGTTTTTCAGAAAATATTTAATAACACATTGCATTTCTGCAATACTGTCATGCTTTCAGTCTGAAACTTGCTTTACAAAAGTTTAATTCAATTCAGTAATACCCTGTGGAACTCAGAAGTGTTATACACACAGGGGAAATGAAGCAGAAAGAAGCTCACTCACTGCTCTGTGTACAGTAATTCAGTGAAGGATCCCATGAGGGCAGGCAGGATATTTCATCTGCAGTTCTGTATTCTAACAGGAGACTATGCTTCTCCTTTCACTACCTCTTTAGTATGTTGACATGAATATCTTCCCAGTGTAGATGAAGTTCTGTCTTGATCAAGAAGTGGCACTTACCACAGATCAAAAGCAGTAACTCTTAAGTTCCGTGTTGTGAGCAAATGAATGATCTGTGTGGCAACAAGAATCTGTCTTTTAAGTGAGGGACCATCATCTCCTGGCCAGCAAGATCGCTAGAAATAATGAGTTCTGTTCTTCATTTTTATGGATCTATAAAGTGATCTTGTCACTAACTTTTCATTATGATTTTTTTTCTCATCTGTCAAACAGGGAAAATTATAATTTCCTTTCTTGTGTGAATATTGTGATACATTGTTTTATAAACAATAAACTCAGAAAGATTTTAATTGCAACCACAAAATTATTGAAATATCGCTCTTTAAATAGAAGGGCAGGATTTCTACATATTAAGACTTTGCATCACAGTTTATGCTTCTGCTCTTGAACATATTTCTTACAGCCCCTTGGGCTACCCAGCAGAGAAGAAAAGAGCTGTAGTGCAGTGTTCCATTTATAGCATTTTTCTTGGGCCATAATCCACTTCTTTTCAAGCTGGCAAGAGCTTGTGGAGAGAAGCTATTCTCAGAGAGTCTTTCTACTTCTTGTAATGCTTCTGGGAAGCAGAGTGACATAGAAGATCCTTTGTGTATTTGAGGAATTAGTTTAAGCTCTGCTTTTAATTGCTGGAATTGCTTTCAAATTGAAATGACTAAAAACTTTCCTACTTTCTGTTATGTTAAAGAAAATTGCAGAAACAACATCTGAAGAACATAAATAATGTAGCAATTACAGACAGTCTCAAAAGTGATTATTGCAAAATTGTACAAATCATGCATGAGATGAAAGAAAAGAAAAAGCAACGGTGTCTGGATCTTGAGAGACTTACCAATACAGTCACCTGCATTGAAGAGGAAATTGTGCAGCTACGCAAAAAATATGAAAAGGCTATTCAGCAACAAAATGAGAGGTATACATGTAAATTTGATGTAATGTAGTGTTTCATTTTGACTTTCATGAAGCAACAATATTTTTCAGCTTATGAGCACTGCTAGTTAGGAATACTAAAAAGACTGCCTCACTACAATGTTTCACTGAACAGTCTGCCTCACCGCAATGTCAGTGCTGTTTTGCATTAAACAGATGTTGTTTCTCCATTGGTGACGAGGTTCGTTCCTCAGAACTATTATTTAAAAAAATTATGGTGGCTTGGCTAATGAAAATCACCTTGAGAACTTGTAGCCTCCTGCTCCATTTATACTTTATGCACAGATAAGGTATAAAAATGCAGATGTAAAGCTCCGTAATCATGTTAATCCATTTTTAAATGAATGCTGTGGAAGGCCAGAAGAGCTTTCAAAATTAAATGAGAGACTAGAGTAACCTTTGCAATAGTTTGTTCCCTGATTTTCACATTGTAATTATTTTGTTACCTATTTAAAGTGTTGTCACGATAGTAAAATAATATTCATGAAAGCTTTGTACATTTTCCCAGATTATTATGTCTTTCAAGGTCACCAGTTATGTTCTTGAATGCAATTCACTGAATATGAGTCAATTTGTTAAAAATTTTACCTTTTCATTTTGGGCTTATTGCAGTGGTCTTCTGCTCAGAGATCGAGAAGAAGAAATATGCATTTTATATGAAAAAATAAACATGCAAGAGATGATGTGTAGAAATGGAGATATTGAGATGCAAGTTATGGATGAAAAGATTAGATTCCTGAAGTTGAAGGTAGCTGAGAAAAAGAGACAGATTAAATTGTGGTTCAAGGCTCTCCCAGTGAAGAATGCCCTGGACGCGCATCTGGTGGTACTTCAGATACAGGTTGGTGGGAAAGAAAGCTTTTTTTATTTTATTTGTATTATTCTGTGTTTAAAAACCTAAGGTAGCTTCATAGGAAAAAATGTCTGGATGTTTATTAAAACTGAAAGTTCAGTAATACACCTGCCTAGCAAAACATTGATGCATGTTTTTAACTTCAGGTATGTGAATTTCTATGCTTATATGTACTGGCTGATGCACTTTGTTATGCACATGCTAAATGCTTCTTGGGTACGGCATCTCAGCTAAACAACTCCATAGCATGAAATGTCAGTATGACAAAACAGGAGAATGGGAGTCATGGGGAAAAAATGGGAATGTGAATAAAATTTGTTAAAACTCTGTTGATGGGGTAGGTGGAGGGGTGGGAGATATACTTAGCTCTTCAAATTTCTAAAATAATAACTCAATTCACACTTGACCCTGAGCCTACTCTAGAAACTCTGCTGCCTACAATGATATAATCCCCATATATTTTCTTCTACACAAAAACAGTGTAAGTTTTAGTTCTAGTTACAAAATGACATTAAACAACTAACAAACTCCAGTGTTCGGAACATTCTTTCCTTGCTTTCTGAAATGGCTCATTTACTTATGACCTTATCTCTAGATGGTAATTTTTTCCATACGTATTCTGTTAGTGCCTGCACAAAATCATAAATTAGGGTGTACCATTGCCTTTCATAATTGCATTGATGGAAACTGTGACATACTGTGAAATAGTGCTTGCACTATCCTGTTACTTCTGGCCTTTTAAAGAAATGGTATGCTTTGCTAAAAGAATAAAATGTACAATACCTTTTGCAAACCATATCCCAAAGAACTTTACAGTGCCACTACAGATCTAAATGAACAGAGGGGCAGTATGGAAAAAAAAAAAAAAAAAAAAAAGAAAGAAGATAAACTAGGGTGGGGAAATAAAAAAGTGACTTCAGATAAGATTTAGAATGAGACAGAGTCACTGGGTCAAATAGAGTAACAAAACACAGGTGATTTTTGTGAACTGACAGAGTCAATCATGAAACTTCTGTTCTGCATTCATAAAACTTTCTCGTTCAGATGATGGTTCATGTGGAGCCCAAAATCACTGTTACAGGGAGGCTATTGTTACAGGTGCCTTAAATGTTTTTGCAATATTGACTAAGGTCCAGGTAGACAACAGCCACAGCCTTTTCCCCATCTAGTAGGCAGGTCATCTTGTCATAGACAGAGATCAGGTCTGTCAAGCAGGACCTGCCTTTCATAACCCAACGCTGGCTGGGGCTGATATCCTGGTTGTCCTGCACGTGCCACGTGATGGCACTCAGGATGTTCTGCTCCATAACCTTCCCCGGCTCTGAGGTCAGGCTGACAGGCCTGTAGTTCCCCGGATCCTTCTTCCTGCCCCTCTTGCAGATGGGTGTCACACTGGCTAACCTCCAGTCTGCTGGGACCTCCCCAGTTAGCCGGGACTGTTGGTAAATGATGGAGAGTGCCTTGGCCAGCTCCTCCCCAGCTCCCTCAGTACCCTCGGGTGGATCCCATCCGGCCCCATAGACTTGTGTGTGTCCAAGTGAAGCAGCAGGTCACTGACCGTTCCCTCTGGGCTGTGGGGGCTTCAATCTGCCCCTCCTTGCCCCTGTCTTCCAGCTCAGGGGGCTGAGTACCCAGAGGGTAACTGGTCTTGGTATTAAAGACTGAGGCAAAGAAGCATTGAGTACCTCAGCCTTTTCCTCATCCTTTGTGGCAATGTTCCCCCCTGCATCCAATAAAGGACGCAGATTATCCTCGGCCCTCCTTTTGTTTCTAATGTATTTGTAAAAACATTTTTTGTTATCTTTTACAGCAGCAGCCAGCCTGAATTCTAGCTGGGCTTTTGCCTCTCTAATCTTCCCAAACCTTTTTTTTTGGTGTCAAAAAATTGCACAACCAGACCAAAGAATGCATTCAGGATACATTCACTCGAAGTGTATTGTGAATCTCTGAGTAGCTTGAATTCAAAAACTGTGCGACATCCTTATAGTCCTCCAGAGCTGCCTGCCCCTTCTTCCAAAGGGGGTAAACTCTCCTTTTTTCTCCCGAGTTCCAGCCAAGGCTCTCTGTTCAGTCAGGCTGGCCCTCTCCCCTGCCAGCTTGTCTTTCAGCACACGGGGATGGCCTGATCCTGCACCTTTATGACTTCCTTCTTGGATAATGTTCCACCTTGCTGAACTCCTTGGCTGAGGGTGAAACGATTCATTCAGGGATCTTGCAGGTTACATTCCTCCTTATGTGTCCAGCTAGGATGGTAGCCTTTCTTGCAACATGATGTATTGATTCATCTTCATGTAAATGTGTGTAACAACCCAACTCTTTTTTAAAGAAAGGGTATCTAACCATTTCAGCTTGATTTTGTATTTGTACAGGTAATTTTTCCTGCCTACATGTAGTACCTTGCATTTATTATTTAATATTATCTCTTTTGTTCAGACCTTTTTTCAGACCAAGGTAATTTTGAATTTGAATCTTCTCCTCCAAATAGTATTTGCAGTCTTTCTAAGCTTAACCTCATTCTACTGATGTAGTACTTACCTTATACTTTCATCAAGAACCCATTTCCTTAGCTTATTTATGAGAATGTCATATGAAACAATATCAAAGCTATGTAAAAATCAAGACATATGATAGCTTCTGTTTATCATCCACACACCTATTAAGTTATTATAGTAGGAAACCGGTCTGGTTTGGCATGACTCAACACTGGTGTTGGCTGTTATTCCTACCCTTTTTCTTTTCTAACTACCTACACAGAAAGGTCACTGATTTGTTCCAGATTCATTCTTCAGAAAGTGAAGATAATTTGTCTTTAGTTCCATAGCTCCTTTCCCCCCCATTTTTAAAAATAGGTATGATATTTTCCCTTTTCTAATGCTCTACATGCCTCACCTACCTTGTCTGAGGTTTCCAAAATAAGCACCAGATCTCCACTTCTTGAGACCAGTCCCTTTATCTAGGCGTGTGTTCCATCGTGTCTGTTCATCCTTCAACAGTTCTTCCTGACTGATTACAATCAAACGTAGAAAAACCTGTCTTGTAGAGCCTTTTCATATCCCCTGTATCAAAGCATTCCAAGAAAGAAGGGGTTGTTTGTTGTTGTTTTTTTTAAGACTTAGAACTCAGATAAAGCCTTGTCCAAGGAAAACACTACTAATTAGGAGAAAATAAAAAAAGATGCTTATAGTCACATCACTTAAGCAGACAGCGAATAGCATGGTTACCTCTAAATGTGCTTTATTTTCTGTAGTTTTGGATTAAACTGCATCTAATCACTTCTAATTCATATTGCATTTAAAAGTAAGCCTAGTATTTAAGTTGAACATGAAACTTCTTATGCTTTTTTTTGTTTTTCCTGGTTTGGACACCATTTTAGCTGCAAAAGTCCTTCTCTGAACTAACTATTCAATCCTGCAAAATTTTACTTGGTGAGCTGTCCCTAATCTCATTAAGGTACCACTGTCTCCAACAAGGCATTTTCACCTGAGTTAGTGGTTGAGAAATTTGGCCCCAGATAGGAAACATCCCTGGAAGCATAGCTGCATCCTGTTTGTGCTGGTCCTGCTCTTACATTCTCCCACTCTGTGTATTTTTGGGCTTCAGTTTTTAGTTGTTTATAATGAAAATAAATCTTTTAGCACGTAGTTATGCACTGAATCATGGTTTGCCAAGGAAATTGATCATTACAGTCATTTAAGGTTTTTATTTCGCCTGCTCTTAGCCAAAGTGTAAAAGAAATTGCTGTGTGATGCTTTTTTAGCAGAAAAAGAAGTATTTAAGACAAATGTTCTGGTAAGTAATGTTCCATTCTCACTCGAGAAGATCTGTCAGCTTTCCCTTTTCCAGTTAAACATGATTGCTAACTTCCAGTGAACAAACTCGATCCCGGTAGCAACATCTAAATATTTACTTTCTATTTTTGATGACTGTTCAGAACTTTGTGAGCCAGTGACCACTTACTTCCTTAATAATATCACCACCTGCAAATAATAACACCACCTAGCATTTACAGCAACTTACTTGGGTTATGTTTTGTCAGTGCTAATAGATCAAGGGTGGAGTGACAATGCACTGACAGATGGCCAGGTGCATATTAAAGCACAAAACCCCACCACTGTCAGTCTTGCAAATCCAAACATGAAACAGTCACTCCTTCAGTGAGTATTTATGCGAAGCATGGATGTCCATCGAGTGTATTCTGGGAAGTGTTATTCCATGGGAAGGTCTCACATCAGAAAGGTCAGGGAACACCTGCCTCTGTGGGTCCCAGGAGTACCACATCGTTCAGTGTCACCACTGAGTCACTTCAGGACACGTGCCTGGGAACTTTAACATGGAAAACTTGGATGCCTGTAAGGATGAGACCTTTAATGCTAATGAGTGGGGAAGTGGGACTTTCAGATTTAACTTGCAACCAAACTGTCAGGTACTTTGTCATGGTTTAACCCAGCTGGCAACTAAGCAGCACCCAGATGCTTGCTCACTGCCTCGTCCCCCAGAGGGCTGGGGAGGAGAATCAGGAAAAAGGTAAAACTTGAGGACCGAGATAAGAACCATTTAATTGAAATAAAATAAACCCATAAACCCAACAACAACAATAATAATAACAGCAGTTGTAATGAAAAGGAAGGGAAAGGGAAGAGAAATAAAATCCAAAGGGAAGGGGAAAAGAAACGAAGTGATGCCCAGTACAGTTGCTCACCACCCGCTGACCAATGCCCAGCCAGGCCCCAGGAAGCGATCAGCCAGCCCCAGCCAACCCTCCCAATTTATATACTGAGCATGATGTCCCATGGCATGGAATATCCCTTTGGCTGGTTCGGGTCAGCTGTCCTGGCTGTGTCCCCTCCCAACTTCTTGTGCGCCCCCAAGCCCTCTCACTGGCAGGGCCCCAGAAACTGAAAAGTCCTTGGCTTGGTATAAACTGAGCAACAATCAAAATCGTCTGTTATCAACACTATTCTCACACCACATCCAAACCACAGCAGTGCACCCGCCACTAGGAATAAAATTAATTCTATCCCAGCCGAAACCAATACACACGTGCATCCTTCCTACATCCCTAAACAGATTCTGTGGGTCAAAGAGAAGTTTGTAGGGAATAAAGGAAGACACATCACCCCAGAAGCTTGGTGTATTCCTGAGGATTAAAAAAGTAGCCTGAGGACAAAGAAGCAGGTGGAACTTAATTTCTGGCAGACAGCAGGGTTCTCCTCTGTCCTGCAACTGTCACACTATAGTTCCCTTAAAAAAAAAAAAAAAAAAAATTAAATGGCTCATAATCTTCCATGTTACCCTCTCTCCTTCCCAGTACAAGGAAACCGGGTCTGTTAAAAGTATGTGGGATCAAGCTCTGGAGGTGAGTTAGGTGGGGACGTGCTCCCACTGTGAGCCTCAGGGGAACCCCCGGTGCCCACCACAACCCCCTCCAGCGCTGGAGGCACCAGCTGTGGCAGGTCTCACAGCTGCTAACTGCAGCTGTGCAGGGTGGCCTGAGCCCACCCCACTATGGCCCAAAGGACATAATTTGGCAACACCCACCTCTGGCTTTACATCCAGGCCACCCAGCAGAAGCTGGAGAAGGTATCAGTCCCTGGGGCAGCCTCCTTCTGACTTCCCAAATATATTCAGAAGGTGAAAATCATCTTCTAGTCCAGGGCTCTAGTCGTGATACCTGGTGGCTCAGAGAAGAAGCCTCTTCTGTGTGGCTGAATTTATACACAATTCCAGGTGGTTGTGTTGCACATGGAGAAGGAGTCAAGGGAACAAGCAATCAAGACATTTAAACTATTAATAAGATGAAACTGATTCATATTTGTGTATTATAGGGATGCCCTTCTGTGACACAATCTATTGTTTCTCAAATTCCTGTTCGTTAGCAATAGGACAGGAGAATGATCTATGTCCACCTCTGGTTTTGTAAGGAAATGTTTCCCAGTGTTTGACTAGTAACATTTTGCTTAGCCCTACAGCACCCAAGCATCCCACACATCTCCCAGCAGGGCTGGAGTCTTGCCTCCAAGCCCAGGTGCTGGCAGCGCAGCCACCCCAGTCGCTTTAGTGCAGTTCTCCTGGTATAAATCAGACACAGAGACCTTCCACCTCTGGTCACATAGCAACAGCGGGGCTTTTGGCTTCTTGTATGAAAAAATAACCGTTGTGGCTTTTTGTTTGTTAGTATTCCCAGTGCAAGGACAGGATTAAATGGATGGAGGAAATCTTTGCTGACCCCACAAATGACAGTAGAAGGCGAGACTTGGGAGGGAAGGACCCATCCCCACCTGAACTGCTAAAAAAGATTGAGCAGGTAATGTCACTTCTCTTATCACGAGCCATGCTGCTATGACTGACTTCTTATAGAAAAAGAAAACGGTATCTTTTTAAAGTAAGCTTTCTGTAAGAGGAATTAAAATAATTATGATTAGCTAATGGGAACTCCAGCCCAGCATCTGCTTTCCAGGACAACTGGACATGGAACATTTTGACTTCTTTGAGCAGAGGCTGGAGAGGGGGAGCTCTGTGTGACATACCTGGCTCCGCAGCACCCTCTGCTAGCTGCTCCATTCGCATTATGGGCACTTCAGTGCAGACCCTCCTGCTTCATTATGGGAAGACACAGAAAAGGCAGCAGAAGGAAATAAATACAGAATAATAAACCACTGACAAATGAAATTGCCATTCTTCTGCAACTGGCTCGTAGCTGTTCCACCACTATGCATGGGCTGCACGTGGGAGGCAGTCCCACTACCCTCTTAACAATGTCTGCGTGTGACACAGAACCAAACATCCCACTCAGGCTTTGGTTGTACCACTTTGTTTCCATGCTGAACAGGGAGCCGCAGAACAGACCTTCATGGCAGTGGCAGCCAGGCCAGCCAAGCAGCTGCGCGCCTGGCTGCAGTACTGCCAGCGGCTGCAGGAGAGAAGATGCTTCAAAATGAAGCATTAGGTCCAATATGAAAGCCAATTTTGGGGCACCTCCTGTATGGTGCATGAGGGGAAGGTAAAGGAATGGAATGACTGACCATGGTATTTTCTCAGGTATTTTTGTCTGTCCCATTTATAGGGGCACAAAACTCTGCCCCCCACCCCGCAGCTCGTGTTTGAGGGATTCACACGGGGCTGAGAAAGTGTTAGGGTAACGGCGAGCCTGGAGCAGTACACACCTAAGTCCTCCTCTTGAAATTGGCTTGTAAGGATTTACCATGAACACTTCTGCTTGAATTACTTGAGCTTTTTGCTTTACTGCCCCATATTCCCTGACAGGAGGGAGCTCTGCATAGCCAAGCAGGCTACAACACAGCCCTCTATTACCAACCTGCACATTAAAAAGCTGGGTTTCTCGGAGTCCTGAGATTTAAATTTAAATGTTCTCGTTCCATCTCCTTGTGATTTTAAAGTCCTTTTAGTTGCACAGTACTTTCATTTCTTAGTCTTTGGAGGCCATGCTTTTTTTTTTTTTTTTAGAAGCAGGAAGTTCCTTTAAATAAGCAGGAAGGTATTTAAAGCAAGAGCTGAAACCTTCTTATTATGACGTGACTCCAGGAACTAGAAAAATAATAATTTTAAAAAAATATCACTAAAAAAACCCCCATTGCTTTCAAAACACAGCAAGACAGTAATAATGCTGCTGTCACCCCCGGTCCCCCAGAAGGGCCCAGTCTGATATGGAAGAACCGTACGACTGACAGTAACGAACTGAACCAACTTTGGCCTGACACTCGGCAGACAGGGTGAAAACTGAGAAATCTGATGGTGAAGTGATTATTTATGGCTGTTCATGAGTATTATTTCAGCAGCTCTCGAAGCAATCACAGGAACACCTTGTGCTGCACCTTCCCTTGTCATTTACCTACACCCCGTTTACTCCTTCTCTATGCAGCTAGAAGTAGAGCTGGTGCAGAAGGAGGAGAAGTTGCTGGAGACAGATTTTCTCTACAAGCACGTTTCCCGGCTGACAGACAGAATCCGTGCCACAGCAGAGAATGGGAAGCAGGACATGCTGCTGTTAGCTAAAAGGGTAAGAAGGGCATTGCCCGCTCTGCTTGCCAGCCTATACAAAATGAAATCCTATCTAGGCAAGAGGCGAGATGACTCACTTGCAAATTACAGAAGTGGCTAGAAATATTGACAGGCAAATCATATGTTAGTCTTCAGAAACTACAGACATTTAGTAGTAATGGTGATAGACGTACTGAAAGCATTATGCGAGTGTACTTTCTTGATGAAAGAAAGTTGCACCATAAATAGTACCTTTCACCAAAATACTGGAATAGCTTTCTCTGGTAGATGCTTACAAACTTGGTAGAATCCTCCTTTTGCATGTGTACTTAACAGCCTTTCCACAACAAACATGTCAAAGGCTAAAAAGAAATAAGGAAAAGACAGGTACATTTTACTCCAACATACAAAAAGATAACCCTGATACCTGGCTCAAAGTTTCTTTGTTATTTAGGTAGGGAGCACCACACAGGAAAGAAATACCATTTTCAATACAATCACTTTTATATAATTATAGCTATTGCCTTTTAGCTGCCAGAAATGTTGTTCGGGGAAGAGCAAAAATCCTCCAACCCCCGCCTCCTTAATGAAGAGGCTGCAAATAGAGCAGAGCTGAGTGAAAGGCAGGAAAAAAAAAAAGCTGAGTAATTAATGTAAACCAAGGCCAGGGTGGATTCCCCCCCACCCCGCCCCCTCAGGTGTTAGGTTTGGCCCTTGCAAAGGCTTAAACCAAAACACATCCTTATAATAAATCTTTAACTTTCCACATAGAGAGAAATAACATAGCTGTTATTTGGGTTTCTGAAATCATGGCCACAGGCTAATAAACTACCATAAAAATGGCAGCGTGCTTGAAGTTTGCAAGTGCTCTGACTCGCCCAACTCTCTATTAGTCACTTAAAAAAGAGTATTTAAGTTTTGTTGGTTTTTTTTGTTTAAATCATTTCCAGTCAGACTCAAGGACTCCTGTCCCATTCTTCTTTCATTCACCCACCTGCCAAGTATAACTTCACAACCGGCAGCCCCGCTGTGTCCACATTATCATGCAATTATCTTGTAAGGATCAGGCTTATTACACAGTTATTACAAAGTTATTTGTGCATAAACTTAGTAAGATTCGTGGCAGTGGGCCTTTGAGGGCAGCGGGAGTTCTGCTGTTCAGCTGAAAAGGGCAGGAGGTAATTACAAACTTGCTTTTCTGTATCTTGTCTTGGAGTAAATGTGACTCCTTACGCTGCCAGTTCCTGCGGTTCCAAGCGGACACAGAAACACAACCTGTTTCATTAAGTCATTTTCAAGTACAGAACTATTTTTTAAATCCTTGTCAAGTTGGACTTGTTTTCACGTACGTAATACTTACCCAGGTGTCATGCCCAGTGTCTAAAGGGAAGCCGTAACTATACTGCAGTGTTACTTATTCCAGACAAACAAACTGCAGAAGATGATAAAGGACAGAACCCAGAAGACGATGGCTCTTGTTGCCGAGTTATCCATGAAGCAAGCACTTACCATTAAACTCCAGCAGGAAATGAGAGACAAAGAACAATTTCTGATGACTGTTTCATCAAGGATAGATCAAGGCCTTCCCCCTCCTAAAGAAACAGAAAATGAATGGTTGAAGATACTACGCAACGAGAGGATGCAAAAAGAAGCATCTGAAGCCAGAGCTAAAGTAAGGTTTTGCCATACGATGTGATTAGATCCTCAGCCCCATCTTTTCACTGCCCCAGCTCATCTTTCTGGAAGAGCTGTGCTAGCTCACTGCATAGCTGTTCGCTGCCACACACGGAGCTCCGGGAGTCAGTGGAGGGGGTGGCATAGGCAGAGACAGCTACTGAGGTGGTACACGGTGGGTTTGTGCAGTTTTAACTGGTCTGGCAACACCGCTTAGAACTGGTCATCGAATCTTAAGGACAGAATACACTAAAAGGCAGACTTACCTTCCATTGAAGTGATTTGTGTGGCCATGTCTCGGGATGATGGGTGAGAGTCATTGCTGAAGTACTGCTTTCCATTTGATTTCAAGGTAAAGTTGCAAAAGGTGGGGCGTGGGGTTCAGGAAAAATAAGTTTAGTGTTTCCACATAACCAGATGCAGTGCACATTGGATCAGAAGTAGCAAGGAAAGAGATTGCTGGGCCAGACGGTGAGGGGAGACAGGGCAGTGTACCAAATACTACCCTGCTGGATACTACGCCTCCGTAGTTGAGGCTATCGGTGATCCCAGAGCAGAGAAGTAGTAGCACAAAACTGAGCCGGGCATACTGTGGGAACTCTTGCTGCTGGGAAATTAGCTTTGCTATATGAATCCTTTAGTTGATCACTCCAAGGGAATGTGAAAGGTGCACAAAGGTGGGGGAGGAATACACTGTGCATACACTTAAGGAACTCGAAGTCACACAGAAATGCTGCAGTAAAACTGGTTTAGAATAAGAAACTTCTCTGTCATTAACACTTCCCATGCTGTGACTCAGCTTGCTTTCAGTGCTGCGAATACAAGCTCACTGTGGTATTGTTCAGGAGCAGCTGCTGTCAGCATACACACAGCCCTGTTTTGAAGCATCAGATCTATCATCTTGTTCCCGAGATGCTCTGTGCACTTATTACAACTTTTAAAAGTTCATCTCATCTCTTTTCTCCACAAACAGCAAAAGCATTACAGTCTCAAACCGTATACTATTTAAAAGGACAAACACACATCTACGTGGTCAGTAACTCATGCTTTCCTTTCAATACCCCTCTGGGTTTCCAGGTTTGCTAAGGACTAGAATAACGGTGTTCCCTTTGTTAGGCATTCTGCACGTCGGCTCAGGAGAGTACCGGCATTTTAAAGCACGTAAGCACAATGTGATCAAAATGTGTTTCTTTCACAGCGTGCTGCAGAAGAGGAACAAGCTGCAGCGCCCAGCTGCGTCCACACGACAGCTGAACAATGCCCAACATCCTATATCCCAGATGACGAACACAGTCTCCCAGTGCCGCGGCCCTACGGCACTCTGGCTCCTTTCAAACCAAGTGAACCTGGTTCAAATATGAGACATTTCAGAAAACCTACTGTAAAGCCCATTGAAATGTGAACAGACAGCACCTAAAGCAGGAAAGGCCTTTACCAGTTGCCGAATCTCAAGGATCAGTAGCATTTACACTACAATGAAGGAAAGGCCATTAGCATTTAGCCAAATTCCATAGTGAAAACAAAGTAGTAGTTAATGCCAGAAGCATAGCTAAATAGTCAGTGACACGAGTTCCCTTCTCCTGGCTAGGAGGAGCCTGGCATCCCAAATGCAGTGCAGCATTTTAAAATGTTAAGAAAAATGAGCGATCATCATACTACGCTTATATTTTTTTTTCCAGGTGAAGTTTTATTGCATGTGATTATATTTTATAATACATATAATTAAAAAGAAATAATATCTTGTTATTAATATTATACAAAGTCCCCACCCGTTATATAAATACACCAATATAGCTTTCTACAGTCTGGGATTGGAGTTCATGCTTGCCAGATAAATTTTCACGATACTGAGAAAATTATTCCTTCCCTCCATGCAGTTACTGAGAAAGCTAACAGTCTTGCTCCACTGATGGCAAGGACAAGGGAATGACCAGGAACTTGCCGAGCCACTCCTGAGAACTGGATTTTTTAATTTCACTAGTAAGAAACAGGAAGCATCAGTGGAAAGTACTCAGGGAGAACATCAGAGGTTGTTACTGAAAACCTCCAAAATCTGTCAACTTGTCAATGAGCTTCACTAGTTTAATAGTCTGAAACTTTGATAGAGTTGTTTTAAAATCCAATAAATTTGGATTTAATTTATCCAAGATAAATTATATGCAGATATCCTACATGTCAGAACTTAAATCTTCTCTGCATAGCAAACTGCTATTACTATTTTAAATTAAAGTCACAGTTCAGAACTTAAAAAAACACCAAATCCAAAAAACATTGGTTCAGTTATATATAAATAGAAGTTGAAAATGAAGGAAAAACAACCTTCATAATTTCTTTCTGAAGCTGAGGTTTGAACTGTAACACTAAAAGTTGTAAGGAAAGAATTAAGTAACACTCTGTCCAAGCCACTGTTAAGATATATTTCCAAAGAACTTTCTTCTTGTCCTGTATTGCTTACAATATATTATACATATCTCAAAAAAACAACCCCCAAAACGCCCTCAAACAAACCAAAACCCTGTCACATGCACTTTAAGGAGATTATATTTTGTGCTAATTACAAAACTGGAATATATTGAGTCCCACCCCAAAGGCAGAAGTACCGTAAGGTAACACACAACCACCATGAGGAATGAATACAGCATTACTGATGCATTATATACAAAAAATGATTCATTATTTGTTACTCTTACCTGCTTTACATAATCACACCGAGAAATCCTTTTATTAATCTAAACGAGTAAACAGTTCCCAGTTTCTTGTTACTGTACAATACAACTGGACTACCTTTTTCAGGATTGTCTATCTCGTTAAAATAATTGACATTAATACCAATTTTCACCGTGTGCTTTGATACCAGCTGTAGTTCCACTTATTTGACCACTATAAAACAGAACCACAAATCTATTTCAAACCTGGGTTTGTGTCAGATGTATTTCGCTAGGATTTTTCTAGAAGTCTGTAATTTCAGCCTTAATACATTGGACCAAACACTATTTTGAGTGGCTTATGTCAGTAATGGTGGCTACCCAAAACTGCAGATTATTTGGGAAACAACATGATATTTAAGTTTAAAAAAAAAAAATATTTGTTTGCACACTTCCATGTGAATACTTTCATATGAGCACCACAGTTAGACAGCCTTCTTCAACAGCATGTTATTTCAGGAATATTTGAGGCCCAAAAGCATCATAGTGTTTTTGAGTGCCGTTTCCTCTACAAATCGTACATTAACATGGTCTTGTTTTTCATACGGATGCATACCTAGAAAAACATAGTGAGAAAGTTAGTATTTACAAAATCGTTAAGTGTTCTTATACACTTAATCCTGCCCTCTATTAAACATTTTCATCTAAAATACCAGAAGATAAGTTAATGTTGGAACGGTGTTTTCATTTACACAAAATACCTGCAGCTTTCAGTGGAGTTGTTTGGATGCTCCCTCCATGGCAAAGACTTCCCTATTAGTGGGATATAAGCAAATGATATCCCCTACAAAGGAAAGCCAGACCATCTCTGGAGGCCACCAGGGATTTCCATACATTGCATTCTACACTGGAGATCCAAACCAAGGTGTAAGCACAGTGGCTATGTTAGTGCTAGTACATGAAATGGACCAGGGCACAGCCTCATATATTTCTATATGGTTTAACTTTTTTTTCCTCCCCAAATGGGATGACATCCATATGTGGACAATCTTGTTTTAGCCTTCAGGTCCTTACCCTGACTGTATTTTGCTTACCAGTACAGGCATAGCCAGTAACGCTATTAACAGTCCAATGCTTCCCTTAAATGCACCTTACTTTTTCAGTGGAATTCAAAATCTTCAGGTGCTTTGGTTCACTGATTAGGGCACTTGCTTCCTGCAATTTGAACTGCATTTCACAAAAAGGAACTGCTTTGAGAAATGCCCGTTACTTCAGTGCACCTCCTAATCTAGCGATGTGGGTTCTCTGTTCTGGGGTGGAACATCTGATTTTGGGTGCCTCACCCACCATACTGCATAAATGAGGAACAAGCCCTTCTCCACATTTGCATACAGAGTAACAGCCACCACCATACTGTACACGAACCACGTTTCACTACATGTGTTCTGAAAAACGCAAGTTTGCTAACTGGATCCAACACACAGAGGACTTGGAGGAAAGGATACGCAGCAAAGAAGCCCCCCAACAATTCCCATCAGCAGACAGACAACCAAACCTACGTGTTCGGACATCACTGGAGTTTTAGAACTCGGGTATGTCAACACAGTCAGGATATGGCCGAGTGTGAGCATGAAAGGGTAACAATTACCGGTCTTCCAAAGCAGAGAGTTAACATTACCTTGATTCTCTATCTCTGCCAACAAATTAGTCAGGTAGTTCAGCGGCAAAAACTCTACAGGGACCGAATGTCTCTCAGGGATAGGCCTGCTACACTGCAAGGGAGAGTATTTCAGGTTAGTTCAGAGTCCCACAGTACCAAGTTTCAGTGTTATCTTTAGTGTGTTACAGTCTACAGAAAGGTCAGGAATCTCAACACTGTCAAAGCAAAAGATTGCCAAAACAATGGCCTGTGTGCTCTTACCTGCCTGTCCCCCAGCTTCTCGAGCAGAAGTTTCACATATTTCCGTGCAATGAAATTAGCATTTATCGGATGATTCCAAAACTGGCAGACCTTTTGACCAAGAACCTAGTAAGCAAAAAAACAAAACCCCAAAACCTGAGAACATAAATGCAGGACAGTGGAAATTTAGGAGGGGGGAAAGGCGGAAAAAACCTGAAACAAAATCCAGGCTGTAACACAGATGGTTTTGCTTTCAGACACTGATGACAGAAGCTAAGATGTCATAATTTTTAGCCACAGAGCCTTCCTTTCATAGCCAGTAACTAACAGATTACAGCACACTCCCAAAACATGGGGAAAAAATCAAAACCTTGCTACTCAGTACCCACTGAGCTACTCCATTTCTATCCATCAGTCTTGTCCCATTACCTCTGTCCTATTTTTGCATGCATACTTAAATATTAATTGAGGCTTAAAATGACACTTTATCCTTTATTGTGGCTCTTTGGTTTAGATCCATTCTTCTCCCAAAGAATAACCCAGATGCCCCATTCCTCAATGATCCATTCAGAATGGGGCGCCTCTCAGGCTCAGTCTAAGGAATCTTACAAAAGCAGAATGCCGACAAGGAGAGATCCTGGCAACACAATCTGCATCCCATTATATAGGTCATCATCTTGGAAATTGATAACATTGATTCACAATCCCAAAGGCAAAACAGATTCAAAATCAGATGTCCCAAAGCTTCCAGTCCTAACTAATAAGCAAACAAATAGGAACACAGTGTGAAATTAGCTCCACCTTCTGCTGTTTTCCCTATCTAGATCTTTTTTCACCCACTCTCACTTTTTAGTTGCATTGCAATACAGACTACTGAAAGAGCTCATTTGGGAAATGCCGTACGGTTTCAACAGTGCTTAAATTCTTGCTTCTGATGCAACTGAAGTCACCTACTGAATGTAACCTGCTCAGAATAGTCTGAGTTACCCCAAAGCGTCCCTTTTGGCAAACAAACAATTTTCTGCATTTTTTTCCCAAAGCTGTAAATAGATACAATAAGGCACTGAGTCTACTGCGCTAAGGAGCAGTACATGTCCCCTAAAGCACTCACAGCTCAGCCCTTCGCTTCCAGGCGGGGTTGGAATGGTGCTCCCCACCCACCCGGCCTGGGGCTGACAGCTCAGAGAGGCCCCGTGCTGACCCCAGCTCACCAACCCATGCCCAAAACAAGATACAGAAGACAAAGAACGGCCTGTGTAGTTCTTCCCTACCCCTTCTCAAAACTACTGCCAAATAAAGAAGCCCTTGTCAGAGGAAAACCAAAGCAGCACTTCTGGCCATCTGAACTATATGTAACAGCTCATAATGAGCAAACAATAAGCAACTTGAGAAAACCCTGTTCTACAGCAAGGCACACCCCAAGGGGGGATCCCTGGTTTCCCTCTGCTCACGGAGACGTTGTGCTTCCCCTGCAGTGCTGTGCACTAAGAACAGAAGGGGAAAAGGAGAAGTCAACTTCCCATTCTGTTGGCACTTTTAAAGGAGCATCAGTAATTAGTTCCAGCACGTGGCTAAACAAGTCACCAACAGGCAAGGCTGGGAGATTTCACAGAGAGGGGGACGTTGTATTCAATCCCCTCCACAGAGTTGTGGTACAATCAGATTTTACAGCTTTTACTGTACCAGCTTTTGAACATATTTGATAAAACGTATAAAACCAAATGCAGGCGTCACAAGTGAGAAAGGCATTTGTGGATGCTAAGAAACACACACAAACCCCCTATAAATCCTCTTTAAACCCCATTAAACCCTTATTGCTTTATGCAGACGCGTACTCCGCAGACCAGTGTCAGTCTTGTCTGTTTGATTCCTGTAGGGTACTGGAGACACTGTGAAACACTATGGACAAATTGTAATTTACATTACCAGAGTACCCTATGGGTCACGAGCAGCAGATGGAGAACCTGTGGAGGTTGAGGTTATATCTGTGCCCTATTTGAATCACAGCCAAGTCCTCCATTGGCTTGATCCCACGCACAGGGAGGAATTTCCTATTGATTCCAAAATCCAAAAAATTACATCCAAAGTCATTAGTTACCTCAGGAAGCCTCATGACAATACTGAACTTCAGCTTTTCATTCTTCTCAGTGTCATCCAGATCTGTAAGAGAAAGCAAGTTAAAAACCACCAAAACAAAGAACTAGCAAACAAACCAACCCCCAGCAACCACGTAACTAAAACTTTCAACTTTCAATGAAGACATTCTGAATAAATATCATCCCCATAATGAGATGAAAATTTTATTTTGAAATAAGGGCTATGAGGAGCGTTATTTACATTTATACCATTTATAAATATTTTTCTATATACTTGTACATAACTTCACCAATTTATGCAACAATTTATACAGTAATTCAAATATGTTTTGACTGAGTAGAACTCAGATATTTATAATATTTCATTTATCAAGACCAGGCAGAGATTAATACAGTATATTGTGCAGTCTCTTTTCTTGAACACTGGAGAAACCGCACATTACAAGGGAACATGGTTGCAGCTGTGATGACATGCATTACTGTTGGAGAATCTTACCGCAGTGCTGCTACATCCCAGGAAACTTATGCTACAGCTCCCCCTTCCTCCCCTCCCATCTAGAAAAGGCAGTTAAGATGGGTGTGATGCCACCTGTGCCTGCAATGGGCAATTTGTCCCACTCTCCATTTTATTCCCCAGTCATTCCTACCATACATGTGCTGCTTTGCTCCTAAGCCTCCTTTGTGGAAACTAGCTATTTGGCTTCTGCTCAGAAGAAAGCCACATACAGAACACAATCTGCTCTTGATAACTACACAGGTTCATACAGAACTTAACTCCCACTTTTAGTTAACATTACATTATATTTAGAAGACATCCACAAGTTCAATATTTACTAAAAATATTGAGACACTGGGTCAGGTAGGCTTTTCTTTGCTTCTTTTGAATTTTTAGTGCACAGAGCTTCTAGCCATTTTCCAATCCCAGCACTAGGATTATCTTAGAATCATAGAATTGTTTAGGTTGGAAAAGACCTGTAAGATCATCGAGTCCAACCCAGCAGTTCCAACTCCACTACTAAACCATGTCCCTAAGCACCATATTATGTGTTTTTTAAACAACTCCAGGAACAGAGATTCCACCATCTCCCTGGGCAGCCTGTTCCAGTGCTTGACCACCCTTTCAGCGAAGAAATTCTTCCCAATATCCACCCTCAGCCTCCCCTGGTGCAACTTGAGGCCATTTTGTCTTGTCCCATCACTTGTTATCTGGGAGAAGAGACCAACCCCCACCTGCCTGCAGCCTCCTGTCAGGGAGTTGTAGAGAGCAGTAAGGTCCCCCCTGAGCCTCCTTTTCTCCAGACTGAACAGGCCCAGTTCCCTCAGCTGCTCCTCACAAGACTTGTGCTCCAGACCCTTCACCAGCCCCATTGCCCCTCTCTGGACATGCTCCAGCACCTCAATGTCCCTCCTGAAGTGAGGGGCCCAAAGCTGAACCCAGTGTTCCAGGTGCGGCCTCACCAGTG
>JAVJGI010000060.1:75715590-75758449 GCA_035590275.1 Ibycter americanus | reverse complement strand
CTGCAGAGCCTCCTGCCCTCCAGCAGGTCAACGCTCCCCCCAGCTTGGTGTCATCTGCAAATTGACTGAGGGTGCACTCGGTCCCCTTGTCCAGATCGTTGATAAAGACATTAAGCAGGGCTGGCCCCAGCACTGAGCCCTGGGGAACACCACCTGTGACCAGCCACCAGCCAGATGTAACTCCATTCACCACCACTCTGGGCTCAGCTGTCCAGCCAGCTTGTTACCCAGTGTAGAGTGCACCCGCCCAAGCCATGAGCAGCCAGTTTCTCCAGGAGAATGCTGTGGGAGATGGTGCCAGAGGCTTTACTAAGGCCCAGGTAGACAACAGCCACAGCCTTTGCCTCATCCACTAGGCAGGTCATCTTGTCATAGACAGAGATCAGGTCTGTCAAGCAGGACCTGCCTTTCATAAACCCACGCTGGCTGGGCCTGATCCCCTGGTTGTCCTGCACGTGCCACGTGATGGCACCCAGGATGATCTGCTCCAAACCTTCCTGGCACCGAGGTCAGACTGACAGGCCTGTTCCTCTCGTTTCAAACATAATTAAAGCAAAAGCTGAGGACTGGATAACAGATTAACTTCCTTACATATATGTGTGCCCTTTCACAGAGTCACAGAAATCCCCCAACAAATTCAACAATGATCTTTAGCATTCATTTTTCTAAGAAGTCCCAAGTGGAAAAACCATAAACTCAAATCCTCCCCAAACAGGGATTTCTTTGTCTACTACAGTAAGCCTCAATCATATAGTTTGAGCCCTCATTTTCTCCTTTCAGCCGGGCAACACCATCAGCTACAGCCCTCACTGAAACAGCACTGAGAAAAACTTAGTCTCCTGGGCAGTAGATCCTGTGTCTGAGTTTGAATGGCTGAAAGGACATCACACTTAATTACATGAACACATCAAACTTACTGTACCTTTCAGCAATTTCCTGACACACGTTTCTGTCAAATGCAAGACTCCATTATCAATATAGTGCAGGAGGGTGTGCAGAGGGAGACATCGAACGCCAAGCCCCAAGTGCAGAGTGTGAAAACCTACGAAAGAGAGGCAAACTTGTTTGGTACAATTTGGTTTTTTTTTTCTAAGTCTGTATTAGACACTGGCATTACTCTAGCTAAAGCCAACACTCTCCTTAACTTCTGACTGTTTCTAGTTGGTGAGGGAATTAGTTTATCAAAACTCATGTAGTCTTATTCAGGCATCCTTTAAGTCCTCTCAAGTACAATCCTGTCACGAAGGAAAGCCAACAGGACTGAAAACAGTCGTTAGTCATACATGGTCATTAAACATCTCCACGCTGGTGCTCTATATCTGAATTGTTCTATTAAATTGTCTTTTATCTCCCTCTTTCTTCCTCTAATTAATCAAAACCTGGGGCCTCACCATCCTCAGTGCCTGCCACCCACACATTTGCACAGGCAGTGTTAAGCCTTCAGTTTCTTACTTAACATCAGCCAGATGATGGTCTTGTTATCATGTGATGCCGTTATGTGGCAGCGTTTGCGCCCACACAGTGTCATACCAAAACCAGTTTCAAAGACTGAAGACAGATCAGGAAATACAAACTAGAAAGATTCAAACAGAATCAGAAAACATTAAGAAGTCTTTCACTAACAAAAATAAGCAAGTGTTTTGAAAAGACTCTAAGCAATTATGAGGAGCTCTAGGAAATGAAATTCTACTATCAAGATCAGCTCTTCCATCCAGTCTAGAGCTAATGATTTCAGGATAAAACTGAAAAATATTAGCAGGGCAACAGCATGAGATAAACTACTCTTTTTTTTGCTCCAGATAGGACTTTCACTTGTAGCCTTTGACACTAAAGTCCAGTTATCTAAGAAAAATATATAAATGAAAGCAGTCTAAATCTTCGTTCTAAGCTAAGACTGTGCCCAAACATTCCACTGGAAGCTGAAAAGAGAACTAAACCTCCAACTTGTTGTTTCTATTTGTAGTAACTATGCGGTTTTCTTCATTTCACTTGCACATGTTTATGGAGGGTCTTCCCTTCTCTAGCCTGAATAGATTTCAATACTGCCAAAGCTAACTTGGCACATGTGCTGCAACTACCACTCTTCTGGGAGGAATTCATAGCATTGCTCTCCTCACTTATGATTAAAACAGCAAAACGTAGGACTTACCAGGAGGTAAAGGCATACACATGCCATTTGCAGCTTCCAGAATCCGACTCATGATGTGGAACACTGCAAACTCTCCTGCACTTCCTCTCTTGTCACTGTATTTAACAAAAGTAGCAACATATTAGGAACCTCAGATGCCCACACTCTCCTGAAGATACAGTCAATTTGTTGTACTACATATGCACTGAACGCACACATTCTGGCTGAACTGTAATGGGATGCTATCTTATTTACTTAGTTGTCTGTCACCTAACAGCACTAGCTGTTCAATGTTTAACACAAAGTCTTTATGGCGTCCCCCTTCTCACTCTCCCACTACTCCATATTTACAAGTCTGTCAGCAGTACCTGGTATCAACAGCAAAAAGTGGAATAATTTGAGGGCTGGCATAACTGACCTGGCTTTTACAGGTGTTTAACACCCACTACCCAGGCTTAAGACCACTATGAACTCAGCAACTTCAACTCCAGCCATAAAACTGCCTATACGATTACTATTCATGTTGGCTTAGAGAGGGCCAGCAGGATCATTAAAGTAAGAGTACATGACAGTCACACTGACATCTGCAGTACAGGAAGCACTGACTGTTCAAGTGAGTAGTAGTGTTGAAGACCAGAATTACTATGCCCGTAATTTAAAAGGCAGGCTGAAAACTTTAACAAATGACTTGCTCACAAGCAGAAGATGCAGGAATGAAGCTGGTATCTCCTCCAAACTTCTTTCATTATTCGATGTACCAGATTCAGCTAAAACAAAAAAGAAAAGACTGAATATTTCTAGGAGCCTGTGTACAGCAGGTCCTTTGCCTTCATTCATTTCACAAATTTAATTTGAAACTTCTCATGAGACTCCTACTAAGACTTCAGTATTTATCTTTTTTCCCTAGGGGCTTAAAATGCAGAACTGATTAAAATTTGAATTGTAGCTGAACTGCCTTATTTCAGAAGTTTAAAGTAAGTGCTTCTTCAAAGTATTGTGCAAGATATAGAGCATCTTAACACATTGTGCTTCTCTGGGATCAACTGATCTCACATTCCTGCATCAAATTCTCAAAGATCTATTTGCTGCAAAAGCAAAAACTGCATGTCCAAGTGGCTGAGCATTTGGCAAGGAAAGGTCCTGAGGGCCCAGACAGAACTGGGTGATGCTGAAGACAGCAGAATACTCAGTTTGCTGAGAAAAGTCTGCAGGAGGAATCACAAATCTAGCCCTTGCAAGGAGTAAAGATGAGACAAACAAATGCCTCACTTTCTCCATTGAGTTTCCTTTTTGTCCATAGTGAAATAAAACAATGCCCTTGCCCTACACTGTTGCTTCTTTTTGCTCCCAGACTGACCTCCAGTACAGCCTATCAGCATACAAAAGACACAAACCCTCTTCTCACTTAGGCCTTCTAAGCCTCTGCAGCTGAAAGAGAGAAACCATACACGAAAGAGTTGAAATAACTTCCTCTAGCTAGCCCCTCACAGTTGTCATGTGTAACTACTTCCATATCTCAGCAACAGAATTGAGACACTTCCTCTAAGCCTTTTATCTCTGGGCCTCAAAGTACAGTGATCAATCAATCCCAGGAAACTCTCAGGAAGCAAGTCTGATCCCTGTTTTGCAGAGAGGTGTCATGTGAAGTTACAAACCCTTTCCCCCCTCCAAGATGGCCAGAATCCAGGAATTCTTTTTCCCCAGTCTTTTCTCTTCATAGGCTTTGCTCTCTCCAACCTCTAACTTGTCACAGGCTCCAAGCAAGAGAGAAACAGGACACACAGGAGAGATTCATATGCAATGGCCATAACAGGAATATTGATCTTCAGTAATGCTGCTGTGTGCTCTCCTCTATACCTTGGCCAGAAAGATCTACAAGGTAGTACCTTCTCCCGCCACCACTCCAGCCTTGCACAGCTACCTGAAGCAGCATAACCACCTAATACTTTCCATCCTCATACTTTTTGGATGCAGTGGAAAGCTCCAGTTTAACTTCTCCAGAGAATGGCAAGTTTTCTCTACTCATTTTCCAGGAAATGAGTGATTTCCAGTTTTTAGAGAAGGGTCACAAGAACTGCACCTGCTGCTGGAATGACTTTCATCTCTGGCCAGCACACAGGGTGCAGCTAAGGCCTCTGTATTGGAAGCTACATCTGGATCTGAAGATCAGCGTTGAGGTGAAGGGAAGGTTCTTACAAACTCCAAAATCACCTATTATTATTTGTGCAACAAATTGTTTTCACAGGTATGATACTCCAGAATTCTTTGCTTAACAATACAGCAAACTGTACTGCTTCCCCAGCATATAGAAAGATAACAACTTCTTAAGCCATAGTCAACCTAGCTATTGCAACGTATTTAAATCTTAAATACATATATGCTTGTGACATGACACCCTCACCAACAGCACTACTCACTTTGGAGATCAGCATCTACCATCTAAAATGGACACTGTAGAAAATATATGCAGAAAGAGAGGCCATGTCTCAAACTTTTTCAGTACATAACATACAGGATAACGTGCATGACAGAAAGGAAACGTTTCTGTTTTGTAAGGAGGAGTACAGGCAGCTTCCTCTCCAAAGCTAGCATTGGGCCTCTGGGGGAACTAAGTTAAAGGCCAAACCCATATCTTCATGGCAAAGCCATTTTTCATTTAGTAACAAAGATGTACAATATAAGGTTTTTCTGGACAAATATCAGAAGCTATTTCCCTCGGAGTGCTCTAAACTAATGACAGGACATATGATCAACCATGAGACAGTGCATGCATTAGGGTCTAGGCTCACATTTGCAAAGCACCTTGCTGTCTTGAAACGTCTACATTTCCAGGCAACAGTGCTGAGTAGACTGAAGTTCCACTAAACTAATTTGGAACCACAAGTGCTCAGCTCCTGTGGCTGTTTCTACAGGAAAGACATGAAAGCAACCAAAGGGGAAAAAAAAAAAAAAAAGGAGCAAAGAAGAAAAGGGAGTGTGACAAGGTCTTGCTGTCTTCCAGATCTCCTCCTGTGCAGGGGATATGAGGCAGTCACCCTCCTTCTGAGGAAACTCAAATCCAAATGGTGTCTGTCTTCTATTCTTCTGCAGTTGAGACCACACCAGATGACAGCCAGCCACAGGCAATCAGCAAAAAAGGTGCAGCCACAGCAGCGACCTCCAGAGAAATTTCAACAGTTTATTCTGGTCTGCCTCTGCCATGCTACAGGCTGTCTGTTCACCCAGCCTCCCCTTGTGCTTGCTGTCAGGGCAGCAACTGTCATGCTGCCTCTAAGTTATTTCCCCCCTTTCCTGCCCCACTGAAATAAAAATAGTAAGAGAAACAGATACAGAGTAAAGCTAAGATAACGTGATTGCAGGGGCGAGAGAGAATATGGACATACAAACAACTGCTGCAGATGGCACGTGGACTGGTAACAGGCATCCTCAGGCTCTGCAGAGCTCTGCAGCAAACAAGGCCATTCCCACCAAGACATTTCATTCACACTTCCCCATGTTACTTCTCTGTATACACATACACACAGGCACTAGTCTGTTGTTTTATGAGAAACTATCAATGCTCCTGTGTCTTGGCTACTTTGACTTCAGCTGCAATTGATTTATATAGTGGCTACACCACAGAGTCCTGCTCTCAGTCACTCCTTTGCTCCTGAACATAATAAAAACATGTTTTATGAAAGCAAACAGACAAGCAAATAATTTCAAGTCTCTTCCTGTTTCATTAGTTTCAGTATCTCAGCTACATGCTGCTTCTACTGTTGGAAGAATCAAAACAATTCATTCCCCTGAAGAACTTCCACACATTTAAGATATAGAAAGGTTTAATACGTATGAGTTACTGATTAGGATGAGGGGAAATCCAAGCCTAATCATTAAATAATTTCTAACGAATTCCAAACGGCACCTAAGATGCGCCAGCCAGAGGGCAGAAGCAATTTTTAGAAACATACTATGTTTTTTTATAGGAGCTTTTCTAAGAATGAGAAGTCTGTAAATTGAGTTGAGAGAATTCTTACGTGCAGTGAGATTAAAAAAATAATAACAACCCTGACAGTCTGCTGATGGGGAGTGCTGAGACTTGTTTTGATTTGACAACTATTTAGTCTTGCAGATCAAGGCTGCATAGGTGTTTTCATATTTGTTGTTTATATTAAGAATGAACAAATGATAACTGGAAAACAAATGAAGAATAATAAACATTCCATCTGTGCTTTTTTGCAGCACTACTGTCTGGTACAAAGCTTTGGTTCATGCTGTACTGCTCCTATTTTAATCAACCACTAGTTTTTCTTTCTTTTCTGTAAGGATAAAGAAAACACACTGCTGAACTTGTCGAGCTATAGAGCGAGGCCTGAATAGAAAAGTCAGTAACCTCAGTGGAAGCTGCAGCAGTTCAGAGAACACTGCGATGCTGACAGCACAACCAATTTGCACAGGACTTCTGAAAAGATGCAGGCACCCGTTGCCTTAAGAAAGTTTCCTGGTACTTCCACACCTAGAAAAAAGCACTGCGGGGAGTTTCTACTGAACGGTGTGGCAAGGCTAGCACAAAGACAAAGGTGATTTCCTAGTTGCCATGTGAGCTTTTGTGGACTCTACATTCCACACCTTAAGGGCTTGATGTTGAGACAGACAAAACCAGGTACAATAGCTTCTATGCACAAGTCACAGTTTTTGCAGGTTATTCTTTTAAAAGTTTCTCTTAAGAGGATGAAAGACAGAAAAATAAGAATTTGAAAAGCAAATTTTCACTGTAGTTTACATGGATTTCTTCATGCAAAACTCTGTCTCCTGTTACAAAACGCCTATCTAAGTCAGTATGTAGGAGTAGTAACGATTTACTCTCATGTCATACTGGAGTGAAATCTTTTTTTCTTAATTTGTATTTCCCTGATGGCACTTCCATTATTCAAGACAGGCAGCAATGTATTCTACAGGAAACAAAATGGATCTAAAGAACATTCTTTCAGCTTTCAGGAAGTGTTCACATTTTCAGTTCTGGGAGCAGACCATATTTGTACAAGCTGTAAAGGGAAATGTTTCTTCTGTATTCTGAGTGACCAATACAAGTCTCTTTAATATTATCTAAGTATTATTATTTCCTTTATCAATATATACAGTCTTAAACAGCAAAATATGGTTAAATGTCTTAAAAACAATCCCCTCCCACCAAATATATGTTATATACCCACACAGTACATACCCAAGACCCTACCCTCCAAAAAATACACACTTGCTCACAATAGTGACTATGAAATCAAACTAACCAGGTTTGCAACGTAATCCAACACTATTTGGTCAATCTTCTTTTTTCCTACATACTGTAGATGTCTCATAAGATGATCCTTTAGCTGAGCAACCATCTAGAAAAAAAAAAAAGCCAACAATTCAGTGACCTTGGGCATCTTTAAAAAGATGCAAAAGCTCCAGCAGGTGCAGGGCCTGATCAATAGGTATTAGCACTACAAAACATTTCCCTGCTGCAAAACTCCAGTTCAGAGTGAGACCCCAAGCTATCATACAATCTTGCCAAATTCAACAGCAGATATGAATATTCAAAATGGCTACTTGATGCAAATTCAGCAAAATGAGTGCTAAGTTAACTTTCAATGACATTGAAGAGAAAAAGCTTACAGTTCTTTCATCTCTGGGTCAGGCCAAGTGAACAGGGTGAAAGAAGGATTCTAATATGAACATTGAATCCCGAGAATATAAGTATTTATTACATACAAATAAACCTGAAGGATTTTATGATAGAGAAAACTAGCACAAGCAGAGTTTGTGGTAGTAGCCAAGAACCTGAGAACCCAAGTGATTAATGGCAACTTCAGGTTAAACATTAATTGTGAAGTCTTTAAAATCAGGTGTTTGTTATCATACCACCCATGCCACTCCCTACCCTCTCCTTTCTGAAACATTCTCTGACCTCACATAGCTTTAGATTGCAACAAAAGTCCATGCTGGTTCTTTGCTGCGAACTACTATGAAGCATTAATTTGTTTCAAAGCTCAGAGTAAAACCGAGGCAAATAAAAATCTCCATCTCAAGTTTACAAATAGATTAATCTCAATGTGTCGGGACAGCAATATAGCTAATTAGGAAAGCACAGACAAAGGACAGCAGTGACCTGCTTTTTGGATCTGTCAGAACTCGGAAACAAAGGGACAAGACTGCAAAGAATGAAAATCTGCCTTAGATTTGGACAGACAGGAGTGTTGATATGCTCTTCACAAATGCAATGCTGACACCTTCCAGTACAGGGTGAAGAGTTTTATTTAGTTTTAAGAGTAAGAGAACAAGAGATAAGCAAAGATGTGTATTTAGACAGAGGGGGGACAGGTAGGGATTTGAGACACGATTTATTACCCAAAAGCATAAGGATGGTAGATCTTTTAGGAAGATCATCAGTGAAAACAATGCAAAAGAGGAAGGGACCTCAGAATAGCCATAGCAGTCCAAAAGGTGAGGTAGAAGGAAAAGACGACAGTAAACAAGGTGTGAAATTGAGGAGCAAGATCTGTGATTTTCAATTTGAGGAAAGCAGTGGGTGGGGAATTCACTTATACATGTTTTAAGGACGTAAAGTAGTCCAAAAATAACTGGCAGATTACGATGAACTCCAGGAGCATAGAACAACAGTTCCTAGTCAAAGAAAAGTTGTATTGGGAAAAAGCATTTTGACCAATCAACTTTCCATGGCTGTTTTTCCCCTATGCCTTATGATACCATGACCTGTTAAGATGATATCATGATACCATGACTATGAACTCTAAAAGTTAGGCAACACCATGTTTGTCCCACAGCTACTCTGAGTGAGCTTCCACTCAGCACTGAAACTTATAAGCTTACTCTTCACATTTGTTGAGGCTCTGCGTCCTCTAGTGCACACTGTGACAAAAGCACATACCAGCCCCATTAGTAATTGCTGCTGATAATCCTCCTCTTGAAAGAGAGGTACTAGCCTTTCCTCTGAAAAAAAACAGAGGAAGAATCATTCAAGGACATGACACTATTGATGAGACTGCAACCAGCTTCCAAACTATTCAGAAACTTATACAAACAAACAGAAGTTGTGGTTTGATCTACTCGCCTACAGAACTAAGATAGCGAAGAATCAAGGACTGCATAAAAGAGAAATGAGGAATAGAAAATAACCCTGTATTTGTCATCTTCTCCCTCAAGCGCTTAACATAGAGGAATGCAAGCCCGTCACGCCTCTTTTACAGTTCATTTTTGTTACTCTCTTCTTTGATATTTAAGTAAGAGTTATCACACAGTGTCATGATTCAGTAAAGCAAAAGGCACAGAGAACCTTCTGGTAACAGATATGCAGTATGTGTGGCAAAATTCTGGCAAATGCATGTGTTATTCAGATCTTGTCATTTACAAACAAACAAGCTAGAACAGCTGCATGGGTTTTCCAAGGAAATGGCTAGACAGAAAGTAAATACTCCACAGAATCACCTCCTACTTTCCTGGTTCTCTCCCATGGCCTGGCTGCTTCTGTTACTCAGATTTGCAGACCACTATGTAAAAGAACACAAATTTTCTAACTAAAATGGAAGGAGGTTATAGTATCTACTGAAATTTAACACCCTGTATTTCCTAATCAGTGCTTTCTGTCTACTAACAGCAATGGAAGAAAAACAATCTCCTATTTCATCAGGTAGCATAAAATCAAGTCAACACTTTACAGACCCAAGTGCTAAATTTTTACTAAGTTCTTTCCAGCCATCTTTTCTCACCTCGAAATATATTTACTCCATCAGTTAGCACCACAAAGGCCTGTGTTGCTTGATTTTTAAAGGACCTGAAGAAACATTTACAGGGAAGATACACTACATTGATGTTTATTACCAGCTGGCAGCTATATAGAAATTCTCTAGTAACAGTTAAACATCTGACTTCCTTATCAATAAGTCCTTTGGGAAAACATGAACCTGAGGCTTGAAAAGTTGAAACAAGGTCTCTTGAAGTCTGAGTGCGTAGCAATAACCAGCGGTGCTGAGGACAGCTGGTGTTAGAGACTGGAAATGAATGCACTGAAAATTCTTCGTAATAGAAGCAGTGAGCAGCACTTTCATCAGCATCATTTCACAGCACACAGTGGCAGGGCACATAGAAGGCACCAATGTGTGAACAGCAAGGATGTAATTTACTACTAAACTCTGTTTTACTTATTTGTGACAGAGGAACTGAGCATCACAAAATCTCAAATGTTCCTGGCCTAGGGAAATGCATTACATCTGCTTTCTCTACACCATGATTTTTTCACCAGCCATAACCTCCTACACTGAGGAGTTCCAGAGGCAGCTATAAGTGGATAAGACTCAACAGTAACACAGCGCCATTAATATTCTGCTCCAGGAGAAAAATCCTGAAGAAGAAATCCTTAAGCAGACAAAGGTTTACTGCTCATTTTGTTAGACTAAATATGAAATAGGAACGTTATTTTCAAGGGTTTCCTAGTCACTATGTGATCCTACCACTACTATCAGAGAGAAAGTTTTCCTCTAATTTAATAGCCACTCATCTTAATGCCTCAAACTCTTCAGTGCTGAAAACACACACAGCAATTTTTTTTTAGCCAACAACAGCTAGATGGAAATACTCTAATAAACTAATAAAATTTTAAAAAATTATTTCAGCTAAGGCTTACATCAAGACAAGTTTTACTTACCAGAGTCCCAAGCGTCCAGATGAGAAAGCACCCTGAAGTTAGAAACAAAAATCAGCTTATTTCATATACATTACTCCGAAGGATTTTATATGGACATTAAAAAGCTTAAATAACCCTTTGATCTCTGAAAGGCAGCTAAAGAAATCCAAGAAATGTGACTACCTTTATTAAAGATATTAAATAGCATTAAAAAACCTTCTATCTGTCTAGGTTGCATAAGAATAACTCTTCACATCTACCATAAATTCTCTAGCTCTAGAGGCCTGGATATTTCAGATCATGTTGTAGTGATTACAAGGATTCAAATAACTGATTTTCAGCTGGAATAATCTTCTTTAAAGTAAGATATCTAATCAGTTACCTAATCAACTATTTAAATGGCATGTTAACTCCTTCAACATACTTCAACAAAATAAGAAAGGGTAAATATAATAGAAAGCTGTACCTACTTTTTGGCATTTTCAAAAATATTCCTCAAATAAGCTGTGGTGGTTCTGTCCTCTCTCTGGTTTGTAAACAAACAAAAATCCCCAAATGAACAGAGCAGAAGGCATATTTAAAATACTCCCTGATAAAACACAGATGAGAAATGAAGCTGGTCTTCCCTTTGAATTGAAATGATGCACAGTGGGGCTTCAACCCACCTTCCAACTACCCATGCTCACAGGCACTCACACACATCTAACCTGCATGACAATACAGGTATGTGCAAGCTCTGCTTTTATTTAGTTTCTCACATTATTTTAACAGAGGAAGACTTACAGGCAATCACCTTATAAGTAAAATGACTACAAGTCTTTGCATTTCTCATAATCAGATACCCATTTCTTTATCCTCAAAATAAAAAAAGCCAGCTTTTATCCTCAATATAAAAAAAGCCAGCTCTTCTGTGCTTGGCTTAAAAACATCCACTTCAGAGGCAGCTCTGGAGACTGTTTCAGTGCATGCATATTTACCTCTTCAGAAAGGTTACGCCATTCCCTCCTGAGCACATTATTGTGGTAATGCAAGTGTGGCTCTGCATACTTGACGCTCTCCAAGTTTGAGTTGAGTTTCTCCCAGAAGCCTCTGGAGTTTTGGAACTGCAAGGAATTGCAGGGAAAGCATGAATACAGGCTGCACTCTTCCAAGAAATACCTAATCACTCTCCCACTAAGTAATTGGAAAGAACTGTGATTAATGTAGCTTTGTAACAATCTAAGTGAAAAAAAGTTAAACAAAAGAAGTTATGCTGGTTTTGCCCAGTACTTTTATTTCCTTGATTTGACGGTAGGGGTAGCACTTACTTAAACTTGAGGTCAAGATTTGGTGCCTGTAATGCAGATACTTTGCCACCTTCAGACCCTTAAGTCACTGGGAAGAAATGAGTACTGCTAGGTCATAATCCATCTGACCTATTTCTCATGTTTGGGCTGGGAAGAACTGTACCACAGACTACAGTGATTATTGTCTAGACTACTGCTGACTGTAGAAGGAGCCTTAGGCAACTGACTTAGATGTAAATGTCTACACTTCGCCAAATAAATCCCGTTCCTGGTTTCCAGCAGTTCTAAACAGAGGAACACCACCATGACTCCGGCAGCTGCAGGCTGCCACTATTTTCAAGCTGCATTAATACTTACATTGCAAACATCCGTTTATCAGCCCCAAGTAACAGTGCCTCATCCCAGAAAAGAAACAAAATCCAAACATTTCCATAGCAATTCTAAAGCCTTCAGCTCTAATGCTGCAACTAATTGAAACTCTGCTGTGAAGAGACAGGAGGAAAAAAAACCAAACACACACACACTGGTTTCCTGAGCTAGTTCTTGGACTGAGTATAAAGATTTGAAGCCGCTGTTTATAAATGGCGGTGATGTGATCATTGCTGAGGAAGACATGAGATTAAGGCAATTCTTTTGGGCAATTTTAAAAAACAAGAGATGGTACTATCTGTTCTTGCTCCTCTTTACATACATTTATCTCCAATAGACACTACAGTATTGCCATTCCAAGGAAGATAAGTTTGAGTTCACACTAGTCCTTCATCTTGCATTAACATGTTCGATTTTGCTCTCTCCCCCCCCTACTTTTCTACAATGACAAAACTTTAGAAGAAAACCTCAGAAGTCTTTAAAACCACTTCCTACTATCAACTACAATTTGCCAAGGAAAATAAATTGCAAAGACTCAATCCTGCCAGCCACTTCCCTCTTGCTGCCAGTGCTGGTTGTCACTTCATTGTTGTAGCTGCAGCAGAGAAAAATAAACCTCATTTTTGCTTCATGTTAGTTATATTTAGCAGCTGGAAACTAGGAGTGCATATGGCACCGTATGTTCACTCCGCTGAAGCTAACTAACAAGATCTACAACCTACTACTACAGTATGTTGCCTAAACGTTACCAATATGAAATCAGAGAAATATCAAGAATATAGCATAAGGGTATCATCTAGTGACCAACTTATGCAACTGCGACAGCATCACCACTGCAAAATTGCACTCAGGCCACACTGGATTTTGTTTTATGTGTAGCAGGGGGGAAGCAATACAGCAAGTTTCTTTCAAATATTAAATCTGTAACAGGAAATGGTAGACTTCAGAATTAAAAGCAGACACCACTGAAAACATGTACTGTATTAAATCTCTTTAAAATGTCTAAAGTTTTGAATAAAGGATTATTTTAATTCTGTTATTTCTTGAGGATCATCAGGACGAGGACTAGAAAGAGAAGGCTTCTTTGTCTTAGGTGGTGTTTATTTTGCAGACATTTCTATAGAGAGTCAGGAATTAATACCTAAGCATGAACACCTAAAAGACATTGTATTACCAGAAGTCAAAGCAAGGCCTTGCCAGGTTGCAATCCATGAAAAGCTCCCACGAAGCCCTTTGTAAGCAGTGGTTTTTTAAATGAAGTGAAAGAGCTCTCTGCTACATCCCTCTGAAAGGATGCAGGGTGACAATGACCTTTAAGAGGCGCATCCTCTCTGGGGGAACTGCAGCATTATGTCTTTCCGGTAGTGAAGGTATTCAGAGTGGTGTAACTAACTACGTAGCTGCACAGGCAGCTACTCCTTAAAACAACACTTTTCACCCCAGTGGCTCAGCTCAGCATGAGCGAGAGGCTGCCTTTTTCTGTGCTGATCTCTCTGACAACTGCTTGCACTACACATTTTCACTCTTCTCTTGGACATCCTCCTGTTTTCTTCCCTTCCTCCTCCCCTTCTGATCAAGCCTCTTTGCACTCTTTCAAGTTTGGTTTCTGTGTTTAAAAAGGAAAAAAAAAGAAATCAGACTCTTACTAATGGCAATCCTTACGAAAAGCTTTTTGACAGTCAGACTGACTGCTCCCCCTTTCTCACAAACTCTCTCGGTATCTCTTACTGAACATGAATTTAGTTATAAAAATACACCTGTTGCCCAAATAGCACATTTTTTCTGTGAATATGGACATAGCCCTTCCAAAAGCTGTCAACAATTCATGGGCTTGAGGACTCCAAAAAGCTTCTCAAAGCAACAATTCACCATTATTTCTGTGAAATGCTATAAATCTTTGCAAAAGAAATACTACTTGCAGGACCAAATTTGTCACCAGGGTCTGACCTGTGATGCCAACAACATACACCAACTAAAACACCACCAACTGACCACTTGAACTCAAGCCATGGTGGGTTTGTGTCACTGGAGTGGTACAAAGCAGCCAAAGCACTAAACCTTACCCTGTGTATTATCATCTTTGTCCTCACTCAAGAATCAGAGCAATCTGCAGACAAAAGTAGCAGGAAATATTTGTCTTTAGTTCAACTCTGACCTTTTCAATCTATTTAGGTTTCAGACAGAAATAGGAAATGAGTTCCACAATCAGGAAGTATAGCTGCTAAAGGCATTTGCCCCCATGGGCTTGAGGTTCAATCTCAGACAAATTAAAGGCCTGCTAACTGTGACCTCAGTGAATTACAGGGATTATCTAGCAACAAATTTTCTCAAGATCTGATTTTCCCAGGTGTCCCAGCTCTCAGGGCAGACTTCCCAAGCAAAGCATGCAAAGCCTGATTCCCTGACAGCAGTCAAGTGAATCTGTAGCAGTACAGCTGTGATGCATTGTTGCAGAGTGAACGAGCAGTGGGTAATTTCACTGATTTTAAAAGATTTTGTGAACAGTGAAGCTTTATGAGCTAATTATAAGCACTGGGGAGGAAACAGGCTCTCACCTCTTTAAAGTGCTACATGAAACAATATTGTCATGTATCCAGAGCCTACTCCCACATGTTACTGGTAGTGTTGAGTCCAAGCTCCGACTCTTCCCATTAGCCCTCCACAACAAGCTGCTTATTAAAAGCTTCTTTCAGATTTTGCAGGGGAACACTTAGGAAAATTTCAAGAATTTCTCTAAACTGGAGCTGAGGGAGTAGAATGGAAGACGGGAAGAATCATTCATGTTTTCAATGGAAAGTACAATTTCCTACCCAAACAGCATGTGCTCTCCCATCCAGCTCCCTGCCTTTTCCAGGCTGTGCAGGAATTCATCTAGATTTAGCTAGCCAAAGCCCTGACATCAGTGCAATCACAGGATGTTCTGGACAAAACGAAGTGAGAGGGTCATGAACCATTGGTACCAATGGCAGCACAATGAAATATCCCTCAAAGTGAGGGTATGTAGAGATACATGTCTGCTGTGTCAAGCTTACCTCCAGCTAATGAAGTCACAAAATGAAGAGGTATCAATCAAATCTAACAAGAATTAATTCTTGGAGTATCTTCCCTCTTGAATGGAAGAAGTCTTTTCAGAAAGGGAAAAAAAACCCATCTTTGATCTAGCAAACATCAGTCTGAATAACAGATATTTTAGTAAATGCATAAGCCATTTCAAACAGGGCAATCTTCAATTCACCCCTATTTTTGCATAAGGCTGTGAGGGACACTGCTTCACTAGCATTTATCACATCCCCACCCCCCAAAACAAGCAAGCTCCTAATCAGCAAATACAAATGTGTTTTTATATTGGAACTTACCACTAACATAGGTAAAGAAATAATGTCTGTTGCACATGTTACTCCAGGGATAGTCTATAAACACAGACAAACCATAGAAATATAAATAATTTAGCATAAAACATGGGCCTATTTGGGTATCTAAGTGAATCTCCATTACCCGTTTCCTTTGTGAAACTAGCTAGCTAGCCAAAATTGTACATTCAGTTTTGAAAAGAAAAAAATAAAAATAAAAATTTTTTCCTCATTCACCTAATTTTAAAAAAGACAATACATTAGAGCAGTGTCAGATCAGAAAAATTAAAATAAGCTAGCTGCTCCAACTATAGAGTCTTGCCTAAAGTTATTTTACTTCTGCAGACTTACTTACAAATATTAACTCTATTGATACTGTTTGTCTTTGAAATAACAGCATGGTTTTGCTGGTTAAATATATTCTGTATTCGTTATAAACCTCATACAATAAGCAATAAATTAATACCTCATTATGAAAGCAGAGATTTAATCATCCATTCCATTACAGTAGCTGTTCTTGTTTTATAAGTGCTTTCATTTGTTGACAAAAAAAAGGAATCATGGAAAACACCACTAAGATTAAGACTTGACAAAATGGGCATAATGCACAGACATCAATTCAGAGCATGTCTATGAAAAGGTAAGGCATACAAGCTGTATTAAGGGAGAATAAAACCCCTCTAGAGCTAGACTCCCTCTAGCTATTAACTTAAGTACCAGATGTTATCTTACCCCAATCCAGTCAAGCAGTGATGTGTAGGGCAAAATTTTATCCAGGTTTTGAGTTTCTGGACACATTCTACAGTACAGGGAGGCTGAATGCAATGTAAAAAGTTTGTAAGGGCAAGACGGTATAAACTATCAGTTAACAAGAGTAAGCTTCACAGTCAGGTCCCCATCTAAGACTTTTTACAGACAAATCCTGCTGCTGTCTCTGAAACACCTTCCTTCATGGTGGAACTGGCCTCATTCTGTGCACAAAAGGAGGAAGAGAAACCCAGATGGCTGCAGGGCCGGGTCAGCTGCTTGGCTACAGCTCAGCACTGCAGGGGTCCTTTGTACAAAGGCTCAGGGCACAGGACATGCACTGACTAGGCAGAGGAACCAGCCACTAGAAGAGAGTATCATGATGTGTCAAATCCTTACAAAAAACCGGTTTGGGCTAGGCTAGAGGAGATTTGTTCCTCTGCTCCAGTCTCCACTACTTACATCCCAGATATCTGAGACAGGAGCCAGATGAAGAATTTGCTCTCTAGTGACCTAAAATAACAATAAATCCATTTGTCTCACTAGACAGAAGCATGCATTTGTAAAGTTTTATTGCCAATCTGATTTTGGGAGATCTATGTATCTTCTAGACTACTGATATTGTATCTAACGCCACAAAATGCAAGTCAGTTAACATAAATCATAACCAGTAAGTCTGGTAAGAAAAAAGCGTCAGTTTGTGACATTGTGGCTTTTCCTTGTCACAGCTTAAGGTATGCTTAAGTCACAACTCAAGGCATGCAGGAAAATTCAGTATGCAGGAAAAGAAATACTTACCGATGATAAATTCTTGAATGGGGTCAAAAGAATGACATGTTGACAGGTTCTCAGAAATCCACCAAATAATCTGTCAGAATGACAACAGGGGGAGTTCATCAAATCTCTCTGTTTAAGCACGTGTTGCAACAGACTACAGAAACTTTGTTTTCGGTAGTAACAGTTTGCATGAAGTAGTGATACAGAGATAAAAGTTTTCAGGACAGCCTTGACCAACAAAGTGGTTTGGGCAGCCCAGCTGATGAGTCTTCTTGGCACTGCCAAAAGGTACATGTGAATCAGGACTTTTCTTCTTTGGCTGATGTTATTCATGCCCTGAACCTTGCTTTGTATAAGACATTAGTCACTGCAAAAGAACTTAAAGGAGATTCTCTTCCCACCTGCATTTCCAAGTCTTCTGTGTGTCGGAAGTACAACAGGGCACAATGTAGAGCTGCCAATCTCTCGCTGTCTCGCTTGCTGTTCTGTAGGAACTGTAGTAAGGCACTGTCACTGATGCTCACAGCATACATGCTTCCTACACGGCAATCCAAGACTGTTGACATAAGTGGGGATCGGATGGAGATGTTTTGCAGCATGTCAATTCTTGCATTCTCACCTGAAGAACATTGGTTTGAGAATAAAAAGGACTAAGGACATAAAATTTAGCTGCTACTGGTATTTCTCTTAAGACTCCCAGGTCCCCAGCAGTAAGAAACAGCCTGCCTCTTGTACTAACTGCCCTGGTATTAAGCTGAAGACGAGGAGGGATGGTGCTGGCTGGGTAAAGGAAGTAAATGAGTAGCTGAGTCCATACTCAGTTCTCTCCTTCCCTACTGGTGAAGCAGAGGTGTACAGATTTGAGGCTCCAAATGCTGTCACAGGACAAATCAGAGCACATAGGACGGAACAGAGAAGGGCACAAGGCTAGTAATAGAGATTCCACACTAGAATTTTAGCACCTGAGCATACTGGTACAGTTCAGAACCGCTCACATGCAGAATCATGATACAAACTTGTATTGGTGGATCTCTTACCATCAATCCAACATCTAGAACAGGAAGGTTCTGCTCTATAATTACTGACTGACGTTCCAATCAAAACCACTTCATCTATTCTAGTACTAAGGTTCACCACCACAGTACTATACAGCAGTATTCCAGACCCTTTGCATCAGAGAAATCAGGCCCACCATACAACAGTGACGGCTTCCACTCATTTCTAGTAATACTGCATTATGTATATACAACAGGTATTAAGCTTCCTGTGATGCTGCCCGTGCACCAGTTCCCACTACTTAGCTCTCCTTCACCCAATCAGAAGAACAGATTTCTGTTTTCAAACAAAGGCCCCCCACTTCCAAGAATAACTCACTTCCCAAAAAGACATGTTTGTTGGAAATGAAATAACGTGCCTCTCGGATGAGACTCTAAATCAAATTGCATCAGCCTGATCAGGTGAAGGAAACACAGATTTCCTCTCCCCACACCCTCCAAACACACACATTTAGAGCAACTCAATTGGAGGAAGGAAATGTAAAATCAAATTTACATCTCCATGTGAAATCTGAGAACAGTAGAGGACCGAGAAGCATGTGCAAAGATGGGGGAAGGGAAACTATGAAACCAAGGCAAAGAATTTCAAATTCAGTGAAAGGTCACCTTCCATTTCATAACAAGCTAGAAGTATGTAATAGATGAAGTATGAAATGTCACTTCAGATTCTCTTTTTAAAATGGAAAGTTGCAAAAATGCCATTCTTGTTTTTTCAATCTCTCTCCTTCTTCAGAACACTGCAATAATGCAAACATTGAGAAATACAACTTTCACGTAAAGAGATTTGAACAAGTTTCCACTACAACAATAAAATTACTGCAAGCAGCAGTGTTACTATACCTGTCAGAAATAAACTATAGCACAGCAGGTCAGGATGCTGAATATTCAAGAGGTGCAGGAACTGGCCAGGCAAATAAGCAGCCACATAACAGTCTGTTTAAAGAAATAACAGCGGTCAATATAGCACTTGTTCACTTATTTAAGAGGCTGTTTCACATGATTCTCATCTTGGCCCACTTCTCTCTGATGCAATCGATTATATCTAGGAAATATAAAAGGAGTTAATTAAAGGCTGCTGTTGTATTAACACAGGAAACACTAGCAATACATTTGGGTTTCCAGGGGAGGATTCAAGAGGCTTGAGACACTCAAGAACTCAGCAGCTGATCTCCAGAGCAGATTCTGAGGCAATTTCAGAGGAAGTTGCTTACTAATAGTGAGGTGCTGCAGTATCAAATGACAAACATAGAACAAAAAGAAAAAAAACCCAAACCAAAACAAAATCCAAAGCACCAAAATAACACAACTACTTAAGGTCAAGAAATAAAACCTTTTCCTTCTAGAGAAGGATTAGCTATTTGTCTCCCTACTGGGGATATAGAATGGCAGTCACACACGGAAGTAACACAAGTAACCTACCAAGATTCATAAAAGCTACTTCCTTCAATTGATGAGATTCTGTTCTTTCTAGAGAAACTGTAAAAGTTTTGTTGTAACCTGGGGAAAAATAATAATACTTTTAAAAAAACCCAACAATAAACACCATCTGTTAAAACCCAAGTATGACTGTATAGCTAGAACCTTCAGCAGTGCCAATTCACCCAAGCAGGCATATTTTAGACTGTTTTACAGGCTTGTCTGCACAGACAGATTTACTTCACTCTAAACAGAGTTGCTGCATACTTAGACCTGCACCCACACAATGTAGTTCTTTAGTATGCAGAAACTGGCCATGCACTGCACAATCTGTGTTCATGTTTAAAGAAGCATTCCATCCCAGAGCAAGCTTGTGTAAAAACACCTACCCCCCCCAAAAAAAAAAAACCCAAAACACCCAAACACAAATCCTTTATGTAGCTGTGCTTCGCTTTTTGGTGATCTTTCAACCGCTTTAAAGAATTTCCAGTTTGTTTATCTGCATGCCCTATTGCTGTAATTTAGTTCAGCTCCATTTAAACATAGGCTAATTTCAGAACTGCTGTGTTTGCATGGGCTTTGCATCAGCACAGCTGTTGTTTTATTCTGGACTTACACCATACTTCTTCTGGCATTCAGTAAGAATGACATAGAGCCCTCAAACTTCCGCAATCTCCGAGACTCAAAGCTGAGGATTAAAATAACTAAGGAGACAATGACTGGCCTCCAAATGTCCATGCTGCAATATCCTAATTGCTGAATGGTGTCATGATCAGGATGCTAGTTAATACTGCATGAAAACTCAAGATAAGACAATAGATCCACAGTTTACAGGACCACCAAGGAAACAAACAGATCATGAGCCACGCTTCAGCCATTCATCCAGGACTTTGATTCCTGGCTTGAGCAGAGAGATACACTTTATTTATGCTGCGAAACAGAAACACGAGACCTCCAAACCCAACAGCAACACTACAGATGAACAGGCATCTAAAACAGTTTTTCACACAAGATACTGACTGACATTTGCTTGCAATGAGTCAGTACACTCATGATCACCACCCTGTTACTTGCCAACACAAACACATGCAAACTAATACCAGCACTGTAGAATACAACTGCAACATCGTGACTTCTGTGTTTATGCTACATCAAGCGACTGGTTTAACAGGGGGTGGGAAGTTTCCTTCCGAGTTTACAGATGCTGCAGCACAAACTGAATTCCTTGTATGTCTCCAAAACATGGCTTATAGACCTGATATAACGCTGCTTCTGTGGGTCACCTCAGGACCAGTCTTAAAATTCTCTTGTACAACTGATGAGTGTTACGTGAATCCATAAACAGCTTTGCACCAAACAACTCCATTCCATGAAGGTCATTTCAGATGCAGCTGGTCAATGTCACCATATTAATCCTCAGTTTCTTCTTGGTATAGATAGGGATGTACAAGGGCCATGGTCAGCCCCAAGCAATGCAACCACCCTTCAGCTACACATCAAGTAGATCTGGGGAAATGCACTGTGTTGCTACACCCAGAATGGACTTTTCCAATTTGTTAATGCCTTCAAGAACACAAAAATGCAGCTCATTCAATCCCACAATGTTCCAGCAGCAAAGCAACATGTTTCCACACACACGAAAGCAAACACTTCAACGAAGGTGTGTTGTCGATTTGAATACGGTTATTCCATACTACGCAGTTTTTCAGTTGAGAAATAATTCACCCTTCTCTTCCACGAATCAAACGAGAAAGATCTTGCTAATGACAAGTTTTATTCTGATTAGAATAAAACAATGTTCTTTATTCTTTTCAAGAAAAAAAAACAGGTGCTTGAGCACCACTTAAATAGCAACTGTTCTTACAGTCAGTGGGCGTTGCACCTCTTGCTGTGAAAATGACATGTTGAACTGGAACTCAAACACACATTCAAGCTAAGAGCTGTTGGCTCTATTTCCCATACAAATGCCTTATGGCATAAGTACAACACACCTGCAAGCTCCCACAGATCTCACTGATGTTTGTGCTCAGCATGCCAGAAAGTCTGGGTAGAAATAAGGGACCAAATTAATAGCCACTCACAAGGCCACTGGTTTGAAGCCACTCGTTCAGCATCAGGCAGGAAGTCTACAGCAGGGAAGTCAATTTTGCAGCTAAAGGCAGCTGCTGTCTTTAAACACCAGCCACAGTAGTTTATTGTTTGCAGACTTCAGTAGTGACTTGTTTTGCAAGTCATTCTGTGACTTTTTCAACGAAGTGACATTCTCCAAAACAAAGCATAACTTCACAGTTTAATCTTACCTTTATGTAAAAAATACACGGAGTACATTATTTCATCAGGAGTATCAGAGGCCAGACTACAACACACACACAAGCCTCCTAAAAAGACAAAAAAAAGGAAAATAAAATTGATTCATGCACCTGAATACCTAGACATTTTTACACTGCACAAAACTGAAGCAAGACCATTTCAAATTATAAACTAAAAGTAATCTCTCAAAAAAGGTTAAGATTACAGTAATATATGTACCTCTAACCATCATTTACCTAGTGAAACACAAAATAAGAGAAAACGGAGGAGGCAATGCAGCACACAATGGAAACCTGGGTTCCGACATGGCGAGTTCTTCCCTTTAGAAGTACATTTTTAGCCCCTCACAGTAAAAAAACAGAAACTGATCAAGCCTTTCTCCCCACAGACTCCTCAGTCTCTAGATAATTTCTGTTCAGGGACTGTCAAATATGCACAGAACAAAATAGTAAAACATAGTTTGTTTGCTTTCTAAGTAATTTCATATTGGCAGCCGCATGACACACTACTAGAGCTTTCTCACGCTAGAAATAATAGTCACTTCTCCCCTTTTTAGCCCAAAGAGCCATTAATTCCTTTTTGAGGAGACAAGTCAGTCCTTGGCACAAGCTTATGTCAGCCAAGGTACTTTGTGCAGGAAAGCTCCCCATTCCCAGCCTAATTTTAAATCAGACTGATACTATTTTGACTCCACTGTATGGTAGCCCTCCCTCCGTCTCTTATAAAATTAATCCACTTACTCTGATGCTTTGACATTCGTGTTAGAAACAGCTTTCAAACCACATTATCCCCAATACAGTCGGGAAAACTGAGCCACAATTATGACCATTCACCTTTAACCTTTACTGAAAGTTTATCACTTAAAAAAAAAAAAAAGAGAAAAAGGTAATACTAACACAGATACTGCTCTGTAAAAAAAAATAAAGGTATATGTATACAAGGTATACAGAAAAAGACACAATATGGAAAAAGCATAAACACAAAAAAAGCACAGCTACCAAGGTATTTTACTTGGTTAAATGCCTCATACTTCAGACCACAAGGCTGTACCATAGCCATGATACAGACACAGCTGAGGCATTTCACACTTCTGGGGAAAGTAAATACTTTCTTTTGAGATGCAATTTTTCCCCCCTGCTTATTCTTAGCTGATTGAATATTGTTTGATACAGTTTTGCTTGGATATTTGAGTCATTTAGACAACAGACAGGGCATTTTGCCAGAGCACTTGGCATCTTTCAGACCTTGCATAATTTTTAAAGTAGCAGCATCAGGACACATGAGGAAGACTGGCAAAGCTCCAGCAAACCACAATGCTGTTTTATTATCAACAGCTCCCTTCCAACACTGCAGATTTCTTTCCTGTATGCTGGAGGCTAGTGTATACACTGTTCTGTAAATCGTGGAACATGCAAGTGAGTGTGTTCAGATTGACGTGTCAGTGGGTAACATATGCAAGCTGATCACAAAAACAGTGGCTATGGGGGACTATGAATAGCATTTGCATCTTTCACTTCTAAGATACTGGTCCAAATGTCAACAAACTGAACTAAGAACAACAGAAAATATCAAATGGTGCTTCATTAATACAGACAGAAACAAGACAGATGCAGATCAGCAATTGCTCAAGCAATGTTACACCTGATACCATCTTGAGGATTCCATTAGAGCAGCCAAAGACTGAGAATATAAAATAAGTTCCTTTCCCACCATTACCAGTGCTATCTGCAAATTAAGAGCTGGGTCGTGCCGATGCAGGGAAAGCTTGTTATCCTATTGCATCTACATGGTAAGTGTTTCATGTGAAGGTAGAACCAGATCTTCCACACTATCCATTTCAAAATAATTTGCAAACAGTAAGAGCTGTAGTTAAATGCCACAAGGTTAGAAGACTCACATGAAGATGTATTTGGATGAACTCTTATCTTTTCAGAAACAAAAGGGATAAAAGATCTCAATGACAGCAAAGTTTAAAAAAAAAAAAGAAAAAAGAGGCATTTAAAAATTAAGTTCCACTCATACAGGGTAACTGCAAGTTACTACATTCAACAGAATTAGGGAAATAATTACAACTCTGCCACTTGATAAATAAACATCATATCACCAAATATTTTTTTGGTAAAAGTCACCTATGAAGACATGAAGTTTTCCCTAGGAAACCTGGAAACTTTAACTTAAAATTCCTCATTTCTATTCATGCAGAACTGTAAGATACAAGGCTGTACCAGCATCTCCAAACGGCATTCAAGTGTCACAATCCAAATACAACATTGCACCAGGGCATGTTGTCTAAATGTACTGGCTTAGGAGTGACTTGCCTCATCTAACTTCAGTCACTGAAACATCTCTCATTTAAACTCCTATAGAGCAAATGAAGAAATATGGTTAGAAGCAACCATCCTCTGGAGATGCCTATTTCTCTCTATAAATACAGTCCAGATGCTTAACTTTTAGGCAGGTTAAGTTAGGTGACAGTAATCCAGGGTTTATGTCATCTTACTGTCTGCACTTTTTTTAATACTGAGCAAATTTAACTGAAAAGGACTTCTAAAGAGCTAAAAGAAAACATAAGAGCCCAATGTTGTTTAAATAACCACTTAATTCTGGACATACGAAGTTAATTCTGAGACTAGAACTGCTTGATCTCAGCTAATCTAGAAGTACGCAGGGGCTTTTATCTGCAGTCTGTGCTGAGCGTAAGGAACAGGGCTACTTTTCTTCTGCTGAGGAAGTTTGAGAAAGGAAGAGTGATTTCATTCAGAGTTCAGATTGGCAGTAGCCAATAACAGTTTTATTAAATGGGAAATTACATGGAACATTTCATTTTGAAGTTAAGCCAATTATTCTTTGCCATAGATGTCCGAATGGTACAAACAGGGATATTGGCATGAATATTTGCAGTGTGCTAGCAGTTCCACAGAAGGCATAGTCTGCACCTAAAACAGCTTGTAGTCCAGTTTTGTATTCCACCACAAACAAGAGGCACCAAAGGGAACTTTAGTGTAATTACCCACATTGTTCTTTGACAGTGTCAAAACCATTAGCTCCAAACTGTTACTCAAAGTGGGCTGTGGAAAGTAGTCCTCGATTTCAAACAACATTCAATGAAAAGCCACATACACTTAGTAATAGTCAAATTATGTGTTTTACATTATGCGCAACGAAAAGTGCATGTGAAAGGTTCCACACGGAATTTATATACTGTGTTGGCAGATGGAAAAGAACATTTTACTTCAGGGTAACCAAACAACAGTCTTGTTGGAGGAAGACTTGAGTTTCATCATAAACTAAAATGAGGTGCTGCAATCTGAATAAACCCTAGAGAAGTATAGGTTTAAAAGGAAACATACATATAAAATCAATAACATTTTCCATTACGGGACAGGCTATTTATATAAGAAACAGTCTGTCTTGCTAACAGAGAAAAAGTAGCCTCCTAATCTACATTTGGTAGATAGCAACTTGGCTTTCTCTTATTTCTAATTCATTCCCTTTAATCTTTGTAAGCATGTTGTCTGCATTGGTAAGAAAAAAAATCCATGTAAGGAAGCTGTATTTCACTTAATTTGCATTAATGGTCACTTCAATGCAACTGGCAAATACCTCAGCAATTCGCCCATGTGTATACAGCACACCTTAAGTGAGATGTAAAGCCACTTCTGCAACATATCACATCCCTATATAACTCTGTAGACTATTCAAAGGTTAATCAGATACCATCTCTGCTTGGCAGTATGGCCTAATTTAGAAGCTGAGAGTGCAGGCATCTGTGATGAACAGATGCCTCTTGAGACCAGTTTTTAATCAAAAAAAAAGCTCATGGCATACATTAGGATGCAGGGAGACTCCTAAATCTTAAAGGTTTAAGAAGCATTTTAGGTTTAAGTTTAAGGAATAATATATATACTAAACTCTTAAGTATCACACACTAAGTTTAGTATCACATAATTGGACATTATAGGTATCACATACTAACAGCAATATGAAGCTCTTCAAATCTTAGCACATGTGTTAGCACATGCTCCATTTACACATGTCCACTCTGTAACACAGTTATATATTATGTTGGATACCCAGACAACAGAACTAACCAAAACCTTCCTTGAATTTACTTTCTGACATTTTTGGTCAGTTTTAACATTAAATTGCTCTAATATAATACACAACCATGCTTTGGTACCACCTGCATTCGGAAACCAGCAGAAAATGCTAGTGTGCTTAGACTGAGATATTTCACCACATGAGTGCGTGATATCAGTTCTTTGAAGCTGGGCTACCAGAAAATGTGTGACTGTTTTATTCTTGATGTTGATATAACAAAACCCTAGGCACTCTTCAGCTCAACTCTAAATGCAGCTTTCAAAGGGTAAAACAACTCAGTGAGAAAAAAAGTGCACAGTTGCCTTCTCCCTCTCTGCACAGTTACCTGTCAAGTATACTCCAAAGGAATAAAAGTCTCTCACTCTTACAAAAAATATAAATATATATAATGTCTTACGAAGAAATTTAGTAACCAGTTGTGATTACACTGTATGATAATTACTAGTGGAGATCATTTTGACAATACTTGTATTTATCCATTACCTGCTTTACTTGTAAAAACCTGAAGATTCAAAGATTTAGATGCAACATCTTGGTCTTGACAGTAATGATATCCAAAATTCACAAGTCTATAAGCACATAAAGAACACTAAATAAATCACTTCTTCATCCACAGAGATTCATCACAACGCAAAGATCACAACAGTCACTATGTAATCAAAACACACAAATTATAATCAAATGTTCTCTAACGCAAGTTAAATTAGGCTTTAACCAATCTGCTCAATGCTGGTTAGAAATGGGAATCCCAAGACTGCACACGTATCAGAAACAAACAATTCTGATTACACTTGCAACCTTCATATTCACTTACTGGCGTATTGTCCAACCATTCATATACTTAGAATTGAAAGCAAGTTCTGATGAAGTACAGGAAATCCAAACATTCATCATAACTGAGAACTCAAAGGCTTTGCAGCCTAACTACCATTCTTCTGTCAGTAAAGCTACATTTTAATCTGCAATTAGGCACACTAATTTCAGTGGAAATACTCAAAAAGAAAAGCACAAAATCACACTCACATGGAACTTGTTACACCATGACATTCTTTTTCAATCTTGTGCTGCACCTGTGCTTTAATAGTTTTACATATCTTTAAAACCTACAAGTTCTATTTTTGCCACGCAGAACATGCAACAGAAGATTGTAGTCAGGCTGCTTTGGCTTTTTTGTTGTTTTAGTTTTTGGGGTTTTGTTTGTTTGTTTCTGGTTGGTTTTTTTCCAAAAAGGATTTTGATCCTGTAGGGATTTTCTCCCAGATCTTCTGCAATAATTTTGAAAAAAAAAAATATTGAAGCTCTCACAAGACTCGGATTTTTTCAGTACTAGCTGAAAGAGGATACACTGCCCTTTTAGGGCAACCTGCACGTGCAGTAGCACCACACTGAGCCTTCCGTATAGTGCAGAAACATTCTGAGCCACAGTTTGGTCAGGATAGAACTCAACTACCTTGAGTTACTGGTATCTGATCTAGTAGCTTTGGCCTCCCTTTTTATTCACAAAGAGACATGGGCCCTTTTGTAAATTCAACTGATTGAAGATAGATGAGGATGAAATGAATTGTGACTGAGAGTCAGACCATCCTGACTAGTTTTTCTGCAGTCAAAAGGCAGCCTTAAGGAGAAAAGCTCAGATGCAGTCATGTAGACAGTAGCCACAGAATCAGACAAATCTTAGCCTTTGGAAGCACAGGGTGCCTAGAAACAGCAATTTGGAAGAGAACAGAGTCTCATAGGCTATAAAAAGGAGCTACTGGTCTAGTTAACTGCCCAATAAAACACGTAACAGCAATTAAAAACAGAGAGCTTCCCTCAACAGGAATTTTGACATCACTACTACAACATGCCCAAGATTAAAACAAATTAATTTAAATAGGTACAGAACACTCAGAGGGTTTAACCTATAGCTAGCTCTTCAGACAAATAATTTTTAAAATGGCACCACAAAGCAGTCAAGGATTAAGTTACATTTTACAGTTGACCCCGATGAAAATGAGACGACCTGGAGGTTTGGACACAGTGTTCATATTATTCTTATGTTCCAGTACCATGTAGGCAACTGCAAACAAAGATGCTGTGGTTTGGACAAATTTTACTTAGGTTTGTGAAACATTACCCTATATATTAAAAGGAAAGCAAAACAAAACATAAAAAACCCAACTTACTTTAATTGTGTATCATTTACAGAAATATCCAGGTGTGATTCCAGCTGTTAACCAAAAATGAAAACAAATCTGTTATTTAATGAGGTCAGTATACTACGATTAATATTTCAGACAAGTAAAATATGTTGAACTCACATTTCACCAGATTCAACATTCTAACCAAATTTATTTATCCTTCTTTAATCCTTACAGTCACCCCAAAACCCATAAAATAGATTCTTAAAAAAAAAAAAAAGAAAGAAAAAAAAAAAGAAGAAGTTGTGAGATATTTAACCTCCTGCATCAGAATAAATTTCAGGCACTGGGACAAAAGTCTAGTAACAGTTACATGTTCAACAGTTGTAATTTTTATGTTCTGTTCTCTGTATTTTTTGCCACAGATTTTTCTGTCTCACTTAAAACCAACACAAAATCAGCACATGGTTTCTTTGTCCAGTGCATTTGATAACCCTGCTTTTCAATACTTGAGTATAAGATCAGTATAATGTCATGAATGCCAGTTACTTCTAGGTAATCTAGTGACAATCTGTGCAATTCCACTGAAGTTACCTTACTATGACACAATCTGAATCTGACTGAATATAATCTTGACAAAGAATATAATAATAATTAAAAAAACCCAACAAAAAATGGAAAAACAAACCCCAGTTTTCCTGTGCAAAAGTTCCAAAAATAAAAGACACTGAAACAGGTCTCTGTATCGGTGCCTAGAACACACAATTACATCCCACTCAAAAACATTGTATAATAAAATAGTCATGACTTACTATTGAGTTAAAATTTTCATCGGGATAAAACTGGACACATTTTAAAGTACTCTTTGATTCCTGGAATTAAGAGGATGTGGTTTTTAACTGATAAAATAGAAAGCGTATCATATAGATTGAAAAGTGACTGGATACTCCACACCATTCTCCACACTCAACCCACTTTGCTAACAGATATGCAGAAGTTAGGGGACAAAAGACAACTCTAAAAACCACATATAACCCCCCACAATAGCACTATGACATGCTTCCTTCCTGTCCCAGATCATTATCTGCCAATCATCTATAATTGTGTGGGCCCTCTCTTGAAGCAGAGCATTACAGGACTCACACACACACATTCTATAAAGTAGAAAAAAAAAAAAGTTTTCCATAACTACCTATATGGCAAAAAGAACCGTATCTTATTTTGGTCAGTTCAAAAAGGGTATTTCAGAAACAAAAATAGGAATATGTTTCTCCATCACAGTTCATTTACTGTTATTTCCTAACACTTGTATTTTTTTGGTGGCTAAGAAAAGTTAAGAAAAGTCAATTTTCATTTACTTAGAACACACCAAGTGCAAATAGACCCTCAGACAAAAAAGTAATACAAATCCAAAGAGTTTCAGCATTTCTAGCCAAGAACCTGCCCTCATTTGGTGACTCAGTAAGTCTGTGTACAAAATACTTTCTAGATGTGAATTCTCTAGAACAGAGGCATTATACACAAGACAGTTTTTGGTAGATTTAGATGCTTTTGAATAAAAGACCTTTTTAAAGCCAAAACAACTGACAAACCCACCCTTTTTTAGAGAAAGCACTAAGACCACCAGTTGTCTTGTGATCTACAATGCACAAATAGCAGTTAAGGCAAGTCTGGCTTTTGCTTTAGGTTATTTGAGGCAGGAACAAGACCGACTATTGTAACAAAAAAGAAACTCACACTATTATTACCCCACACACTCTACTGTCATGAGACAGGCAGGAACAAAACTTACTAGAATGACTTTCATCTCACCTTTGGAACAATGTAGAAGAGCCTTTGTTCCATCATATCCCATTGTGCCCAAATGAGATCATCTGCAACTCTGGCTCTTGGAAGCTGACCTGAGTTTTGAATCACCTAAAGGGAAAGAGAAAATATCAGAAGTCATGATATAAGGTTCTGTAACAATTACGCACAGCCTGTGCTTTTAAGAGAAAAGTGATGACAGAAGTGGCACAAATACTAAGGTGTTTGGAGGGAATATGCTACTTCTTAGCTGCACAAAGTCCACCTTTGTTGTGTGCAAGGTACTCAGTTTAAAGAGATCAGAAGCACAGTTTTCAGGGTACACATGCTACCAAGTATTTTCTTTGAGATTTTCTTGCTTGCAAGAAATTCACAGCTTGGACTGCTCAAAGTGAACAAAGAAAACCAGACAGCACTCTTCATCACAGAGAAGAGGAGAGGAGTGAAACACCACAGTCCGTTCTGAACCAGCTATATTAACTATTGAAGGAAGACACATTAGCTCCAAAAGGGATTTCTGTGCAAAGTCGCAGCCACATGATGGAGGGTACTGACAGTAGGGACAGGGCTAGAATTGTGGAAAACCATTAGGATTGTATAAATGCACTCTTGAAAGATGTAGGGAGATTTCATGTCAACCAAAACAAATCCTAGAAGGACATCAGATTGATCTGTTTTTTCTGATTATGCTCTTCGTCTTTACTCCATGACTGTAGTTTAGCATATAAAACCCACCTGCTTTAAAAGCCATGATAACCTTTGAGAAAATGATGAAAATCAGGTCCTTAACTTTTTCCTTCCAAGCTTATATTTGTCTCCATAAAGCGAAACGTTGGCTTTCGTGACACAATTCTTTACTATATTAGATGTACGTTTATTATTATTAAGTCTTGTAAGGAAAACATCCACAATTTGTTGAAGACAAATTCACATTAAAAATGGGGAAAAGATGAGAGGAAGAAGAGATTGGAATAGTCACAGTACTTGGAGTTTTATGTCTTTTCATTTGCTTGTTTTCTAAATGAATCCTTTACCGGGACACACAAACTCCCAAAAGGCAAAGTTAGGAAGGTGACTCTGCAACTGTTTTAAATGGTTTAAAAATGCATATACACTATGTTTACCCCCGATTTCTAACATACAGATGCATTCAGCAACAAACAAAAAACAATAAAATAAGTAACTTTCCTCATAGATTACACGGTACACAGGTTTTTTCAATCAGCTTTCTGGTTAGCTGCATAAGTTGCCATACTATCTATACTTCCTTCAACATAGTTTGTGTTGTCGAAGTATAAAACTACAAACCCAGTGAACTAAAATTACAGATGTTTAAATTTTCAATTGAAGCAAAACCCATCAAACCCCAAGATTTTTCAAGTCTTACCACTTTGTGTTCTTCTTCTGCAACAACATGAATATCAAATTGTTCGATATCTTTAAAATATATGAAAAAAACCCCATTACAATCATACATTTTTATATGTTTTTACACAGCTTATTAAACAATCTCACCTCTTGGAACGCTATAGGAACACATTAGGGCCAGGAAAGTTCAACTCAGTGTAAGAGGAAATCTGTGACATATGAACACAGGTGTCTATGCAGAGACCTGGACTCTTCCTTTCCTGAGCCCAGGGTGGCGTCAGCCACACCCCCTCAAGAAAACAGTTCTCTGCCCATCACTGCAGCACTGTCAAGAGGAGTGCTAACTGAAACACACCAAACCAAGCCAAGGAGCACACTTCTAACGAAAGAGCACACAGAGCTGCATGCCTGCGTCCAAGACTACACCCTAGCCCCGTTTCACTTCCTAGCATGAATACCACCTCACAGTTCTTTCCCACACAAACTACCTAAAAGTAATGGCAGTTTGCCTGTGCAAAGGGTGCAAGAGTCACACAGCAGATGCTATAAATTTTTCTGATATAGTTCACAGCACTATGTGAATGTATTAGGTGACCTTTGCCTACCTAAGTCCAGCTACCTAAAGGTTGGTGTCTAGCTCACCAGAGAAGATAGGCCTCTCCAAAAAGATGGGAAAAGTGATCTCACTCTATAATACAACTGAAAGGCAAGAGGGATAAACAGCCTTTTCTAAGTGTCCACCTCTATCCATTCTCTCCCATTAGATTAGGCTGAACATGCAAAGTTAGCTGCATCCAAGGAACTATTGTCCTGTTCTTATCCCACCTGTCATACACTAAATCACAATCAATCTCTCAGTCGGTTATCTGCTCTGAATTTATACAGGCAGCTATAAAAGTCTGTGTTAGCTTTTTTAGAAACAAAGATAACTGAAGAATGCATGAACTCAGCAAATAATTGCAGTCAAAGCTGGTCATTCTGCTAACATTGAAAAAAAAATATCCCATTAAACTATACAGGTTTTGATAGACAGAATACTTAGAATAGCTCACACCCTTTCTCTTTTTTTCTTTTTCCCAATAGAAGTCTACCAGAAATGTAAAGTATAAAGATCATCTTGAAGTAAAAGAATGAAAATGCATTTTCAAAATATTAACTCACATTTATCTTCCGAAACTAGCAAGAGGCGACTTTCTGTAGAAGTATTTCTGCCTTCAACTGGATAAAGAAACTGTACAGAAAGTTTCACCAAAGTAAATAACCAAAGTAGTTCACAACATTTATCTAAAATGTGGTTTTTTTAGCTGGATATTTACATATTTTAAAATTACGACAGGCACACTAATGATACTTAATTAATAAAAACAGCTATTATTACAGACTAATAGTCACCAATCACTATAATTGCAAGCTTCGGGGGACTGAAGAGAAAAAAGTAGCCTTCATGTTAGAGAAATATTCTACATCAAACACTTTATGAAGTTTCTAATTCTTTTCATTATATGGAGAAACATACATTATCTCTGTAACAGCTGCAAGATAACATGAGATACTTCTGTACTCAACCACTTTTTCCTCTCTAGTATAGTGGATTTGAAAGGTTTATATTCAGATTAGTTTAATAATTACCTGTACTTGAACACAGCTATCCACAGCTTTTAGGACTCTCAGATTATTAATGGGATGAATTTCAATTAGCAAGGTTAAATACTTGGATACTGCAAAAAGAACACGTTTTAGGTAACATTCTTTTTTATACACAATTTTGTTTTCTAAACAGAAATTACATGGGAAAAAAAGCAAAAGGGCACAGATATTTTAAACAGTATTAAAACAATCCACTTGTAGTACCTGACTGTAATAGCCGACTTACTCTCTCTTCTGTATATTGACGGAAGCTGACCGCTAAGGGAAAAAAATCAACACAGCCACAGTGAGCATGCGTATTTGATATTAATCTCATTAAACATTCTTGCAGAGCAAGCATCACAGATTTTTTTTACCAAAAAAATGCATGTTAGAGGAACAACAGAAGCTCTTCTAGATGTAGAAGGCATGTGTGAACGCAGGAGGGGGAAGTGAACACAGGGTCAGTGTGTCCTAGATTTTTGTTTTAATAAAACAGCAATATTGTTACAGCTGTGTCTTTACATTGTTACCTACATGATTTGGTGATGGATCCAATGAAATGCAGAGACTGCTGTGGGCAACATATGGATCAAAGCAGATTTAAGAAATTCTAGACCCAAATGTATCATCCTACTAAAGTAAATCATCTTTACCAGGACACAAAACAATTTAATGATAAAACACATATTTACCCAATAATGTCCTTTCATTGTTGACTGAACAACTGATTATGCGTAGATCCCTCTCAAACATATAGAGGTGCTGTAAAGAAACACAGTAATGCTAATAAATTTTTTCAAACTGAATAAAGAAAACCATCTAATTCCTCCTCCTTAGGAAAACACTGCTGACCAGTACACTGTTTTTACTTTTAAAGCAAATCATTTCATGGCCAGAAGAACCATATTTCAAGCCTCAATTGTATCACTTCTTTTTCTTGTTTGTTTCTTACTGGTTGTTTTGAGCTCTATGCTGCCACTAGAGCAGCAAACCAGACCTTTACATAAACATGAAATTTCATTCATTTCATACTGTTACAGGGACACCTGCAACGGCCTGTTATCATGATTCCAGCCACTGAATTGCAGTACATTCAGTTTTAGAATAACTTCTTACAAATGGTAGCACCAAACAGGCTGACGATGCACATGTAACAAAGAAAACCCAAAACATTTCCTTCTTAGCACACATGTTCAGTGTGAAGAGGAGTGGAAAGGGCTTGAATTGGTTGTTTAGAAATAGACTGCAGACACGACACTTTACTACTCCCAAGACATTCAGATGTTCTGTAACATTCTGCATCTTAATACTACTGAGCACCATTCAAATACTTTCTCAGGTCCCTCTTCTGTTTCAAACTAGCATATAGTCCTTAAGGACATAACATACTGTGTTGCAAGGCTTCAAAATCTGAAACACTACCGCACTGTCTTCACCAGGGAGAAGCCTGATATTGTTCTCACCTCATTTTGTTTAGTTTGAAGATCATACAATCCAATGTGAGTATTTCTCTGATTTCCCTATGGATGAAAACAAATTAGCACTGGCAATGTAAATACATACAAAATTAAACATTGGGTTTTTTTATCCACCTACCTCCCTCTCCTCCTCCCCCTGCCCCTTGACACACATCCTCACACACTTCCCTGTCCTATAAACAGGCAGTTAATTATCTAATTCCAAGAAAGTGAGGCAAGAAAGAGAACAAAGATTTTTTTTTTTCCTTTTAGAACGCACACATGGGATAAAGCTGAAATGTGGCCAATCCACAGCCCACAATCCATCGCATAAGCCAAGTGCCTCTCTCTCACTTTGGTTCTAAACTGGTTTTAGTTATAGGCAGTAGGGCCAGGAAGGGAGATGTCTTCACAAGAATGAAATGGGATGCTACGGCCCCTGGAAGACTTAAGGCTGGTATTCCAAACCTCACCAGCTTGGTGGGTCATTACTCCAAAAGGGAGCACAAAAAACATGAAACATCAAACACAGCTTCCAGTGATCTGGCTGCCTGCTGGAGAAAGGATTTCAGCTCTGCCTTAGGAAATGATTGTTTGAAAGCTAAATATATTTCACAAGCTCAGATGACACCATTACCCTACTGCCTTTGAAATGAAATAGAATACACATCCTTTCTAGCTTATTGATAATAACATACAATGATTTTGTTTGGAGCACTTCTAAGACTATACAAATCAAAACTTTTCTTCTTGGTAATTTTTACCATGCTTTAAATGTTCAAAATATTAAAAAAAAAAAAAAATTAAAGTAAATTCTGCTTGGCAACAAATATTGTATATCAAATCAAGCTGAAGTCCATTAAAGTACTCTAGGTATAGGCACTATATTGCAAAACTGTTGAAATTAAATCCAGCCACATAGGCTTATACTCAGACAGTGAGCATCATTGTTTTTAACTACAGCTTGCGGGGAGAGGGGAGAAATCTGTGGTTATTTACAAAGTTATGGCATCTTGCTTTGTGAAGTTAAAACAAAAGCCTGAGTATTCTCTTCCTAAGGGGTCTATTTCTGAGTGTCTCATTGCTGTGGCAATGACAAAAGTCTTTGACTTCTGATTTAAACACGGAAAACAAAATGTCTTTCTATTAAGACACAGGCTTCAGCCCTCCTAATTTAAGGTTAAGCAAGTGCTTTCACAAATAACCGTTCAAATAACCATTCTTTCCAAGTGTGTCTGAAACGCTAACATTCTCTGTACTTAGCTACTGAAAAACAGACACTGGTATATTTTTCTGGTAACAGGACTAGATCAGTGCCCAAATCTGTGCTTAAGCTAACATGCTTGTTCTCAAGTTTGCTGTAAAGCTTTTTGTATTGCTTTGCAAAACAGAAGTGCTTACACTAGAATTCACCTCTGTTAAAAATATCTTCCAACCATCAACGTCATGAAAGACAGATGCTGTCAAAACTACAGTACAATGCAATATTCTAAAATAAGCCTGAAAATAAATAAAGCTCATTCTCCACCTTCTTCCCTCCCCCCCGCCCCCATTTTCATGCAAAACACTGGATTTTCTTCCACTTAGCAGACAAAGGTTGCTTTCTATTTGTAAATGTTAGGAAATAAGCCAGGGCAGCTCCATTTAGTTTACATCCTTATTTGTCCACTATCCTCACTGACAATGTCAAAACTAAAGTTTGCTGCTATAAAACCAACAGGAAAGGCTCACAGACATATAGCTGTGTCTTGCAAGAGTGGTAGCTCATCAGTTATAAATAGTTTAGCATGAACAGAGGAAAGAGAGGGAGATAGAGAGATATTAAATTGCTGTAACAACTCAGTAAGATCTGTAGTTTGTTAGGAGCTGTAATTACATCATGATTCCTCCAACATAAGTTTAATGAAACAGAAGGACTAAATGCAGACACTAAAAGCAGTCTGTTTTCCCCCCAGCTTTCGAGCGTGATGATGCATATTAGCAGAACAGAATAGCAAAGTGCAAATAATATTTGTATTTTAGAACAAGTTCGTAAAAATTTAAACAGAGTTTCAAATTGGGGCCTAAAACTACTTGTCATTTGCTAAGATGCATACACCAAGACTCTTTTTTTTTCATCTAAGTAAATATGAATTGATACTGCTCTTAAAAAGTTTGCAGTAATCTCCAAAACCACAGAACTATACCCATATGTTGTCAATGGACTGTTTCGGAAAAGGGAACATTTGGATTGAATCCTTCTGCAGTCAGTAATGAAGCACAAAAAGACAGACACAATACTCCCAACACTTGCTGTTTTTTAGCATTCTACTCGAAAGGAAGCAAAAAAGTTCAGTCCTGCTTGAAGGTATCACAGTCCCAAGGTGTGACTGCAGCTGACACAAACAACTAATTTAACAAAAGCAGACATCAGGAAGGGCACAGCATTAGCAGCTCAGGATCCAGCATATTCAGGACACAGGATGAGTGCAATGCAGCTACAGCCTGGACCACCACATGTGCTCCGACCAATATACAAGCCACCCAGACTAACACGAGCTTTGGGGCTGACATAACTACATATTCTTATCATGTATGCAGACAAGTGTGGATGTACTGACTCCTACTGATATCAATAGCACTTAAGTGGGTACCAACACTTTCGGCTGGTGAGCAGAATTTTTAGTGATCCAAGAAAGAAACGTGTAACCCACACTACGAACAACACCTCTCTGGTAGAAACATCATACATTTAATGCAATACCACCTCAAGATACATTTGTCCTTTGTGAGAAGACTCCAGGAAGTTATCTTCCAGTTTGCCCACTAACAAGTGTAAATCACACTTATAGTAGAAACAAACAAAATCTGTCAGCATTCTTCCCAATAGAGGAATAAATAGATCCTGGTTCTTCAGCAGGCTGGCTCACTCAGGAGAAAAATATAACACTACTTTATCATGGTAAAAGAACAGGAAAAGAAGCAGCAGCAGCATCTCCTTCCTCTTTCACCTTCACATTTGAGAGGTAAAAACTGGAGCACAGCTGTGCAGTTTGTTAGTTCCAGTTCTCAGGCTTTGTCATCCAGCCATTCCTACCACACAGGCTGCACAGGTCACTTTATTCCCAAAATCAGGAAAGAGAAAACACAATGAATATCTTCAGTGACTTCCTATGCAGCCTTCGCCCCTAGGTTTGAGGAATTAAGCCTAGGTGTTTAAATCTTCCTGACAGTCATTGGCCTATTCAGTCAATGGAGTCTTGTGGGTATTTGGGAGGAGGTGTGTGGGGTGAAGGAGGTGGACAAAGTACAAGCTACAAAAGGCCAGTTCTCTAAACTCCACCAACTGTTTTGACCACATCCCTATTGACTGCAATGGGAGCTTAGACATCTAGCACCCAGGAAGACACCAGCACTTAGATGAGCAAACCTTGAGCTCATCCCTTGTGCCAGCTGCAAGAGCCTGAACTGCTTACAAGGCATTTGGACTCTACTGTCATAAGCCCCAGAAAGCTTAGTGTGAGATTCAACAGAGGCTAGAAAGCAGCAACATCACACATATGCAGTACCAGATCTCCTGTTAGGGAGGCAGATGGGTTACTTTCATTGCCTTTCTAGAATTCTGAGTAATGAAAAATACCAAACAAACCAAAAAACTTGACACATTCTTTAGTGTTGTTCTTATGGTTACTGTTGTCTTGTACAGACTCCCCTCCCTATGCTTGTACTAAAGGAAACATCCACCCACAGTTAAAGTGTATTATACCTTGATGAAGGCCTCACCTCTTCCCTTAACCCTAGGCATGCTGGAGAGTTTTAGCACTGTTGAGTCAGAGGGGAATGAAAGGCACCTCTATTCTACTGAAGTCTGCTATCTCCAATCTGTACTCTCCAAGCATCAAGATCCTCCAGAATCCAGCTGGCTCTACAGATTTCTCTGAGATGCACAGACAAGAAGCACAGCTTGTCTCACCAAGGGGAAACCTTCTCAAACCATTTAAAAATCTCTTGGAACTACAGGCATTTCAACCTAAAAGCTATACACATGCCATGGAGATGTTAAAAAGGATAGCTCTAAATACTTCCAGACATCAAACAAACAAGTGAGACTACTTGCAATAAACAAAGTAACTTGATTAAAGTAACAAAGAACAGCAGAAGCAGATTTAGTGTTAGATAAATGGCATCTTAACATATATATTGGTAGGGGAAAACATATTTAACTAAAGCAGTGCACATGAATTGAATAGACTTCCCTGAGAAATTCTGATGGTGAAAGAATATGCTGCCTACAAAGAGTTTACTTGTTAAAGTAGTTGTGTTTTATTCAGGGCAAGATTCTGCCCCCCCCCAAAAAATCAACAGCAAAAACCTTGTGGACTTAATCAGGTCAGTACTTTACTCTCCATTTCATTATTCTTAACCTTTGTCTGAAGTGGAGATGGGTATTTTCCCACTGCACAACCGTACAGGTTGTAAATCAGTCAAGTTTTCATGTTCTAACCCTCACTGCAAAAAATTTTAAACGACGAGGACTCAATTAGGCATAGATACAGATACAGTGTCATTGTCTGCCATATTTTTCTTAAGTTCTGAGACAGACTTACCTTCCAGGTATAAATAATTTTTCCATTTCTTTCAACATTTACAACATAGAGTGCTGATGAATTCTCAGAAGTATCTGAAATGATAAGTATCAAAAGGTACAGGACTTTCATTTGAGCTAGTTCATCATACAATTTATGCACACATTAAACAAAGATACTAAATAAATTTTTACATATAAATACTTATTTGTGTATGCCAAAATTACTCCCTTCTGGAAACAGAGAGAGAATATTTCCTACACCATGTTTTAAACCTGATAAGCTTCAACACAAAATAGCTGAGGGGTTTCAAAACACACAGGAATTAATTATTTATGTAAACTCCTAACTCTTTGTTATAATTATGATTCTAATGGCCACTATCTTTTGTGATGAAAATGGAATGTGCTTTTTCACCATCTTCCATTCATAGAAAAAAGAAAAAAAGCATTCACAACATGGGGTTCAAACAGTTAAGTTGCACTCCAATCCTCAGAACACTACAGGGAGATAGAACTAGCCCAAGGAAAGTGTCACTTGATCCTACCTGCCCCTTCAGCATTCCTAAGGAATGCCTGGAAATAAACTAAATCTTCAGACATTAGTTCTACACCACCACCACCCTCCCAAAAAAAAAACACCCAAAAACCCAAGAACCACAAGATTAAACACCATCTATATATGCAACATACCTCCAGGTACAAGGGAATTAAGCAATGCAGGAGAAGAGATATGATGTGGGGTGTGAATGAAAGAGTAGGATTAAAAGGGAAACAGATGAGCAGGAAGCTAGGATGGACACAGAAAGAGAAAATCATGCCTGGACAAAGCAGCATAAAATCAAAAGGAAAACACCAGGAAAAAAAGATAAAATACCATACTCAAGGTAAAAAAAATGCACACTTTCCTGATGCTGTTTTTCTGTTTTCTAATCACTGCAGCCACCAAAATGTTTATCTCAGATGGAACTTTCACTAAAAGTGGAAATTTTGCCCTTAACAAGGTTAACAGCTGCATGATTGGTCCTAGTTTTAAGATAAAGGTAGCCTGTGGTTCAGTGAGCATCAACAAAAAGAATTCTCCACAACTCTCGGATAGCATTTAGCCAAGTTCAACACTATTTACTTTGCAGTTATCACTAAACATTGATAGAAGAAAGCTATGTGAAACTTAGTTTCACAAGCCTAATATTAGAAATTGGCTTGTACAGCTTGCAGCAACAAGAAAAAACTTTTACAAGTATTATCAGAAGGAAATAAATTCTGTATTTTGTTGTGGGAGGACAATGAAAATCCTTAGTGTACATTTAACAATGCATTACTTTCTACTGGTTTCAGATCACTCAAAAGTACACTACAATAGCACTACATTAGGGCTGGCGGGTGATGACTGAGAAAGCCTCAGATAACCATATACTCTGCTCTTCTCTTAGTGGAAACTTCTCAGAATTTAACCACCACCTCAAACTTTCAAGATGAGTACTACAGTCTCCACACTTCTCTCACATTCAATACTTCTTCAGAACAGAATTTAGGTAGAGCAGGTCCACAAGAAATCTCCACGTCAATGAATTTCTCTTATCACCCGACACAGAGATCTCAAAGGTATTGGAAAAGTTCCATGTCAGAAGCAAGTTTAATGTCACTCAACATGAACATTATTGGTGGGAATATGGAGACAAAGAAAAAGTGGCAATCATCTCTGCGCTTGGAAAGTCCTGCAGTAAAACTGCATGTATAATTACTTCTTCCTTGTCCCCACAGCTGAGACCAGCAGATGAAGGGCTGCAAAAGAACCAACGCAACCTGCCTGCCCAGTGAACAACTCTTAACAACATAATCAGGAAAATGTGGAGTTTGATTTCCTGAAATCTGTTATATGCAGCTCATACAAAAATAAGTGGAATAAGGAGAACAAGGCTGGTTCTCTTCACTTGCCGCTCCCCTCCCATCATCACAGCTACTCCCAGCTCTCATGCTGGAATTAAATTCTCACATGCTATCAAGGGCTTTCAAGTCCTCGGGAAAGAAAATATTAATAACTATAACATCTGAAACCACTGACATAAAAGTACCATGACTCCTATAAATTACTTGCTTTCTGTGAATAGGTCTTTCTTTGATGTTTAAATGAACCTTTTCAAATTCCTGCCTCCCACCTTCACATTCCTAATACAACAGCACTACATCAGGGAAAAAAGTCACTATACACAGTCAAAAGTTGAAATGCAACACAGCAATGCTGGTATGTCATCATAGGCACCTTCCAACCTAGAGTCCTCTGATTCTGTATTACCAGGGACATTTACTGAACAAAGAGTCTGTATTACATTTTAAGAAGCTGAATACAGTTGTCCCTTTCCCAAACACAAGTCAGCACCATTTTAAGATCATTATGAGATAAACGCATAGATTAATTGACTCATTGAATTCATCACAGATGAAATAACAAATTCATACCTGAATTGATTAGGCATGGAGAATTTCAGAATTTTACCTCAAACTCCTTCAGTACACCGTTCAATAATTGTTCAGAAAACTATCCAGTATATGTGAAATATTTTTTAACAGATTTTGTAACTGATGGCTGGGTAAATAATTTTCTTTTATAAAACCAAAAGAAGTTGATACTGGTTTACCTCCAAAAGAGTTCTTATGAAACTATCTGGTAACAGCTCCTCAACATGGGAAGCAAGTTAAATATTTTTGAGTTAATTAAAAGCAACCAAAGGAGGTGAGGTTTCAAGTTCATCACACGGAGACTAAATAACCATCTATTTCTACTGAAGTAATAATCACGGGATGGTCAGGATGGTCAGGTTTGGAAAGGACCTCTGGAGACCATCTAGTCCAACCCCCTGCTAAAGCCAGGTTCTCCTTGAGCTGGTTGCACAGAGTCTCATCCAGGTGGGTTTTGAATGTCTCCAGTGAAGGAGACTCCACAGCCTCTCTGGGCAGCCTGTGCCAGGGCTCTGTCACCCTCAGGGTAAAGAAGTTTTTCTTCATATTCAGGTGGAGCTCCCTGTGCTGCAGTTTGTGCCTGTTGCCCCTTGTCCTGTCGCTGGGCACCAGTGAAACGAGCCTGGCCTCATCCTCTTAACACCTGCCCTTAAGATACTTGTCAACATAAATTACATAATTACATAAATTACTTAATTATTACAGTCCTTTTTTTTTTTTTTTTTAGACTAAGGTTGCAGTCTGTGAAAAGCAGAACTGAGCAGCTGCCCTACAGATGAACGAGAACACGAGCAAAAAACCACAGGGCCAAGAATACGGGAGGGTCATTCTTTTTCCAGCCACATCAAGCCCTTGCTACACGAGCTATAGCACACTGCTGTGACAGTTAACACTTCATCTAATTTTAACTCATCTACCGCGTAGACATAGGTATTTGGTTTTTCTTTTTCCTCACAGAAAGGCCAGTACCGTGGGAGAGGGAGTCCTGCTAAAAGTTGTTGGGCTTTTGGGTTTGTTTTTTTATAGGGGGGGAGGGTGGGACGACACAAAAGACAAACCACAGGCGTGTGAAGCAGCAGAAAAAATAAACACGCCGTGGAGCGCAGAAGTGCTTTCGGCATGTGAGAAGTTCCTTCAGGCCGTCAAACCCCCCCGCCTGCAGCAGCCCAGCCACAGGCACCCGAAGGCCGAGCCCCCTGAGGGACAGGCGGCCCAGGGGCGGCTGCAGCCCCCTCCGCTGCAGCGCGGCCGAGGGGG
>JAVJGI010000060.1:75699419-75714887 GCA_035590275.1 Ibycter americanus | reverse complement strand
GCGGCGGGCTGCCCGCGGGCCGCTCCTGAAGGCGGGCTCGAAGGCCTTTGTTTGCCCGTTGGAGCGGGGTCCCAGGCTCCTGCCGTGGCGCGGCGGAGGCAGGGGTGATCCTCCCTGGCGGAGTGACCCGGGGAGCCTTGGGCAGCTGCCGGGCGGTGGGGCCAGCCGGCAAGCGTCAGTCATCAGGTGTCTGCTGAGCAGACGGCCCCAGCCCTCTGTTACCCGCCTCGCCTTCCCCCTAGATGAGTTAGGTGTTTTCCAGAATGTCAAGCAGCGTTTTCTGAGATTATGCACCTCGAAGTGGCTTGCTGAATAGACTGAGTCTCTGCAAACTGCTTTGGCAGAGCTCAGGATGCCCTCCTCTCAGACTAGGCCTGACCCGATCCTGCTATTCATCTATCTACTAGCAAAGGAGGTAAAGCTTAGTGTAATCTTAGGGGGTTTTGTGGTTTGTTTGCTTTGGGTTTTTTTAGCTTTTGAAAATACCTGTAGCGCTGATAAGATGCTACTCCACGGCTATCTATAGCCTGCCTGTAATTACCATTTCCCTTCTGACATGCACTGGCTGATGTCAGCCGGCTAAAAGTGGCTTAAAAATGGATAGGCTGCAAGGGCACACACCAAGCTAGATGTACGCCAAGTACAGAACAGCTTGAGCCTGTTCTAAGAGGTAATCCAGTACCATTTTTTTCCCCCCTCATTGCTAAGCTTTGGAGCTATATAAAGACCAGATGAGAATCAGGTACATCTGCAAAGTGCGGATGAAAGGCAAGTTGGTAAGCGAAATGCAAAGCAGACATATGCTTTCTTTCAAAGTCTGTATTGCCAACTTCTACAATTTTATCACAAGTTTCATAATCAGCATTCTTAAAGCTCCTTGGATCAAGGGGTTGTGCAAGAATTTCAGCTTATATTTTCACTGTTGTGAAATAAAGCTTGAAAAAGCGACTGGAATATTTATTTCAGAGGCAAAAGTAGAACACAGACAAAAGGTCCCAAATGGATGCATTTTTTAAGAGATGAGGTGGGGCTAATTCATGATTATGAGTCTTTGGGAATGACACAACTGGAGAGGCAGCCAAAGGAGGGGAACAAAGCCAATGAAATGACTGATTCCATAAGTATGTGCAAAAAGGGAAATTTTCACATGGAGAAAATCTCCTGTGCCCAGGACTATAGAGTGCATTTAAGGCCAGGATGAGGCCAAGTGGCAGAATTTTTGCTTCTGCTGTAAAGCAAAACAAAAAGAAATGTGACAATGGGTAACAAGGACTCTGCCTGTAACAGCAGGCACTCCAAATGCAAAAGGAAAAGAAAGTTAAATATAGCTGCCTAGTTTGATGGTCCTGCATTTTAAAACGAACAAGCAAAACGCAACTGTCACTGTTCTTTTGTTCCAAAATCAATCGTGTCACTTATTATAGTTCTTGAAAGAGAGCCCACATAACTGATGGATGAATTATTCTCTAGTATTTACAGACCAAGAATCATATGACTTATCTGTTCTTCTAGAGTCTCTTACACAGTATGTGAAAGGCCTTTCGGACAGTAGGAGCTGCATGTAGATAACCAGAGTAACTGCTGAGTCTGCCATAGAACTTAAGCTGGTTAACATGTTTAAAGGAAGTTGGAAATGTTCTTAGATGATGTGGGCCGGTGAGTAGCTATGCAGAGAAGTGGGTGGGGAGGAGCTCTATTCACTTGTGACCTGTGCATAGGTTCCATTCTGTAGTCCTTATTCAGGAAAGGACTGGAAGAGTTTGTACAAGTTGCTGGAAGGGTTTGTACAAGTAAAGACTTCATGGTCAGGTGTGCAGTAGGAAAAACCTTTCTTGTTGAGGAACTAGTTAACAAAACTTCATTTCAGATTGTGTTTTCACTGCAAAGGACTCTTCGTTATTTTTATATGCCCAATATGTTTGCATTATCTCACTGAAGTTTAAAAATAGACTTTCTAAAGACTCCTGGCATAGAGTGGGACTCACCTCCAGTGCACCATCCCAGGAACTTGGAAGCTTCTCTGATGTTAGTCCCTGAAACTGAGGCAAGAGAAATTCTCTCAGAAGTTTCCCTATCTTTTCAGTGAGAAGAAGGAAGTTGTAGCTTGACAGATGAAGAGATTTGAGAAACAGGAAGGGATGAGGTGATTCATGATGACTATCAGGGTTTAGAGGTACAGAGACATGAGAAGAGCAGCCATGTAGAGCTAGGGAAGACAGTACCAGCAGGAGGGATTGATAGGAGCAAGAAGCCAGACCAGAAGGGAATGAGGAAGAGCGAATCTGGAAAGACAAGACAAAGGTTTATAACCTGTGTAGAACTGAAGTCAATCTTCCCAGAATTGAAGTCAGGATTCCTAAGTTTCTCTGTTGTCCAGCAAATGACTTAAAATCCACCGTTTTCCAGTGGCTTATCCATATAAAGACAAGATATTATTTCTGCCAGTTTCTTTGGTTCAAGTGGTAGAGGTTTGCTTGTGACTCTGAAAGGTCCAACTCTGCTGATGGCCTTTGGCAATGTCATTATGATTCCATGGTGTAATTATCTGTGCTTTCTCAAAAAATCACACACAATTATATATGAAGATGACAAACCACTTCTGGTTTAGATAACAGTCTCGTTTGTCGTATCTTCTTTCATTTGTAAAATATAACCCATGCTATGAACAAAATAAAAGGGGTGTCTTAAGGAAAACTGACTGTTTACTACAAGATGAATGATATTTCCAAGAGAACTAATGAAGCTTGGATAAAGAATGCTTTTTTGACAATTTCTTATTTTTGACAGCTTAATTTACAGCCATGACATACATTAGGACTACATATATCTGCATTCAGTTCCCAAATATATATTTAAGAGAAAGCAGATGGTTTGCCTGCCTGTTTGAGTGTTTATGTAGTACAGAGAAAATACTTACAATCAAATAAATGAGGTTCACAGTAAATGCAGAAAGTGATGCACTTTCTGAATTGATTAGTTTTAGCAGTCAGACTTTTTAAATTATCACAGGAAACATAAAATGCTGACAATTGGTGTCAGCATTAACCTTGAAGCGAAACTCAGAGTGCCTACTTACTAAAATGTACAAGATACCCCATCTTTCAAGAAACAACAAACAATTGCAGATTTGGGGCTGTACAGTCCTACATTTAAGGAACAAGCAAACGGGTCTCACGTAAGAATTTGCAATGCCATGAAGAAAGCTTAGTTCACTGCTGCTCCTTCTCCTCAAGATACCACTATCTTAAGTGTTTGCCACAGCTGCTGTCACCTGAAGAGCACCTAATACTTTGAAGTGGGATGGGGTTTCTTCTTTCTCTTCCTGTGTTCCCATAGTTATCTGCTGTTTTTATTTTTTAACTTCTACCTTTCATATATATTTCCATTCACAACTGTAAAAAAAAATTCACAAGGTTTAGAGCTCGTTATGTAAAACTCATTATTCCCTGAGCCATCAGTCTGCCTATGCACATTAGAGGCCATATCTACAGGCCCAGAGATTCAGGTTGAATTCCTAGAAGCACAACACATTCCTCAGAAACCACAAAGCTGACTCATTCAGAGTACTTCAAGTAATAACTCAGTACAGTCTATCATCCCACCTCAACTTGATAAAAAAAATTAAAAGCTTAATGCAAAAGCCATAAGCATCTAAAAAAACCCTTATTCTTTCTTCAGCAGACTTTGAATTAAGACAGAGGGCCTGATGTGTTCTTGATAACATCTGCCAGCTTTGCTAGATGAAGAAGGAAGCTCTTGGTTTAAAAAAAGACAACCCGATTTCTTATCTCTGCTAAATTAAATGAATGTTATAACCCATTTCTGACTTTTTCTTCCTTTTTGCTTGCACCATGAAACCAAATAATGAATTTCACTTTCTATTTATACTTAGTTGCATTTTCTGATTATCACACTGAGTTAGTTTGGGTTTTTAGACCCAAGCTGAACCTGTGTGCAGGTATAGGAGCCATTCCTGATGGAGCAACCTCTGGGATAGCAATGTGAAATTAAAGCTCTAGAAAAAAATGTCAGATCACATTTTTTTTTTCTTTTTTCTTTTTTTTTTTTTTAATCAGGAATCTGTTTCTACCTTAGTAATGGAAGGATCTCCCTTGAATTTTTAGCTGGAGTTGGTCTTCACCATAGTCAGGCAAATTATCAGAAAGCAGTCACATCGTAACCAGCATCAGCAATTTTTTACTACTAACGACAATTTTTGTGTTAATTGCCTATGTGCCTATTATCATCCCTTTTCAAACAGTTTGTGTGGCAGGAATTACAAAATCATACCATGAAACAAATGTGGGGCTGATGAGGTGGTGTCGCCCATCCTGGCATTGACAAGTGTAACATACGTTTCAGCTCTCTCAACAGAATAAAGCTTTATTCATGGAAAAAAAAACTATACAGAGCCATAAATCATTGATGTGTTCTGCATTAGGAAATTATACTTAAGACTTCTTATGAAGAATGAATATCTGAAATCATTATTTAAATGCATGACAGCCTGGTAAATAGGTCATGACTTCTTTGGGAAGTCCTGCTTACTGAGGGCAACCTCTTTTCCTGCTATTCCAGCAACAGAGGATTTATTGTCAATGTGTCTAGACAGTTGTTTCCTTGGAGAATGGTTTCAGCCAGTCAAACACAAAATATTTAAATAAATTGTTTTCTTAAGGAGGTGGTCAATGTTTATTAAACCTTCTCTGAAACACAAATAAGATGTGATTAGGAATTGGTATTTTGGTAGTAAAAATGAAGGTTGCAATTCCAGGTTGGTGGAATAAAATCTCTTTATTTCAGTGTGTGAGAACAGCTTTTTTTTCAGTATCTTTAATCACAGAATATCAACATAAATTGGAGTAGTTTCACTGAAGTCAGGCAGCATCCGTTACAGATGCCAGTGCTTCATGGATGTGCTTTTCTATGCTTTGTTTAATAATTAATCATAGGAAATAGTCTCTTAACTACTAAGGAAAAAAATTCCATCTTGCTATTCATGCTCATATTGAACAGCACCTTCTTCTTTTAAATTGCTTGATTGAAGTCAACGTGCTCAAGCCGGTAACGTATTTCAACGAGGTGTCTGAAACAATTAAAGTATTCCTCAAAGCAAGAGAGGGGAAGAGAATAGGACCTAACGCAGTCTCTGACTGTTGTCCAAGTGGCCTTTTTGTTTCCGCCGGTTCTCCCTCTGTGGCTCCCTCTGAGGCTCCTTTGTTCTATTCACAGACTAACCCCTGCTAGCACTGATGAAAACTCTGTGAGCGCACACTGTCTCAACAGCTGTTGAAGGAGCTCTTTGCTCTGTGTTTATTCTTCCAGCTACAGCCTCATTAGGACTCATCAGTAGTATTTAGAAACGTGCCTTTTTTTCCTTTGTGATCTTTTGGGTTTGACTTAATTTTGCATTGCGAGAGGACAGTGTTGATACTATGCAACAGACTTGCAACTTTTCGGGGAACAGATATAATAATGCATTTATCAACAGACCAGTTCCAATTTCTTTCACTTTGTAGGTGCCTTTTCATTTTCATTGTCATTTTTATTGTAAAAGAAATATTTAGTACAAATGCATTCCTTCAAAATGTAAGGCTACAGCATGGTACAGTGGAGACTACAGACGGGGACAGTGCAGGATGAATGTACCAGCTGAATTTCATCTCATTGAGCTTCAGCTGTTTTGAAACCAGGGCTCTACTATGAGTTCTTTGTCTAGGCTCCTTCTAGTTAATGAAGAAAGATAAGAACTCCAGAAGGCAATTGATACAACATGGGTTTTGGCACTTACTTTATGGTGAATTTTGCTTGAGTCTGGGCGCTGGGTCTCCTGTCCCCTCCCATCTGCTGTCATGCCTACCAGGAATGTGCAGCTGGAGGGAAGTGGGACTGTCCCTTTCTGCATCTGCCTCCGATTAGATCATGTACAATGTAAAATGGAAGGAGGCCCTGAGGGTGTGGTTTAACGAGCAGCTGATCTAACAGCTCATGACTGTTGAAAGGATGGTCCCAGCCTTCCTTCCCTTCTCATTTTTTTCTCCCTACCCTCATCTCCAGGTCATCCAGCCCCTTTGCCAGCTCTGCTGCACCTCTGATGCCTCTGTTATCCAACTCTACTTGCTAACCCACTAAAATCTGTTTACTTTTTATCTAATCGTTTAATTTTCTGCCAGGTTATGAAGGTGCCTCTAGTCACAGAAGGCTTTTTACAAGTGCCACAGCCATTGTAAAGGGAAGTGGTGATGGTGTGCAGCTGGTAGCAGGGAGGGGAACAGAAGAATAGAAGACCTCCCTGTATGGGTAGCAGTGAAATGTTAGACCCGCATGGCTCATTCAGAGCCTTTGCCAAATGCTTTCTTCTGACTTTCAGGTTGAAAGAAGCAGTCATTTTTGCCCGGTATTGCTCTGGTCCATTGCCCAGCTGCTGCTGGAATAGTTTCCAGACCAGAGAACTGATCCAACTGAAAAATAACCTTGAGGGGAGAAAGGAGGAGGTGGGAGGTGTTAGTTTCAGTAATACCAGCTACCTGTCAAGTTTGCGGAACCCTTATGTCAACAAGAATGAAGATACTCTACAGAACTGGGAACAAACCAGTCATGCTGGGCAAAGGACTTTGGGGAAACTGCTTTTCCTTATGTTAGTGCTCACTTAGGCCAGTTTAAGTTTATGCCAAACTACAGCCTTAGGATGGGCTTAGTTGTCTGTGGACAGCACGGAAGCACCTGCTTCTCTTGACTTACAGCAAAAGGAGTCTAGGTATCAACTCTTAGCTGATAGAAGTCAGGCAAGTAAATCCCATTCTTAGCATCCTTGGCCTGATTTCCTGTTTCCATCAGGATCAATAGAAACTACTAGTTTTTAATAGCTTATTTGTATGCTGTAACAACCATTCCTTTGATACAGTGCAACGCTTTAAATACATTCAAATTATTCTCTCAAAATCTGAATACATTTCCCTGGCACATCCTAAAAATATCTTTTATTTATTATATGTGTTGGTTCCAAACAAATGTCACATTAATAAGCAGAGAGGTTTGGGTAGGTGTACGTCATTAGTCACGCAGGCAGTGGTTTCTTTTTCCAAAATACTTCCAGAATTCAATCTGACCTCTTCTAACAATGAACTATTTATAGGATTCATAAGGGCCTTATCCTCCAACCCTGACTCAGCCAAAACTCACCACTGACCTTGACCTCCTATAGTCTATTCTTATAGCCTTACTCATGTGAGGAGCTTTTATTCACTGACCTGACTTAGGGAGTGTATTCTCATGAGTATGATTTTGCAGGCTTGGTTCCCAGCTCAGTAGGATTTGGTAAATGTCACAGAATCAAGTCCTAAGATGCATATATTATTTTTACGATGTTATAAATACAAAATCAGGGGAAAAATAAGCAGCTAAGATCTGCTTCCAGGACTGCAACAATAAACTGAGTGTAATTACATCAGGTGTTTACCAGTACAAATGGAAGTATTGAATTCTCCTTATTTTGGAAGAAAGTGCATATATTTTTAGAAGAAAGCAGTCACTATGTTTCTGAATCATAACAATTATTACTAAATAAAGGAGTTGGTTTCTCTCAACAAGATATAATTGTTTTTAAGTAAAATGTTGTTGCAGTGTTAGGTGATTACACTAGCACAGTATGACAACGGCAACTTTTTTCTGTATTTTTTGCATCTTCTTCTGTAACATCTAAAAAACTCTTGATCTATAACTAACTGCCCCTAGTAATTTTCTGGTTTTCATTGTGAAGCAGGATGATACTTTTTTAGAAGCTAATACATTGTCATTAGTGGAGTTGGGTAACAAGATGTGTTGTCTATATGAAAAAAATACTCTTAGCAGTCTACTATCTTTCAGGTTTTTTGAATGACTCTTCCATTTATGAAGATTATAATATACTTGATGTGTCTTCTTTCCAACTTACATTGTGTTACATATCTCTTTCATTTCCTTTTTTATTTTCTCACTTTAAAGTGGAAAAGTCCAATTTTTTAGGTGCTTCTGTAAGTCCCTAGTGCTTTTCTCATTCACATTTGAACCACTTCTTTTTATTTCCCTACATTTTATTGCACATGTGGAAAATGTATTTATTATATACTTGAATCATCAGTATATTATATGGTGGTCTTTTGTAGCTCCTGTATTTTATTTGTTCTTTTGAATATAAGCATGCGAAGAGCAGGTGTCTTCAGTTAGCTGTCTACTACAATGCCTAGGACTTTTTCTTTAGTAGTTACTGTGAAGGTGGAATCCATTATGCTTATGAGTAATTAAAGGAATTCCTTCCAGTCAGCACTGTCATGCATGTATCAGCATTTGACTTTGTATTGCCAGTTAGCCTAGTTTCACCAGCCCTTGGAGTTTTTTGTATTTTTTTATAGTTCTGAGTGAACTTGTAAAAAAGTTTGTTAATCTGCAAATATTGCCAATGTACAACATACTTATTTTTCTAGGTATTCTAAAGTATAGATAGATATCTCCCCAAAGTTAGTGGTAGCATTTCATTCTACAGTAGTTGCCTTCCTCTATATGCTTAGTGAGAGGTACTTGATCATCCTGATAGTAGCACAACTTCTTCAGGGTTTGCTTGGAGATCATGTAGAAGGCGCTTACAGGACATACAGAGTTTAGCATCCTTCTCCTCTTGTTTCTTTTCCTAGCTTCTTCACACCATGAGTGTAATTGCCAAAACTCACTGTTAAAAAAGAGTCTGAGGCACATACATCTTTCCTTGCTTCTGAAGACCCACAAACAGCAGGGGCACAGGCAGAAAGAAGCTGCCCTTTACCAACCATGTTGGAAGCTGAGGTTCAGCTTTTTTTCTCTCCCAAGATGAGGCCAAGGCCATGGTGGAAAGCAGACCATATCTGCCCTAACTATGCCATTACTGGCATCAGAGGAGACAGTTCTGTTGCTGGACCGCAGGATGATTCGTCAGCTAGGTCAATACTTACAAGCAGTATCTACAAGGGGACTTGCTTATTAGTTGTATGAAGGCTCCACATGGATAAACACCACTTTGAGACCTCAGTTCAGCACTTCTATCCATTCCAGCTTCTTCAGGTAGTCCTCATGTTTAATGACCATAGACCTTAATGTCCTACAAGCAGCAGTTGTCATGCCTTGTAATTTCTTTTTTTTTAAGGTCTCCAGCCTCCCTCTATTCCCTCCAAAACATTGGCTGCCATAGAGATCTGTGCCAAGTTCCCTACAAGCGCATACTGGCCAGCCTCCTCTTCCGTCTTTTTCGCTGTGCACTCCTCTCCTTTAACCCCAGTCAGCAAACACAAGCATTGAAATCATCATATCTGACATACTTAGAGCTGCCCATCTGCTCTGGTATCTAACCAAAAGTCTTTTTTTCTTTCCTCTTCCTCTTTCTCTTATTTTGGGCTACTGGCTCCTCATTCCACTACAAATGCCACCAGTCACAAACTGAGGAATGCTGCAACTGGGCTTGATTCTAACTCTTCCCACAGAACTACTTAATTGTTATTGCCATGGCAGGAGTATGGAAATTGAAAATGTATTTAAGATTGCATATAGATTGCATTGTTGTATTGGTGGTCAATTCCAAATGCTTCTGAGGAAGGTGCAAGAAGCCCTGCAGCTGTCAACTAAAGATATTATGCACCTGTCATGGACGTTAGGTTTCATTCCAATCTATAATAGTCAGAGACTGATTTATGCCTTAAAGTCTAACATTTAATATTCCGGGGTATTTAGATTAATTAGAACTCTGCATATTCTTGAAATCCATAGAAATATTGAATTCCTTTTATCTTTTAGTCTCAATGACCTTTTTTATCCACAGTCTAATTACAGGGTACATGAGAAATAAGAGAGAAGTAAGAAAGAGAATTATTTAAGAAACTGCCATCATTTAATTGCTTTGAATTTAATACAAACTCCTGCTCTGTCTTACCTATAGCCCTTTCTAGTCTTCTGTGCTCTGTCCTAAGTTAATCACAATTAATCTTTTAAATTTGTCTTCAGAGAATATGCTCCCCATGCTGTGGATCATTCTTATAGGCCTTCCTGAACATCTTCTAAAGAGGGCGTTTGAAAAACTTTCTTTGAAAAACAGTAATAAGGTATATGCACTTGTTTTTCCGTTTGGTCAGCACACTTAGATGATAAGGAGCGTGGTTAGCTCCTTAGTAGCTCCATGGTAGCACCCTCTACTCTGCCCTGGTGAGGCTGCACCTGGAGTGCTGTGTCCAGTTCTGGGCTCCCCAGTTCAAGAGAGACAGGGAACTACTGGAGAGGCGCCAGCAGAGGGCTACGGAGGTGAGTAGGGAGCTGGAGCATCTCCCTTCTGAGGAAAGGCTGAGAGAGCTGGGCCTGTTTCTCCTGGAGGAGAGAAGACTGAGAGGGGCTCTTATCGATGCATACAAATATCTTAAGGGTGAGTGCCAAGAGGACGGGGCCAGGCTCTTTTCAGTGGTGCCCAGTGACAGGGCAAGGGGCAACAGGCACAAACTGCAAGACAGGGAGTTCCTTCTGAATATGAGGAAAACCATCTTTACTCTGAGGGTGACAGAGCCCTGGCACAGGCTGCCCAGAGAGGCTGTGGAGTCTCCTTCACTGGAGACATTCAAAACCCGCCTGGATGAGACACTGTGCAACCTGCTCTAGGAGAACCTGGCTTTAGCAGGGGGTTGGACTAGATGATCTCCAGAGGTCCCTTCCAACTTGACCATTCTGTGATTCCGTGATGGTTTTCCTTTACACGGGCAGAGCTGTTTGTCCCATCAGGCTCATGGTTAGGCTTTTTATAAGTCTGTTGTTAGAGACTGTCAATCACTTGACCTGTGATAACGACCCTCATCTTATAATTCCTAGAAATCTTTTTTAGTCTTGATTTTGTGGATATATACACACGCTACAGGTTTATAATACTGTTAGATAATTAGGTGATTTACATGAGAAAGTTTGTATGTTAGCTCAAGAGCTTTCTCATTCTGAAAGTGTGGTTGGATGTAGCCTGCCCGATTTTTATCTTAAATTTATCAGTTTATATTAACATCTATGTTATTTACTCTGTAATCCTTCCTCTGTTGTATTTTTATTACAAGTAAAATATTATTGTAACCCATGTTCTCTACTGAGGAAAAAAAAGCTAAACAGGGGTAATTATTTGCTTTGCATAGCACTTCAGCCTAACTGTGCCAGTCACATCAAAGGTCCATCTAACTAGCATCTTGCCTCTGACAGTGGCCAGTAATACATGCTAAGAGAAAGTATATATAAAACATAAAAGATTATATTTCCTGGTGTTGTACCTCTTCCAGATCATAACAATCAGGGATCAAGACAATCTGGAACTTATTAATTCTTTTGGCACCCAAAAAAATCCTGTGACAATTAGTTTAATGATTTAATAGATGTGAGAAATTACACCTGTCTACTTAGTTCTCCTGACTGATAGTTCTGTGTGATGTACTCTAGTTTTTATATTGAGAAAAATAGTGCATAATCATTCTCTAATCAGGATTTTATATACATTTATATACATTTACCACATTTTCCTTCCCTATCATCTTTATTCCCAGGTGAGGAGTCTATTCAATGTCTCTTCATGGAAAATCTATACTCTACTTCTTATTATCCTTATTACACTTCTTTGTGGTTTTCTGTGACTGCGTATTATATTTGAAATGGGATACAGAGCCTTTATTCTTTGTAATTGTTGTTTTTATTTTCCTGGGAGTCTCATTGATCTATAATCTGTATCTTTAATATTGTAATAAATTTCCCTGTAATTTATCTTACGTCAGTGCCTATTTGCTTGTCAAATTTTCACCTAGGTCTTCTAATTTCCATTTTATACTTTACTTCCATAAGTATCTTTTATGAAGGCATGTAAATGAGTGGTTTGCTTTTCACAGACACAAAAGCCATCTAATTTTCATTATCAATTGTAGTTCACACGTTGCTTTTAACTTTAGCCCTAGGGCAGGTGGCAGCTGTCTAGGACGGCAGACTGGTGGGGACAGCAAAATTGCTGTAGAAACAGTCTGTATTTGGTGCCATCCACAACAAAGGCTTCAGAATACCAAGAGAAACTGTATTCTTCAGCCTCGGTAGTAAGACACCATAGCAGCATGTGAACCTCATGGGGTTCAACAGGGTCAATTGCAAGGTCTTGCACCTGGGTCAGGGCAACCCCCGGTGTCAATGCAGGCTGGGGGATGAAGGGATTGAGAGCAGCCCTGAGGAGAAGGACTTGGGGGAACTGGTGGATGAAAAGCTGGACATGAGCTGAGAATGTGCGCTCGCAGCCCAGAAAGCCAACCGTATCCTGAGCAGCATCACAAGAAGCGTGGCCAGCAGGTCGAGGGATGTGATTCTGCCCCTCTACTCTGCTCTGGTGAGAGCCCACCTGCAGTGCTGCATCCAGCTCTGGGGCCCTGGGCACAGGAAAGACACGGACCTGTTGGAGTGGGTCCAGAGGAGGGCCACGAAAATGATCAAAGGGATGGAACACCTCTCCTATGAAGACAGGCTGAGAGAGTTGGCGTTGTTCAGCCTCGAGAAGACTCTGGGGAGACCTTATTGCAGCCTTTCAATACTTGAAGGGGGCTTCTGTGAAAGATGGAGAAAGATTTTTTACTGAGGCCTGTGGTGACAGGGCAAGGGCCAATGTTTTTAAACTGAAAAGGAGTAGCTTTAGATTGGATATAAGAAATATTTTACCATGAGGGTGGTGAGGCACGGGAGACATTGCCCAAGGAAGTTGTGGATGCCCCATCCCTTGAACTGTTCAAGACTGGATAGAGAATTGACCAACCTGGTCTAGTAGAAGGTGTGCCTGTCCATGGCAGGGGGGTTGGACTAGATGATCTTTAAGGGTCCCTTCCAACACAGACCATGCTATGATTCTATGATCACTACTTGCCAAACCCATTTTCTTACCTGCTTCTTGGCCAGCAAGAGGAAAGTGGCCACACAAAACAGTAGTGTCATACAGTTGCAGTAGGGTTTACATGTTCACACAGTCCTGGTGGGGACAGTGACTAGGGAAATGTGCAAGGTAGTGCTGGGCACACAAGCAGTGGGACCGTGGTTCCTGGTTATGGGAACAAGAAGCTTGCTTAGTTTTCATGCTCTGAACTGTTTAAGGACCTCAAATTAGATGCTCTGAACTGCTTTCTGGACTGACAGCCTAAGGAGGTTAGCTAATGAGCTGTATGTCCCATATTGTGCAGAGTAAATGTTTCTACACAATTTTATTTTAAGAAGTACATGAATAATAGACTTAAGTGGTATTCTCAGACTGGGGGGGTAAAAAAAAAACAACCCCCCCGCATTTACATCAAAAATGTAAATGCAGCTTTAAAAAAACAGTTTTAATTATTTAGGAGCTAAATGCACCAAAGAATGCCTTAACTCTAATCATCTGATTGTTGTGTGACTTCCCTCTGAAGTGAGGTTACAGTTGTTTAGGGACCTTAAGGTTACATTGCTATTTTAACTTGCTTTATTTCTACTATATCTAACCTGAACTCCAAGTATTCTGGGCTTCAAAAAACATTTCTTTTTGTTAATTACCACAATCTTATTCTTTATTCTACACCTTAATTACTGGTACATACCCTGTATCAATACTAGTCTCCTTTTCTCAGAATCCTGAAATAGTATTTTTCACTCTCAGTGTAAAGGTCAGTTTCATATGGGTCATTTTAAATATCAGTACATCTCAAATTGCCTGAACTAAAGCCAGTGAAGTCAGTGGAAAGTAATACAGTGCCCTGCTGATCTGCTTTTTGTCATTTCTGGAAAGATTTGAAGTTGTTTAATGTATGGAAAGTTTGCAAAAGAGTAACCTTTCTTAAAATCTAGGCGGAGTTAGAAAATTTGCTCCACAAAACAACATGATGAAGTAATCCTCAGGGTCACCAAGGAGGCCAAGCAGCATCCTGCAGAACCACACTTCCAGCTCACTGATCAGGCTCTGCTCATGCCACTGAGAAAGGTGCTGAGGAGCACTGTACGAATGCATAACATGCAAATCTAACCAGTTGTTTGTACTTTTTGTAGTTCTCACATGACTAAGAAACTAATGATCATGAGTAATGTATTTCAGCCTTTTTTCCTATGTCTTTTTATCTAAAGGTGGAATCCCCAAGACATCACCTTCCCCATACCTTGGAGAGCACAAAGCACTTATTTGCAGAGATCCTCTCAGTGCTTCACTTCCAGATGTGTCAGCCTGTAAAGCCACCACTTCTCCAGCACACCTAATAGGCTCATCAGGCATGCATGGTTTACTTCTCACTGTCAAACAATCAGTGTAAGTGCATCTGTTTCAGTGGCCTGCAAACACTGTAAGAGTAGCTCTGTGTCTGCTAGCTTTTGTTTTGTTCAGGGTAGCAGCTCTACTGTAATGGCTGATCTCTCACCATCCTTTCAGTTAGAGTTGTCACAAGCAGGGGAAGCTGAGTGTTTTGAGACATGCTGTTGTTCCTGGAAGACCAGTTTAGTCAGAGCAGACTGGTCCTTTCAGGTGAAAAGCCATTAATTCACTTAGAAGTCCCGGATGCACAAAATTTGGAGCAACCATGTGACTGTTTCAGAGAGTAAAGAAAGAGTCATCCTCATAATTGAAGGAGTGAGTGTGAGGTGAAAGACTTTATCTTCTCCAGTGGGAGCTACAAAGTTTCAAAACGTAGCCAATGCTAATAAAAACATGTAAGTCATTGAGAATTACCTAACAACCTGTGAAACTATTTAGCCAGTGAAGGAAGAGGGGAGAGTTGTTGTTGTTCCACCCTCCACCACCCAGGGGCTTTGTAACTATCAGTCATGTAATACAAAGCCATGCAAGCAATGTGTAAGAATAACAAACTCAACTGGCAAAATGATTGCAACCAGAGCTGGGCTTGCTACTGAACGGAATTGGGCTTAGTAGTCTGCGAGGATGAGTTGTGTTCATAAAGGTGGTGGAAATGTGTGTTTTTTTCTTACAGGTTTGTTGGGGTTGGACTAGACGGGCATGTAAATGTTGCAGAAGCAGAAAAGCACATGAGTTACTGCTGGGTGGGCCTAAAAGATAAAGCCAAATTTTAGCACAACTATGCACGTGTAAGGCAGGTGTCATTTTTGCTTAAAATGGGGTATCTTTGAACACTAAGAAGTAGTTATGTTAGGGTCTGTAAGTACTACAGTAAGTATCTTCTCTTTTTATTTGCCCAACAGAAAAGAGAATGTCATTGTAAATTAACTGGCTTACTGGTTTCAGGCTCTACTAGATGCTAGATTCATATTTCAGCTGCTGTTACCCCATGAATATATAGTTAAAGCTACTAGGTGTTACCTTTTTTTACAGCATACTTTATAAACACTGTAATCCAATCTTTGGTTAGGTTTCCACCTCTCCCAACCCATCTAGAATACAGAATAAATGCAAAGAGAATTAGAGGCAGATATTAAAGTCTTGGCAATATAACTAATAAA
>JAVJGI010000060.1:75676050-75699319 GCA_035590275.1 Ibycter americanus | reverse complement strand
AATAAATATAAAAGCTGGGAAAAGATTCTGCCCAGCAAAGATAAATTAACATGATTAGCGTAGCATCTTTAAACTTTCTTTTTTTAATTGAAACAATTCCAGAATTAAAGTCACTTAAGGCTTGTCTTCAGGCCAGACTGACTGGAAAATGTTTCAATTTCAATAAAGCACTGTTTCGTTTAGTCTAAAACTGGTAGGACGTGAAAAACTTCAACAAAACCTCATTTAAATATAGTAATGCCCAATTTCGGTAATGTAACATGTATAAACAAGATGTCCATCAGTTTACTTTGCAATTTTGAAAGATTTCCACTAAATACTCTGCAATCCTCTGAAGCATTTGAGAACCACAAATACTATGCAGTTATTTTGTCTGCTATTTAGAGAATAAACGCAGCTTACTTTCTACTGTTATTTTATGCTAGTATTTTTTATTCCCGCTTCAGTGTGGTTGGTGCAGTAAAGCTTTTGCTCAGAGCTCAGCTAGAGCCTTTTGTTCTGTTGGCTACTGGTTGTGCCTTTGACCTGTGCTGGGGATTTACTAGTGCAAAACTGGAACATAATTTGGTTTTGGTTTGGACCAGAATTTGATGTAATGTTTGTAACATTTGCATTCCATTTGCATCTTTACAGATTATACTTATGGGCAAAGTATGGGTGCACATTTGAAAATCAGCTACTAGCTTTCTAGACACTAGCTAGACAGGTAATTTTGCTGGTGAGAATAAAATCAGGATTTAAGGGGAACATTAGTGAAGTTTATCTGCTGCTTTTTTTGTTTTGTTTCCTCTAATATTAATTAAAATGACTGTATATTTTCAAATGTGTCATTTCAGCTTTCAGTTTCTAATTTTGCAGTATTAGATGGCCAAGACTGCATTCAGGTCAGAGATTGAATTTTTACAGACAAATGTAATTTGTACCATAAAAAACACATGTGAAAAGTCAAGTCACAAATTTGCAATAACTGAAGAAAGTGGAAGTCAGGTTTATACACATCAAAGAAGTTACACTAGCAAAGAATTTGGTTCAGAGGCTGAGCTCTGGCTACTCAAAAGGATTTGCCCTCTCTAAAGGGGTGATACAGACAACATGACTGCAATAGGGCGTCAGTTTTCAGTTTGGTTCATTTAAACAATTTCTTTACCAGAAGTGCAGGCAGTTAGCCATAAAAGTGGCCAAACCAGGAATGTATTGTTCTAATGTTTATGCAGTCAAAAAAACCCAAGTAGAAACCCTTCAGCCGTTCTATCCCACTTTGTCAACTCTTCTAACGTCTTGCAAAGACAGGGTGATATGAAATATGTTTCATTTACGATAAAACGTTCCCAGAGAAAATTCTGAGGGCATAAGCCACATTTCTGAAAACTGCAATGACTCAAGTGACCTCTTGTTCTGACAACTGCAATTTTAAGCCTCTGCTACTCTGATCTGTAATCAAGATAGGGAAAAAGAAACAGTGATGTGGGCAACATAGGCAGGACTCGATTGCGTCAGAATATGGTATTTGTTTTCTTGGCTGACCCAATATAATACATAACTTTGAGATAAAGTGTAGGAAGAAAACTGTAAGGACATTTCCTTTCTCTTAACTTTATTCAGTTGTACAATTGTTTCAAGTTGGTCACTTGCTTTCAGGATTGTTTGTATTGCACCAGTCTAAGGGTAGTCCTGCCCCTGCGGAATCACAGTACTGAAAAGCTGGATCAGATTTCAAGAGATAGGTGGTCCATTCCCCTACGCAAAGCTGATCAGCTGTATTCTAGACCATCCTTAATGAAAGTATGCCTAAGTGTTCTTAAAACTTCCGGTTTCCTAAAGCCTTCCTAGTCTATGGCCTTCTGAGCTCATCTGTTTTAGTGTTTAACAATCCTTTAGGTTGGAAAGCATTTTCCTAACATCTATGCTAAATCTGCCATGCTAAAAATTAAGCCAATTATTTTTTTGGTTTTTCTCTTGTAGCCATGTTTAAGAATTAACCATGTGCTCTCATTTAAAGAGAGATTGTTTAATTTTTTTAAATCTACAATTATTTAAATATATTTTTAATATGATAAAGTGAAATAATACTGGTAGGATGAGGATTTGATGATTTGGACCTAGTTAGTGGTGTGTAGGCTCACTGTGCCAGTCTACAAGTGTTCCTTTGCAATAAGAGAAACCCTCCTTTCTGCTGGATGAATGTCTGCCTGTATCTACATGCACTCATGTAGCCATGAGTAAATTCAGTAACATCTTGCCCTGCTCTGAATTTTTGCACTGGTAGGGCAGATGTAGCAAGGACCTAGGGTGTTGGCAAGTATCTGCATTCAGTGAATTTGTCTCAGTGGAATTTTATCCCACAAACATAGTAACCCCTTACACAAGCTTAACCTCAAAATGAGTAGATCCTGCCATTGCTTAAAACTATGGAATCCCATAAGACCACAGCAATGCCTTTGCAGATCAGGAAAAAAATTTGATTCAATGTTTTAACCTCTTTAAAATATTTGTAAACACTAAAAGCCCAATTATATTATCATGTGAAGCTGGATAAACTGAGTTCCGCTGAGTTAATCCTGAGTAACACTGCTGCCTGTAAAAACAAGTTTGACCTGAATGTGTATGACAGGATTAATCAATTAAAATGCATTCAGTATTTCAGAAACATTAAATGCTATGTCAGTGGTAAATATTAATTTATCTACATAACGTGGATTTTAGTTGACAATGGAAAAAAGTATTTACCCTGGTGACCAACATTTGGTCTCAGTCTAAGTTACAAACTGTAGCTCTGCAGAGTGGCTGTGGTCATCCTGCTCTTACTCTGGGATGTGTAGAGGGAACTTAGTGTAAGCATAGTAAATGGGGATAGTAAAAAGCTTGGATTAATGAAAGCTCAGAAGCAAGTCAACAAAACAAAACTAACTCCAAGAAATAACAAGCATGTTTCAGCAGATCCCTTTAGTTCTGTCCCCCTGCATGCTTTGAAACAGATTTATCACATACATGGACTGCACAATAGATTAGTGTCCTTTAAAGGGGCATTTATGGGACCTGCCAACAAATTCAGACTGTCCAGAATTTCAGGAATAATTAACAAAAAGGGATTTCTTTTACCTCATACTTATGGAAAAATCTCCAACGAAAGCTATTTTGTCCAGGCTGCAGGACTGATGCTGCACTATCTTAATCAATTTGCAGAGATACCAGAGATCTCCAGTGACTATTTCTGCCTTTCTTTAGATCTTGTGACAATAACACCTTTATAATATTTCTGTAGCAGTATCATCTAACTGGTTAAATGCTGGCCAGATTCTACCCTTGATCATTGTACATATCAACCCCCAGTAATAACTGAGAAGTGACTAGGGCCGGTGTAAAGTGCAGACCTGGAAATTCTGCATTCCCTTAGCCTTTCTGCAGCTCTGAACATCCCTGGTAAGATCCAACGTTATATTCCTGAGTGTGAACTTATTGTGTGATAGCTTCCCCAAAGGCATCCACACAACACAGTCTTATTCTTTGGTTTCATACAGTTTCATACAAACCTAAGTATTCTGTTTAAAAATCAGTGGGATTTTTCCAGAAAATTCAAAATAAGTGGGTATTTCCATGTGGGTTAGAAGAACAGAAGCAACACAAAAATGGAAATAACCCCACATCTTGCGCTTAGTACTCTAATGGAAAACCCAAGCACTCAGTTTCCCAGTAAAACTTCTCAGTGCTAATTTTCATGCAAGCAAACTACTGCTTAGAGTGCTAATGTGTCTTTTGCTATGAATTCTGAGACATGTTTCACTGTTTTATGAGATTCTTTTGTAGATGCAATAGCAATCTATCGCCTACATAAGATTACGTTTTCAAAATGCAGTCTCTTTTAATGTATGCACCATTGTTCTGGCAATTTGAATTGCATATAAAATTGCATATGAAATTTTGCATTGTAAATTGGCTTTTAATGTGCAAATTATAGTGCATGCACGGAAGTTTTGAGTAAAAACACTGGGAAAATAGACATAAAATGCATTTTTTTAAAAACAACCGATCAGGAGTTACGTGGAATATGCACAAATATGTAAGAAAGGGAGGAAAGGTAGATAAAATGTCATTTTTGTCACTGCTCATTTACATTTTTCACAAATGAAATAAAGTTCAATAAAATGCCAGATCAGCTTTTATTTTCCTTACCTTTAAGCTGCATTTTTAATAATTAAGGTTAGGCATTTACTATCTAGTGCAGAATTGGTCTTCTATAGACCTAGCTTTAAGCTGTTACTTTCCATGAAAGTTTTCCAGAGTAAAGACTTTGAAATTTGGTTCTCCCAAAACATGGCATAGAGTTCATGGATGAATTCCTTCTGCTTGAAATGGGCTTTGCTTCTCAAAAGAAAGAAGCAATGGGATGGTATAGCTTTATTCTGTGCTTGCTGCAGTCACTAGAAAGTCTTCTACAGAACAGCATCAACCTCATAGGGAACTTTATAACCACTAATAAGCATTTTCTGCCGCAGAGCCTTGATTGCAAATTCTTCTTTGTATCAAACACACAGTCACCAAGCCATCTGAATGCATTAGAGCTCTTCAGAGTTGCAAAAAAACTCAAGTGGGCTTTGAATTACTTCCAAAGGGCCTTCAAGCCTATCTATACAGTTAAACTTGTCTTTGGAGCCCTGCAAATGCATTGTATTAATTTTTTATTAAAGTTCTCTTGGCTTGTTGTGCACGCAGTACAAAAAATGAAAAGGTGTTTTAATAATGTAACTACAGACCTCTGAATGATAATCAAATATTAATAATCATCTCCTCCTTGTTTACTTTTGCAATTGATAGAGGCTAGGGAAATGAAGCCTTCCAGGTGCTGTTCTAAAATGGAATGGCCATATGAGGAGAAAGTCCATATGAGTAGACTATACAAAATAATACAAAAAAGTAAACACCTTGGTCAGATTGATATATTGGAGAAAAATCAACAAAACCTCTGTATGTGATGTGGTGTTTCACAAAGTTTTTAGAGCTCTTAGAGGTCAATGGGCAAGGGTCACCCAGTGTTTATAGTATACTGATGTTTTCAAGTTTTTTAAAAGCATAGGTCCCTCATCAAAGCCTTTGAAAGAAATGGAAGTATTATATAATAAAAGAGAAAGTTCACTTCAGGGTTCTTGGCTTCACAATGAAGGATGTTATGAGCAGTCTCTGAAAATATCTGTACTGAGATGGATACTACTCAATAAACCAGTCATAAGCAATCTTGGATACACAGAGAAGATCCCAGTGATAAGTTTGCAAATGGTGGAGAATTATTCAGGATAGTCAAGTCTAAAGATGACAGCTGAAAATGGCAAACATTGAGCAGCTAGAATAGCTTCTGTATGAAGAAAGCCAAAATAGTTTTGTCCTGAACAGCTTACAAAAGAACATTTAAGGAGGGATTTGAGAGAGAACTCTGAACTTGTGAATGCAATGGAGGCTAGTCATCATCTTCTGTGATACAAGGGATTAGGAGGAATCAAATGACATCCTATCAGGCAACAGACTTAAAATGAACAAAGGTATGTACTTTTTCACATAACATATAATTACATTGTGGAACTCGATACCACAGAATGTTTTGGACACAAATATATAGTGTCAAGAAGAGGAGCTGATAGATTTGCATATACTGTTTGGTAACTATAGCACAGGACTGTCAAAATATAAACTGTAGTTAAGGATCTCCTTCAATTGCTGAGTGCCAGTGCCTGCGAAGGACCACTCTATGGATGTGTCGTCTCTTGCATTCATTCCCTTAGCATCTACTGTTGGCCACTTTAGAGACAGGTTACGGGTGGACATGGACCCAGACAGACTGTGACCTGACCTAGCACGACGAAAAAGTGTAACACTTTCTTTGATGACATTTTGGAAGGAAACACAATTAAATAAGTTTGCTGAAATTCACTCTTTGACCTCAGTGTAAAGCAAGTACCAGTACAAAAAATTAAGAGGCATAAAAATAGACCAATTGTTAATGTTAGGGCTTTTAGTGAATATCACTGAGTTACCATTAACTGACCATTATGGTGAGACACCATTACCTATAGACTGCCCACCTACTGAACTTGAGGGGAGAGGGAAATGGGGAAGGATTTTAATGTGTGTTGCTAGTAGTTACATGTACATCAGTATGTCACGTACATTCAACAGACCTATACTTTCTCCACTCAATTCCTAATCCTTAGAATTTTATCTTATTTCAACTGATATTGTTGGAAAAAATCCTTTTTTGTTGAACTATTTCTCCTGATAGCAAAAATTACCTGAAAATGTTCTCTCCACCTGTCTCACAAACAGTTGTTTTAAAATGTAGAAACTAAGATGTGCTGGCTTTTTAAAGCTTGGTTCATGAATCTTTCTTATTCAACTTTAGTAGGAATTAAAGCCTTACTGAGCAGAAATCTACATTTAGTACCATAATCCATTGAGAATGGTAGATTCAGAAAGTGACAAGAAAATAATAACTGAAAATGAATTAACATAAATATTTCTGAAAGGTAGGTTCTTCTGTGAAGAACAAATGAGATCACTTGTAGGTCAAAATGAAGAAGTTTGCGTTAGACAAGTGTGTGATGAGCAACGTGCACAAAAACGACAACAAAAGGAGTGAGAGGATTAAGTATTTGGCATTCATAGGCCGTAATCTACATCCAACTAAATTATGAAGTAATAATAATAAAAAATAATTACCTGACCTTTGAAAAGCTGTTTAAAAAACCCAGCTTTTTGAGACAGATGTTTCACAGGTTTTCATGCAGAAGCTGAAAGTATTTTAAAATATTAAAGCTTCTTTGTGCATTTTCTGCTAAGATGTATCACAATATTTGAGATTGATTTTGTTTCTGCCTTTGCAAATTATTGTTAATGACAGAATAAAAGTGCACATCAGAATCCCCCAATATTTATGTTCTTAAGCTCAAGTCTTCGTTTCTTGTGGCCGCACCACAAAGAAGAGATTCAGAACTCAGTCGCTGTTGATGTACTGTTAATAAACAACTGCCAAAGCCAAAGCTGATGCCGACCAGACTCTAGCAGCACTATCAGTAATTCCCCATACCCCTTTTCCTGTGGTTGACACAAATGAGTGTTCACGCTGGCTACCTCCATACCTCCTCATAGAGCCTGTGGAACAAGAAGTCTAAGCAGGGCTGATCTCCTCTGGCAGAAATACTGTACAGGACAAAAGGCCACAAGTGTCTGCTCCCTCATTGTCCCCTGTCTCCTTTCCAGCTGTTGGCTGCATTGGAATCTCCTGCAGAAATGGGATTGCAGTTGCTGCTGGAGGGGTCGGCAATCAACATGTATTGTCATCTGGGAAAATTTTCGGCTTAAAATATGACATTCTGTAAATATAAACTAGGCTGTTCATTATTGATGCATTACATTTCCTTAAGCCTTTAGGAGGTGAAATGAGAAGAATCTGTAATAAATATCTATATCCATGTATAATGCTTCCTTTAGAAAAGCCGAGAAGTTGAAATCAATGGAGGCTCCAGCTTTTTGGTGATTGACTGCTTCTGCTGAACTGACTGCTGAAAGCAGAGCATGAGCTGGAAAGCCTGATAACTCCTGAACATGTGTGAAACAAGGGAAAATGCTACAGGTTTTTAAGCTGCTTCATAAGCAGCCCTTGGAGCAGCCTTGTGGCGGGAGTGGAGCAAAAGGAGAACACTGGTGCTGAGGTAGCAGAACTATGCTGAAGCAGAAAAAGAATTATTTCGCATTGTCACTAGATGTCAGAAAGTTTATCTGTGGTCATTCAGCAACAGTCAAAAGCACCAGTCTTCTTCAACAGAAAGTCACATTAGTAACAGTAAGAAAACTTTCCATTCTTTTTGTGAGACAAATGAAAATTATAATGTATCTACAAGAACTTTGATGTGAAATACAATGATAGAGACAGCAAGGATAACAGTCTGGACAAGCTCTGGGTAGGTGAACTGTATAAATAATTCCTAGAAAATATTCTTGAGGAAGGTTTGGTATCTCTGCTGCCAACTTTTAAGTGAGAAAATTTAAAAGATTGAAAAATACAGCTTGCAATTTAATGTGTGTCCAGCTTTAGATTACATTTTGACAAACAGGTTGCACTTACTCTATTTCAGAGTACAAGAATATGTAAAAGATGAGGAAGATGAGACCAAGGAGAAACAAGGGCACAATGCACTTACCATAATCTAAAGATAATCTATCAGATGTAGAAAGAAGCAATGCTATGCTTTTAAAGAAACAAAAAACCTTCTGGATGGCTGGTAGAATACTTCATCAATTCTTACAGATACCTAAAATAAAAATGGGGAATTGACTGTGGGAGGTGGACTAGTCCTAAAAGAAAAGGAGACGGTTCTTCTGAGAAAAATGTGTAGATTTGGAGAAAGTCCCACAGAACTCCTGCTGGTATTGTGCTGACCAAAGAACATGCAAAAATAATAATAAAAAAATCCAATACAAGGCAGAAACAGAAGAAATTATTTTTTACTGTACAGACAATATTAAGGATAAACTTACAATAAGCCTGTGCTCATTTGTGAGGCAGCTAGCAGAGCCTGGAAGCATTTGGTAATGGATTTGCGTGAACACAGAGGTGACCAGGACCTGCTCTGAGTTGACTATTGCACTAGTTTTATTAAAGAAATTCAGCTAAGCAATTTGTTAGTCAGCAAGAAAATTAATCACAACAGGACAGCATTAGCCAACAACATCTATGATAAAGCTGTTTCAGATAACAGAACATATTAAATATCTCAGGGATTTCAAATATTTTAAACGCATGGAGTTTCATAGGCACGCTTGCAGCCTGTATTATTCAGAGGCTGATGGACTTTGAAAACTATGTTGAAACAGCAAAGCAAACACCAAGGCAAATGAAAATGATTAAGCCCCTATCTTGGTTTACTTCACTACAAAGCCACACCTCTGCATTCAAAAGAGCCTCATTCACATGTGTGATACGGACCAGGAAGAACAACCTAGCAAAAATGCAGACATTTGAGGGTGTTCTTATGAACTCAACCACCTCTCACTATAGGAGTGCAACTTGGGATGACAAAAATGATGAGGGTAAAGAAAAGTAACTGTCTAACCAACCTTTAGATCCTACCAGCAAGCAGAGACAGAGGCAGCTCATTTGCAGACAATGAAAACGAGAACCACCAAATTATATAAAACCTATCTTTCAAGTCAGAGAAGCCACATTCACTCTAGATAAAACAGGATATTCCAAGTAGGATTACCACCCTTCTGTTTTCTCATGAATACATCTTCTTTCTCACTTAGAAAGCTTGTCTGGCACAGTATAGTTCCACAGTAGAGGAACTCTGTATTTATCTAAGATTTCGAGGTATGCAGCCACCCTTTTCCTGATAAATCTGATGGTTTTGCAACGACAATGAGCATACACAGTTCCGAGTGTAGGCTTGACTTACTTTTGGAAACCCTGGACATTCACAACACATTGGAGATTGTGGCTCCATGTGTACAGTAGGACTGATGTTTCCCCAAAAAGTGCAGCTGTGCGTGCACACTGTGATAGCACTGCCCAGAAATTCCATGCTCATTCTGCAGGTCCAACACAGAAGACTTTTATTGTGCACAATGACTCTACACTGACAGTGCATAACCCCAATTAAAGTCTGAATAATAGCAAAACAGGTAAGATCAGAGTTTCATCTAGATCTGCACCTTGTCTCCAATCATGACCACCAAGTGAGTGTCCTGAGAAAATTATAAGGACCTTCTAGAGACCTCTCCCAAAACATATTTTGAGTATATAGTGATCAGTTTTCCTAGGGCTTCCTAAACTAGAACCGGTAGTTTTGTATTGAATAGCCCTTGGTGTCCTTTTCTTCCATGAATTTATCAAATTCTTTTTTGAATTCAGGTACATTTTTAGCATCCACAGTGTCCTGTCATGAGTTCTACTGGTTAATTGTGTGACAAGACATAGCTCCTTTTGTTTGCCTGGAGGCTGGCATCTTCTGGTTTCATTTGATATCTTCCAGATTTTGAATTGAAAGAGTTATTTCCTACTCACTTTGCCCAGGCCACTCCTGATTTTACTGATCTCTAGCATATGACTTCTTAGTGCTTTTCACAACAAAAACCTCATCTGTTTTATTGTTCTTCATCCTGTAACCACTTCATGTCTTTAACCATACTTGCTGCAATTATCTGTATCTTTTACAGTACTTCTATATCTGTCTTCAGATGGATGCATAACTATAAACACTATTGAAGATGTGCATGTGTCATGTACTTATACAACAGCAAAAGGATATTTTACATTCTTGATTCCTTTTGTAGTAATTTCTAGCAATTTTGGCCTTCATTTTACATTCTCTACAGTGAAATTTTGTTGTCTAGTCATTATGTGGTAGGAGGTTCTTATGTGAGTCTGCGATCAGCTGTAGTCTATATCATTCTGACTAATTCAGTGTCATCAGCAAACATTTTCATCCCTTTTTGACACTGTTTTCTGATCACTTGTGATCTGTGTTGAGCAATGCAGACTTCAGCACAGAGCCATGTGGGACTCCACGTGTGACCTCTCTACTGTGAAAGGCAACTATTAATTCCTCTCCCTTCTTCCTCTCTTCTGAACATTTCTTCATGTCTGATTATCTTCCTCAAGAGCCTCGAGAGAGACAACTTTCTGAGTGCCTTCTGGAAATCCAGGCAGATGGTATCAAACAGATCTGTGTTGCCAACATGTTTTATTGACTCTGTCAGAGGACTTTGGTAGATTAGTGAAGCACGACTTCCCATTACAAAAGCCATGTTGACTCTTCTTCACTGTACCATATTTACCCTGATGTCTATTAATTCTGTTGTTTATTATCATTTCTTCTGGTTTAACCGGCACAGGTTATTAGTTCAGAGTACTGAAGACTTGCCCTGGAGTCCTGCTTAAAAACTGGTATCAGAATAACAAGCAGTAAGTTTAGCAATGGCTTCTCTAACCTGTCTTTTATGTGAGACGTGTTAAATGGGTACACAATTAGGCAGCTGGAGCTCTGTGCCTTTAAAGTACACACGGGAGACAGCTCCAAGATGCTATGTCCATGCTACAGCATGGGTTGAGCAGTGTTGCTGGGATCACTGCATTTGAGAAGCCTCTTAGCAAAATCCTGCTGAATGTTTGCTCTCCTGTGTGGATTCCATTTCTGTGAGCAACACAGAAGACAGATGGATGTTTCATTCAGAATGAAACAAGGCTAAATAAAAAAAGCTCAGGCAGCATCTAGATTTGAGCTTAACCATAGATCAGGCTTTTCAGGAATGGTGAATTTTACTAAGCGTATTAAAAGACTATTTGGTTCTACTAGTTTTACAATACTGTGACTGTTGACTTCACTGGATTTGTATAATGGAAGTAAAGGCTAAAATTAAAAGCAGATTTAAACCACAAGTACGGCTAACTTTGTGAGCATTCTTCTTTAGCAGTTGTGTGTGGACCCAAGATTAGTTTGGTTTCCTCTGTTTTTATATTTAGTATTCAAAGCATGCAGTCATGATATTACCTACTACTTTGCCAGATAGATTATGGAAAAAAGTCAGTGGTTTATTATGTTACAGGCTCTTGGGTTCTTAGTTGTTCGGGAGAAAAATAATGTAATCCAAAGGGTTTCTAATGAATTCTCCAAGTATTTCCAATAAGACAGTAGTAGATTTGATATATTAAATGTTTGTCAGTTATGTATGTTATTCTGGGAGACTTCCTGGCCAATTCTTCAGCAGATATATCCTTCCAGCACACTGACACCATAGTAATTTGTAAAAAATATCAACGGTCCAGGCAACATGTCTATCACAGGGCGTGTACCATTACTTTAAAAAACATTAATGGAACAGATTTGCCTTTTTTTTTTTTGTAAGTTGCCTGTGATTATTGCTATCATAAATTAGAGGTATTCAAGTGTGCTTTCCATCATGCACTCTTTCGATTTGGCTTGAATGTTGTCTGTAACGAAAGGCACAACTTTCTCTTTGCTGCTCTGCCCACATGCTTATGCCATCTTTCTCTTTCGTGATGTTGGTAATTTCCATCCAGTTACAGTCTTTGATACATAGTGCTTTGAAAATGCTTAGTATATGCTATGATACATAATGATGATTTATATCTTGCTTATTTAGTGTTTGATATTACATCGATGGAGGAGGAAAAGCCATTCTCAATTTGTAAACACAAAGTCCCTGGACAATATAGCCATCCAGATGGCAGTGAGTATGAATTTTGCATTTTGATTGAGATGGTTAATATTGATGTGAAAACAACAAAAAAAACCCCATGTTGGCAGAAAATTGCCTACTGACTATGCATCTGGCAATGTAGCAGGTATGTCATTTATTTCACATACGGAGAACATGTTGTACTTCGGAAACATAACCAAGTATAATGGTTTCTGACTCTAATCAAAGCAGAGTTTCTTTTGTGACTAATGGAAATTGAGGTGTTCCCTACTTGCAGAGAGTATAAATTGGTACAACAACCAGTAAGGAAAAAAACTGAGTGGTTGTACAGTTAAATAATTAACCAGAAAACATATACAATCAATACTGCAACCAAGTTATGTTAATGCTGAAGTCTTAGCACTTTCAAGAGAGCATGCTCAAAAATGATAATCAAATACATGTGCAAAATAGTTTTATGACTGATTTATTTGAGCAATTACTGCATTTCTGTACATAAGAGCTCAATAAAAGGAGGAAAATAGATAATTTCAAAAGACCTGCATGTTACTTTTCTTCAATGAGTGATGCTGAAATGTAACAGCTGCGTTGTTCTGTGCAGATTTCCTTTTATCACAACTGAATCATTCTTTTCTTCCTCTTTCTATTTTAGTTCATAAATTTATAGATTTGACCATCCACTTTAGTTTGCTATGAAACTAAGAAGACCGGAGTCTGTAGTATGAAAATGGAACAGTTTTAACTACTGAACATTGCATGCTAATATTTTTGATTCTCTGGATTCTTTTGTTCCATCAAAGTTAATTCAACAAGTGTCAATATAGGTGCCAGCAGACAGAAATCAGCTTTTTAAAAAAGAATATTCCATCATAATAGTCCAGTTAGAGAAGCCAAAACTGTATGCCAGCATTTTTTAAAATGATCACATATGTTAATATCTAGCTTCAGTATTGATATGTATTTCTTCATAAAACAAAAACAAAGAAAAGGAGATATATCTAACCTTAATAAACAGTCAGGCAATGCTTATCAATAACTGGTTACAGTAAGGAGATGGAGATCAGTTCAGGAATTGTAAGGTAAATATGAAGCTGTCTAAAGAAAGAGTGGGCTGTCCTTACAAGATGATCTTCTGGGTTGCTACTTGCAAGTTGAGTTTCTCAGAATTCAGTCATGGGCAGAGTATTATTCAATGGTTCTGTTCATCACCTTCACTAATGATCAAAAATAATAATATACTAATGAAATTTTTGGTGGCAGAAGGATGAAGTATGTCAAGAAGCGAGAAAGGCAATCTCTGAGGACATGAGGACTAAGAACAGGGTGGAAGTTAGAGTGAACTCCTTTGGATTGGAGGGCAATTCCTCTACAGGCCTTTGTCATGGTCTGTGTTTACACCTTGTAATTATCTTGTCATCTTCTAGATGGTGTAAAAATCTTTCCCCCTCAGAGCTTGCACATGAATGACAACATGCACCACCTCTACTATATCGTGATTCCTCTTTCTCATGGCAGCCACCTACATTCTGCCCCTGCCATCTAGGATGCCCTTCATGAGGTGCTAGGGCATAACTGTGTCTCCTGAACCAAGACGTTCAGCTCATGGCCAAATCTGTCTGGCCTTTTCTCCTTCCAGAGCCTCTAGGTTTCTAAGGAAGTTCCGCACTTAGAGGGAGAGAATACCAGGAACCTTATTTATTTACTTATTCAGTATGTCAGTGGGCCTGAGGTGCCAAGACTGAATTGTATGGACTGTTTCCTGAAGAAAGTGCCCTCCTTGAATGCTGGACCAGTTGACTTACTTGGTTCCCATAGGTCCTATGTCAACATCACAAAATCTGTGGCAATGCCACTGCCTTGATTAGTTGTTGATGGAGAGTGTTATGAATGTCTATGGTTTATTGATATGTGTTGTGTTCCTAGTGTAATACATGGTTTATGGTGGGAATAATGACAGCTACCCATTAAGGTACCTTTGGCCATTCCTTGCTGCTGTTTTCAGGCAGCAAGCATAGATCCTGTAAGTGACATGCTGGTCTGCTCTTGCTTACTGCTAAGCAGCAAAGCTCTTAATGAAAAGCTTCCTCCTGTGTTTGCTTTTCCCTCTGAACTGCATCTAGTCATTGTATCTTTTACTCTTCATTTCTGGCAAGCAGACCCAGACGTTAGGGAAGTTTTTCAATAATCTGGAACATGGCACATATCTAATATTCCTTATCCAAGAAAGATTGATTCAGCTTAAAGAATTAATTCAATTCTCCAGCTGCAAAGAAGACCTGTTAGAAATTATTAGAAGTTTACGGCGTAAGAGGAGAGCAAAAGTGTAGCTTCTCTAATATAGTAAGACAAAGTTGATTGCAATGAAGATATTTTGCACAGGAAAAAATATCCTTGAAAAACTGAGGTTGGAAATAAGAAAAACCTCCAAGCATTATAGCAGTGAGGTTTTGGAACAGTATTCTGTGACTAATGGAGACAATGTGGTTTATTTTGAGATGAAGCTTGACAGTGTTATTAATCAAATTATATCCAGGTTTACATGTGATGGCAGGAGCTTGGACTTAGTGACTTTTGCTACTCTTTTCCAGTTCTTACTCTATGTTCATCTGTTCCTAAAGTCAGGGGATAGTTGTGCCTCATTTCAGTCCTACAGATTTCAGCTGTACATGAGGCTATTATGCCTTTTTTACTCTGTCACTAATAGTTCGTCATGCTCCAAGCCTGTTGTATGGCATCTGGCATACCTGATGGAGGTGGTGAAGTAACAAAGGCTAAATGAATTGCCACATTTTTTCTACATTTTCATTAAGAACCTGATATGCATCATGTCACAGTGTTTAAAACAGTACTGCAAATAGATTTCTGCAGAAGGAGAACTTCACTAATGGTTTGTGTATAAATATATTTTGCTTGATGGTATATATAATATATTTTGTTTGGAGGTATATATTGTTTGTGTGTATATTTCTCATGTCACCTAACTAATTCTGAAGAATTCCTCCTTTTCTGATAGACTTTCCTTCTGAGATAGACCTGGTCAGCAGTCAGAGAATTCATAAGGAACCAAGGACTGCAGGGGAGCTCCCAGGTGAACTCAACATGATGGTTTTGAAGGCAATAGTATTAGATAACTCTCTTACGGAAAGAACAGCTTCTCCTCCTTACTCTGTAAAGGCTGCTTGAGAACTCTTTATTTTTCTCAGAATAAGATGCGTAATCATTTCTAGATTTCACAGTCTGTATTTACTTATTCTTATGATAATGTTGTCTTAGCTTAACTAGAACATCTTTCCCCTTGATTTTTTTCAATTCCTTGATAGATTTATAAAGCAGTCATATCCCTTTTCAATGTTCATCTCCAAGTCTTCATTATTCTCTGGAAAGAGAAACTTTCCATTCTCCTTTTCAGGCTAGTAGCCCCTCTGGAAGTGACTGCAATATCATTACAGAGATATTGATAAAGCAACACTAAAACTAATTTTATTTGAATTTTTCTGTCAGGTCTTGAAAAATTCAAGTTGAAAAATGAGTTTACAGAGAGAATTAGCTTTCCTACCTCTATTCAACCTGTTTATTTTTAGCTGAGTATTACTGAATATGGAAGCAGTCCAGTTTACATCCTGGTTTGATTTCCTGTTTACATGAGCCAGTCTGGTGTCACCATCATATTTCTGGACCACTGTGGAAGCCTGTGTGCAGCCTTCCTTCCACCTCCAAGGAGAGCTGCCCTACACAATAGAACTATTGTTGTGTTCTCTGATAACAAAATAGGAATTTGGTTGAACACCGTGCATGTTGGGCTTATGTCACTTTATTAGATGTGCACAGCTATAACAGCAAACCTGTCACTGAAATGTGGGAGAAAACTCACATTGGAGAGTACAGTCAGAACTGTACTCATTTGTTTGAAGTTAACGTAAAAACAGACCTGGTCATATGCAGGCTGGCTCCCCATAGTACAATTTTCATGGGCTTGAGTGGAAGGGGTGCCTTTAGTTTTCTTCTTGGTTTTCTTTTTCCCCACCTGGTTTTGTTTCCCAAACTATAAAGCTCACTATTTCCCTTAAGAGACGATAAAAAATATATTTTTTTAAAAATCTGTAATAGTTGAGAAACTGAACTGGCCATTATGACTGCTAATGGTCCTAACAGCAGGCTTTTCACAGGAGCAAGTCTTAGGGAGCTGTTTCACTGGCATATCTAATGCATTGGTAGCAGCAGTCTCAGTCCTTGTTATTATTATTTTAATAGGATTTTCAGAATAAAATGGAATAGTATGTACGTCCAGAGAATGCTAATGCCAGGTAAAAGAGCAGCGTTTAATCATTCTGGCTCAGATTTTGCCTAATCATTTTCAGTTTTATTTTCAGTAAAGATGTGTTTTAGAGAAGTGGAAATATTTTAATTCGTATTGATTAATATAAAACTAGAGATAAACATTAGTCTGGGGTTTGTTTAAGGATAATACAAATATTGCTATACTAATGAATAAGAACCTTGAAACAACTGGTAACAAACAGATTCTTTTGTTCTTGAGGCTGATACACAAAAACTAAACAATAAATGATGCGAAGCTCATTCAGTTTTTACATTTCAGACTCATTGATGCAAGATTTTAGTACTAATATTTTTTGTTTGGTTGGTTTTGTTTGATACTGCAAACTTAATTGTCCTTCAATTACCTGGTTTCAAAATAAATTTTTGAATGAGTACTTCCCATTAGAAAATCCAGATTCTTTCCCTGCGTCTTTTAAACATGCTGGGTTTTTTAATGATGCTTTTTCGGATACTTGCAGGCAAAGATTTGAGAGCACAAATAACTAGCATGCCCTGTGCACAGGCTTACCTTCTGCTGCTGGTATTTCCATTTCAGATGTGGTGCAGCCGTGCCTGGGGAATACCCTCAGTGAAAGCTTTGTCACAAGGAGGCAAATGAGGTTCCTCCAGAGCAGCCCACTGTAGTGCTGCAGCTGGCTGCTGGCCGGTAGCAAACCAGACCTGTGTCACATTGTGTCAAATGTACAGCATAGTTGCAAGATAGAAATATTCCTGCTTCAGAAATTGTACCTCCAATTTTAATAAGGTCAAAAGATACAGATAGAAAATGGCTCCTGATTTTCCTGATCTTACGTCCAGTAGTGCGAAGTAGGTATCCTACTGAAATCAGCATTCCTATGTTGTGACATGTATAAATAACACATCAGGCCTCTCAGTGATTTACAATTAAACTATCAAAAAATAGCTATTGAAAGGACACACAGCAATTAATTTGGGGCCTGTATGCTGTTGATTTTAATACCATTAAAATCTTGCAGAAAATATTCATTGTATTCTGACACACCCCCCCTTTTTTTTTACATTCACAAAAATCCAAAAAAAATACCTCAATCAACAGAGAATATATGTAATTAAATGAAAAATTTAAAAAGTTAAATAGAAAAATTTTAGGTGTGGACAGTATTTCACTGCTGTTTTCTTTTTAGAACTGGTTGTGGTAGAGGATTATATTGATGATCATAATCTTACACTTATTTTTGTTTCAATTGCATGTTAGCAATACCTAAAACTCACTTTAAATCTGAATGCTGCTACAGTAAGTACAGCAGCAAGAACAAAGTTTCTTCTATGTAAGGAAACTGTGTGCATATGGGGGGTGGGGGTGTGCGTGTTACAGCTAGAGAGGAATCCAAATTATGCACTGATTATGAAACCTAATAATTATGATCTAAAATATTTATTAGCCATATAAGAAATGTCACATTTAAAGTGTTTTAGCAATATTGTGCAAAGAATCCCAGAAGATGGTGAAGTAAATAAATAAAAACTAAGCAAGCCAGGTAAAATTAATTTGTAGTAGTAGTATTTTCAGTGGTAAATATAGAAAAGGAGTCTGTCATTGCCAAACAGAGTAATAGAGGCAAATGTCAAGAAATCCAGCAATCACATGGCACTTACTGAATATGAATGGAACATATTATACAGACATTGATCAGGTCTTTATGGCTCATTTCAAATGAGATTAGTTTCGGGTTTAAATCAGAAATTCAATCTGTTTGTTGTATACAAAGGATACTATGTATCTTCCTCAGATTTATTGTCCATAATGTGGACAAAATACTTATGTGTTCAAAATTAGTACTTTGAGTATCCATGAGGACTGCTGTTTGTTAGCTTGTTACTTATGATCTAAGTGGTCATATTGTAACTGAAGATCAGCCAGAAAACATGATACACTATTTTTATCCTCTGGAAACAAAAGTGACTAAATACCAAAATGTTTTGAGCTCCAGAGTATCCAAAAAGTACTTGATGCTGATACTCCTGAATGTTTCACTTAGCTATTTTCAACCAGCATGAAACATTTTGACATTTGTGGAAAGACACGTTGCATTTCAGTTTGTCAGATCAAAGGGAAATGTTTCATTTGGACTTAGTTTTTATGTGTATCCTTGAGCTGTTCAACAGCTTCCTGGTATTTATGCTCCTCGCTCCAGTTCTTTCATGTGCTCAGTCCCTATCCCAAGTTGTACTGTCTTCAATGGTAAAGACATTTCTGCATCTGTAAGTATAACAGTACATTGTTCTTGTCAGAAGGCAGAAAAACATTGGCAAAACTGTTTCCTGTGGAAAATTTAATTTATACAGAAACAGCATTTTCCATTGAAACAGCACATTTTTAGAAAACTTCCAACCAACTGCACTTAAAATATATTCCAGGAGTGTTATTTTAAAATCCATGAATGCTAACATCTATTTTTTATCCTAAACGATCCTGATTACAAAACCTTTTCAGACTCTCGGTACAGATAAAATTAATGGAGGTTTCATGTACAGGATATATTGATCATAATTTAATTATAATTACAGTAATATATTAACAATTACACACCACCTTAACAAGATGTTACTCCAAATAGGTAGTTAAAATCTAAGAGTTTGTAGATAATTGCAAAGGGGAGAAGAAATTGGTGACAAAGTGAGCTATCATTGTAGTCACACCAAATCACAAGGAATGTACAAAGTCTTGTTTTGCTGGGCACAGGAGGAATCAAACCATAGGAGACGATGCCCTTACTCAGAGCTGTAGGGTTCTTTCAGCCTTCCCTCCCACCCCAGTTCTTTGATTTCTCCTGAAACACAGTTTTGGGTAGATATGCACTACGTTTTGAACATGGCTCCAAGCCATACAGACACCGCAGTCAGACAGCTTTGAGGTGAGCCTGTGCTCTGTCTCAGTCTTCAGGGGGACACCTCTGAAGCTTGGTAAACTAGGCTGTGTGGTACTCCCGCCCATTGACTGGGCATAACCACGGTGTGCATGTCAGGAAACACATTTACCAGTTAACACATGCTTACCTTGTGGGAACGTGAGAAGCCACCTTTGAACAGAAAAACTAGCTGTCTTCCTTCTCTGCAGCAGCTGGAGTAGTGCGTGGCAAGGCATAATGAGATTAATAGCAGAGAACCTGCAAATGATCTATCTGCTTGCTTTTCTCCAAGGACCATACTTGTGTGCATTGTTAAGACACAACCACAACTTTCTTTTACAGATTTGGGTTCCAACTTCCTGTTCTGTCTATAGGGTGAGTAATTGGCCCTGTGTCTCTCTTGCTTTTTCCACCTCGCCCCTACAGCTACACAAATACACACTCATGCACACATGCTAGATTGGTCAGATGTCTGGGTTTAACCCAGACAGTTTGAGTTTCAGATCAGCTTGGTTAAAGCACTGCTTTTGCTGCTGAAAGTTTAGGTTTCTGTATTCATAGCCAAGACGAGACAGCCTCATGCAACATCTGCAGGACTGCGGGAGATAAAACTGGTGCTATTGGGTTTGTGCTCAGGACTGTCTGGCAGCTCTCACAGGTACACATGCATATGCAAACAATGCTAGGCAAAGTTCTCCACCCAGCTATTTCTAATTTCTTTGTTTCATATATGCCTTTTTTTTGGTGAGCAACACATGCCCAGTCTGGGGGGCTTTTTTCTTCTTCTGAGATTGCACATCCTTCTTATTGGTTAACCCAAATGAAAACTCAGTTACACTTGCTAGTCTACAAAAGTTTATTACAATGCAGCGATAGATTACGAATCAGGCCAGACTGATAACTGGGTCTTTTCAATGTGAGGCATAATGACATCAGATTCAAATGCAATAAATCATGATCTTTCCTTCTCCCCTAATCAAGTCCTCTGTAACTCATATTGTGTGAATAAACGAGCAGAGTGAAGAAAACCATCCTATATTCAAGACTTCATCAATTGGTTGCTTAGTCCCAAGTATCACTTTTCTAAAGTTACATGCCATCTGGCACCGGGAGCAGGTTTGCCAGGATAACTGCTGAGCAAACTAAGCAACCTTCCTGAAGCAGATGGCATACAAGCAAGGTAGCATGAAAAAGGTTACATGACGATCCAAGTCACAGCTATCCTTGGTGATCTCTGTGCCCTATCTGTCTATCTACCTTGCTTCTGAATTTCCATTTAACGCTGCTTTTTGGTAGGGGAGAAAGAGGAGGCTTGGAGGAAGAAAAGGAGAAGGAAAAGAGGAATTAAAGCAGGCATCTTTGTGGCTCTTCAGGGCTGATTGATTAGCTTACTTATGGAGGCTGGTGCAAAGGACACGGAGAGGAGACTGAGGTCTGACAGCTGATATGCTTGTGTGGGATGCTTAGGCTTCAGTAAGTCTCAGCACAGAAGAATTGATGCCCTTTCCCCGTTTTTTGATGCGTCCTTATGTCTGCTGTTATGTTAGGCTCCATGAACATCAACTCCTAAAAAAATAACCCTTTTATGAGGCCGAAGTCTGCAGCATATCATGTGAGAATGCTAACCCTCTCAATTTTCCAGCCTGCCCCTCTGCCAGAGGTGACTTGCTTCTATAGCAGATGCAGAAGAAAATGTGCATCCATGCATCAGCAGCTACAGTTCAGCATCCTACACTGTAGCTCAAAACTTGTTTCTATTAGGAAGATGATGAGTTGATGGGCACTGAATTGGGCTGAAGGTGGTAACATGCCATTTTGCTCACTCTGGTGTAGAGGTGGTAATCTTTGGCAGTCATCTAAAACAGTAATATCTTACACAACCACAGGAAGACCAAGCTTTTACGTAGGTTTGTTTCAGTAGCAAAGCCAGCTTAATTGAATAATCTGAGAAGAAAAAAACACAGATTTTCTGTGGGTTTATATTGCAGCTGAATCGGTTCCCTGACCTGGTTCGATGTATTGTCCAACAAGCAGTTGTGCCGGTGCGACTACAAGCGCAGCACAGTGCAGTGGGCAGGAATGAGTAGTAGAAACGTGCAGTTTGGTAGGAGTGTCTTGAGTGGGTTTATGCTGCTCGTCACGGACCTTCATCATTAGTCTGTGTGACAAAGTTTTATTGGATCAACTGCATCAATAAAGGCTGTGTAGTTCTTCACCAATAAAGTTATACTTGAAAAGACTTTACATAGTATATTTATTATGCTATAGGGCTATACACGCACACACCTCTAAAATTATTTTGCTTTGCCGAAGCACAGGTTATAAACGTAACTAAGGCACCGAACAGGAAGATGTTTTAACGTTTATAACTTTTTGACGTAAAAGAAAGGCAGAAACAGCGCTCTTTACCTTGCTGGCTTGTCATGTTTTGACATTGCCAAACCATCCAACATCGAGTAAGAAAGACATTCTAAAGTATTTCCCAGCGGGAAGGCGGAGGTGCGCGCAGCCGCCGCGGCTGAGGGGAAGCCGGCGGCGCGAGGAACCGCCAGGATGAGGCTGGTGAGGAAGGACCTGGAGAAGGACAATGCGGGGCAGGTGACGCTGATCCCCGAGGAGCCCGAGGACATGTGGCACACCTACAACCTACTGCAGGTGGGTGACAGTCTGCGGGCCTCCACCATCCGAAAGGTGCAGACCGAGTCGGCCACGGGCAGCGTGGGCAGCAACCGCATCCGCACCACCCTCACTCTCTGCGTGGAGACCATCGACTTTGACTCGCAAGCCTGCCAGCTGCGGGTCAAGGGCACTAACATCCAAGAGAATGAGTATGTCAAGATGGGAGCCTACCACACCATCGAGCTGGAGCCCAACCGGCAGTTCACGCTGGCAAAGAAGCAGTGGGACAGCGTGGTGCTGGAGCGCATCGAGCAGGCCTGTGACCCAGCCTGGAGCGCAGATGTGGCGGCCGTGGTCATGCAGGAAGGGCTGGCTCATGTCTGCCTGGTCACTCCAAGCATGACGCTAACCCGTGCCAAGGTGGAGGTGAACATCCCCCGCAAACGGAAGGGAAACTGCAGTCAGCACGACCGGGCCCTGGAGAGGTTTTACGAGCAGGTGGTGCAAGCCATCCAGCGGCATATCAACTTTGAGGTGGTGAAGTGTGTACTGGTGGCTAGCCCAGGCTTCGTACGGGAGCAGTTTTGTGACTACATGTTCCAGCAGGCGGTCAAGACTGACAACAAGCTTCTGCTGGAAAACAAGTCAAAGTTCCTACAGGTAAGCAGCTGAACAGTCTTCAGAGAGGGTAAAAAGAGGCTTAAGAGCTGTCTGTGATAATAGAAGATAATCACAGTGATGATGGGAAATAAGTTACTTATTAGGGAAAATAATTTTCTGTTTGAGCGTCATGAGGAAATCATTCTTATGCCTCCCAAACTATGAGGTAGTTGGGCAAGGTACAGGGATAGTTCCTGTGTAGGATATCTTAACGTGGAGTAGAGAAAGTATTAAATATTTCAAACTCCCTATAAAGCCATATTTAATCTTCAATTGAGTGAAGTACAAGTTGGAAAATATTTTAACTGCAGTGTTAATCTATCATACTGTATAACATGCATTTTTAATAACAGCTTTCTAAAGCTTTTTAAAAAAATGTACCTGCATGTGGTATAAGTTACTTAATTTTGTTTTTAGCTTTGTACTACATAGTTAAAGGTTACACAGACCATAACATTTTTTCTTGTTCTTTAGTCATCTCATTGAGTAAGTGAGTGGGTGAGGGTTTTTTGCCTTTCACTGAAATAGGCAGACTTAGAGCCTAAAATAAGTTTTCCTTTTCAGAGGGACACTTGTAT
>JAVJGI010000060.1:75635245-75674962 GCA_035590275.1 Ibycter americanus | reverse complement strand
CGGGCAGGGCTCCCGCCTCCCCCCGGGGCGGGGGGGTTGGTCCCGCCGGGGGGCCGAGGTGCCGGGCTGCCCCCGCAGCCCCTTCCCCATCCGCCTGCCAGCACAGGGGCGGCGGGGGAAGCATCGGTTCCCTGGGAGTGACCGGCTATTGTGTAGCCCCGGAGCTCGGCCGGCTCCCCCGTGCCCCACACCGCTTTCCGAGCTCGGCGCGGTGAGGGGGGGGAGGTGGCCGCCTTAATTTGCCCTTCTTCCTGCCCCCACCCCCCGGGAGGGTTTGTCACCGCAGCCCTCTGCCCCGGCCCTCCTCAGCTGCTGAGGAGATGGCAGGGGATCGGCTGTTGCAAAATTAAACGGGAGCCCCTCCTCCCCCGCCCCCCCTTCCTTCCCTGAGCAGATAAAGGGGACAGAGGCGGCTCCGGGAGGGCTGTTAGCGCTTCCTCTCCCTTCCAGCCCCTTTTCTGGCGGGGTTGCCATGTATAATGTCATCTGGGGATAATCGGGTGCTCCTTCCCTCCTTTCCCCCTTCATCTGCCCCTGTAGCTGCCTGCTGGAGCTCTCTCTTCTTTTTGAGGAGATGTTAAACGTATTGAATAGTCCTTGGAGGAATATTCATCTTCCCTTCCCTGACATCTCCCTTCGCTCCCCATCCCCCATCGCAGCCCTGCCTGTATCCCTCGTCCTTTCTTCCTTCCAGATCACTTCACCGTCAGCCTTTGGTTAACGTGTGTGCTCGGGGGAAGAATTTATTGGAGAATTAGCTCTTTTCCTGGTTTATTTTAGCTGTTTAATCGAGCTGTTAAAATGTTTGAGGAGATTTATCTTTTGAATAGACAGTCTGAGCTGTGAACAATAATTTTGATTGGGCAGATGTCACTGGCACTTTTCAATATTGTTTAAATACTTCATATCAAAATACGGTTTGACCCACAGAAGAGCTGAAGATGAGCGGGTTAGCAACCTCTGTATACGTGTATCTTTGTAGCTTTATTATCTGGCGCTGTTTGGGATTAAACCCACATTGTCAGCCCTTTAAGCTGTCAGTCTCTGCTAGTGGTCTGGGAACAAAAAAAAACCACCCCAAAACCTCAATGTAAATGTCGCATCGGGGATTGTCTGAAATGTGGGGAGGAGGCCACGGATGTTGCGCAAGGCGGAGGGGCGTTGGGAGTGCTGGCAGGTCCAGGGGTGGAAGAGGAAGTGGAGTGGACTTTGGGAAGTAACGAGTTCATCCAGGGTGGGGTGGGAGCCCGTGGGAAACCGGCCACGCTCTTTGGGCAGGATTTTGCAAATACTGAAAGTATGCTGCTGAAACATCTAAGTGTGTGGGAAAGGAAGAGAGAAATATGTAAAATGAAATATGTAATATGTAAACGGCGTTGGAGCGATAGGACACTTCCAGATCTGTTTCACTGAACAGAGCATCTTTACACAAGAATTTAAAGGTTAAATGCTTTGACAGGACAGTTTCATTAAGTGATAGTTTTAGTAATATAATTGTTACTAAACACAAATTGACATCTTGTACTGATGAGTCCGTCTTGTTCACGTAACTACATGTACCTTACAGAAAGGGTGGCCTAGACTAGTGGAAAACACAGGATTTTTTTAATAGCCTTTATGTTAAATACTTTGTACTAGATCTCCTAACCCACTTCTGCCATTTCGTATCTGATAAATAGCCTAATGTTTTAGCTTTCTTATAGTTGATTCGTATACAGTAATTTTGTCATCCTTTCTTCTAAGTAGTGGCACCTCTGTACGGAAAAATAGCTTTTGTTTCAATTTCTCTATTGACAGCACGTTGTTTCTATAGCTTTCCACTGTATAGTCGGTACGCTTTCTCATTGCTTTTATAGAGCAGTAAGGAAAGAATGCTGCTAGAAAATGGGAAAATAAGATTGTAAGACCTAATTGTCAGGGCATTTCAGGTGAAAGATGTATTACCTGAAATGGTGCTAAATACTGTGGAAAGAATTGTGTTCAAAATTTCTTTTGTCCTCTTAACGCTTTGTATTGCAAACATTCATGTATGATTTTTGCATAATAAATTATAGGAAAACCAGGAAACTAGGATGCTGATCTTTGGTGTTAATAGCAACATAAGTCTCAATATTCATCTCTATGTAGTAAAGCAGACACAGATTAGTGTGGCAACCAGAATCATAATTACTGATTTGTTGGGTTTGGGGTTTTTTTTCCCACTATGAACATGCTAGGGTATTGTGTTGTTTTTTGGGGTATGTGTTTTGGTGTGGTGAATTGTGTTTGATTTTGGGTTGTTTGTTTTTTTTAAACAGAGCCGTGCTTAGGTACTGTTCAAAATTATTGAAAAGGGAGAAGAAAAGATAGGTGATGGAGGAAAAAAGCTTCATTATTCTGTTTTCTTTAAGACTTAGTAGAGATTTTTCAGCGGGGGAAGGGAGGAAGTTGTATTTTCTCATTTCAGTGCAGGATGTACTGTTCCTGTGAAGCAGTGGCAAATTTGTGGAATAGGAATTGCTGTTACTCATCACTTCATTTCCAAGTCAAAATGGAATCTAAAATAGGTATGAAATAGTGGGTAAATGCAATTGAAAACAATTCTTTATTTTCACATCTTTATTGCCTTTGAATGTGTTGAGTAATAGGCTTACAGAATTATATTTAGGCCTGAGTGAATGAACTAAAAGTACTTGACAGACGGGGGCCAGGGAGTGCTGGAAGAGAGGGTAGAGAAGCTACAGTTATGTGCAGGTAGACCAATTAGTCTGAGTGAGTGTTACTGAAAGTCCATAGTGTAGATGACTAAGACTGCTATTTAATACTGCTATTGACATACCTGAAAACACATTCTACTTGGAAGGTGGAAAATTGATTATTCCCCCTCAACCCTCATCTTACAAGATAGATTGTATAACATGGGCACTACCACCAATTTTGCTACTGGAAATCAAATGTATTTAATTTTAATTAGTTTGTACTGGAAAGTGAGCAGGACTTACTAGGAAATCGCTTAAGTGCTATGGGTGTGCATAGTTAGGTTTAAATGAAGGAGGTTGTTTGAAAAGAGTATAGGCTTGTCTGTGTGTTTTGCCAATAAGCATGTATCTGCAGATATAGGGGCAAGTGGGCTTTTTTGTAAAATAATGTAGGTTATGATTTTACTCATATGGTTACAATACATCCAAGAGTATACTTTTTCCTTGTTTTCTGCTGACATCGCTGTTTGGGCAAAAGGAAGTAAGTGTAGATTGCTTCCTCTTGGTGTTTCATGTTGTATGAATACAACCAGCATGGTCTAGATTCTGATTTTCTCTAATGAACATGTGTCTTAAATCAGACAAGGGTTGGAAGTCAAAGCTCCATATGGAGGCAAAGAAAACAGTTTTTCTAGATTTTAGAAAGACCTCATTAAATGTTTTTGCTGGTTTTTCATTTAATATTTCCACAACTAACACAGTTTTGGTTTTTTATGTGATTTTTTTTTTTTTTTGTCTCGACAAAAGCGTTCTGATACTCCCGTTTCTATTGTTTGTCTGATGTAGACTACTACTGTTAAAGAGAACTATGAATGGTATAAAGCTTTACCTTACAAAATCAGATGTTATGTTTCAAACGTTTTGTGGTATATGACATCTTGCTTAATCTTTTGGGTTATATCTCTGGCTAATCTGTTGTTATGGAAGTCAGAGAATGGTTGAAAGTGTTTGTGGTGTTTGCAGTGGGTACTGTGTAGGGACCCTCAGCTGTTGTCTGGAGGTAGTGCTGTCAAAATCATCCTGTCTTAGATCATCAGTCCAAATGATACTGATTTTTAACAACTTTGCAAAGAGTTACTAGGTAGCTATGTCTGGCGTCAGATCTTTTTACACCTTTCATTCAAGAGGACACTGGTAACTAACTCAAACAACTGAATATTGTGTATCTGTGTTCTGTTCAGTCCATCTAAGCTGGAACTCTTAATTTGGGAATAGTAAAGAACTCGATGTGCTGTTTTCTAAAGTTGGAAAGAGGTTTTGAACAGGTCATTTATTTGAAAGGTGTAAAAAGGTAGTTTCTGTGCTTTTAATCTCTTAATGTTTTTGATTGTAAGTACTTCTACCACGTTGTTTTGTGAAAGTCCTGGTTGAAAAAAGGGGAGGTGTGGAATGTGCTGGACTTCTAAGGGTAAAAGCTAAGCTGATCATAAGCAGTGCTAGGCCAGATGTTACAAAACTTGCCTTCCCTGGTTTTTTTTGTTTCGTTTTTCAGGAAAGCGCATCTTTTCTAAAATGTCTAAGACTACTAAAAATGAATTGGCAATCTAGACTATTCTAAATCACTGATCAAGCCTACTAGGGTATGTAGTGAAAGTCCCTGTACTAATGGCAATCATGAGATTGATTTTGTTCCAATTCCTGTACATTCTGGAATAGCATTAAAGATACCGGTATATTCAACCATAGCCATAGCCCTTGGGAAACAGCTTTCTTAAAAGCTCATCTGCATATTAATGTGCATTTGTGTAAATCTTTCTGATTCAAATACCACTAATGCACCGCTTGAGTAACTGTGAAGATACTTTTCAAATTTATAAGGCAAGCATATAAACTGGAAACTTAGTGAAGAAAGGTAAGAGTATTATACCTCTCTGCATTATTTTAAGCTTAAGAAAAGAGCACTGTGTAGACATTTTTAGAAATTATATGTTCTAGTATTTATTTACATAATGAGTTGTTTCATGCTTGTAGCACATAGTTTGAAACATGAACTCTCAACTTAGACTTTATTGTGTATGTTATAAAATATGCTGTCTTTTCAAGAGAAAAAAATTATTAGTTAAACTAGGAAAAAACTTTGGTAGAATCAACTAGATGATAAACTGTTTCTTGAAACTTCAAAACCAAGATTTAATTGGTGTAAATGTAGGTCTGCATGAAACTCTTGTAGACTGGGGGCTTTTGAAAGAGCATCAACACTTCTGAGCACTTCTTTTCCCTTAAGCGTGATAGAAAGGGTAATTGGAGAAAATGACTTGTATGTATGTTGTACAGCTGGTCTGTTATAAGAAGCTCTACTTTTAGAGATGTGTTAATAGGCCACAGACAATTGTCACTTTAGATATGCTTTGAGCCTTTCTATAATTTCAGGGTAAAAAATGGGTCTTGTTACTGCTCCTCTTCTGTATTATGCTTTAATTTTAGTGTTGATGTGTTTTTGAAATTTTATTTCCATTAACTGTATTTTAGCTAGATGCTGTTAATTTGACTGGGGGGGGGGACACACATCAACAGATTACTTCATTGTGTGCAGTGACAGTCACCCAGGCCATTCATAAAGCTTTATTTACATAGGCTACATCTGGCTGGAGCGGTATGACTGAATAGTAACTTCAATAACCCTTAACTTCAGAGGCTTCTGCAACTTTGTGAAATACTGTTGTTTAAATGTTATACAAAAATACAACTTGCTGTGAATAACCATTCAGTTTAAATATTCAGCTTTTTTGTCCCCTTCTTAGGAAATGAGTGCTGTTCCTGTTGTTTCCAAGATGCCATTCAGAATTTTCATAGAGGCAGTTGACTAGAACCACAAAGCTGCTAAAAAGTAGTGACCCTGGGGTATAAGAACTTGCAAACTCTGCCTAAAATTGTGGCAGTTCTTTCAGCTAAATGAAACTAAAACAGGTCAGGCAATGCTCTGGGTTGTGTCAGATAGGTTGCCTTGTAGTAGGTTCTGTTTGCTCAGTCTCTAAAGATAGCAGTGTGAAAGTCTGGTGTTCTTATGGAATAAAGGGGCTGTATACTGATTTAGTTGAATATTGTAGAATTGTTCAGAAGGAACAAACTGTAATCTTGACCTTGCACCTCATGGCATACTATATATGTTCCAAATAATGTAAATAGCATGTCAAATACATGCTTTGCTTGTATTCTGATCTCAATCCTATAGTGCAGTTTGCTGTATATAGTTATATACAGATAGATACATATATAGGTATTTAGGTGTGTGTGTATATATATATATATATCATGTGACCATAGTTCATCAACCCTAGACCCTAATCTGTAGTTCTGTAGATCTATGTACATGCAGAGATATATGCATATACATATATATGTATATATCTGGGTGTATGCCTATATACTGCTCTGCATATATGTGTGACTGATTGCTATAGCACAAATTTCTTCTTTTGGAGTGTACATAATTTACCTTAAAACTGCAGTAGGTTCAGGGTATTTTTCCTTGATGATGTTATCGCAAAATAGAAGCTTAATAGAAGGATGGCTAAACAGAAGTTATAGCTGAATAGAAACCAGGGAAAGGTTGACCTGACATCTACTTGTCTAATGTGTATACATTTGTTAATAGTAAGTGTAGTAAAAGTCTGAGGCTTTTAAATTCATCTTAAAGCTATTGATTTGTAATAAATGGACATTCTGGTTGATGTTCTTCACTGTTACTATTTAAGATTTGTGGATTTTGTGTTGTGTACTGCTACAGTTGCACTGTAATATGCTTAGTAGCTAAGACATTTTGGTATAGGGAAAATAGTAATGCACTTGTTAGGGTTGGCAAAAGGTGGAGCTATAGTAGTACCCTGAGTACACATTTGTAGAACTGAAATCAGAAGCTAGATGATGATGATGTTTTTCATGGTTTTATAAAATGGCCTTCAGTTAGGGAGAGGCATCGATGTTAAAGGTCAGATACAGAATTGAGTAAAGCGTAACTTCATTGGGTAGAGCACAAGCTCTTTGTGCTGTTAGGAAGTGCGGTGTTTGCATCCTGATGTTTTTCTCCGGCTGTTCTACTCCACAATTGCTATGGTTATGCCAGGACAGGCTTGGATAACTCAGGTGTGTATATTTGCCCTAAATGAAGCATGGATATGCATTTCTATTTCTGTTAACTAGCATGTGAATGTTCCGAAGAGATTAAGCTCTTTGTTTTCCTGCTTCATCTGGCGAAAAAACTTGCCAGTATAAACTTAACTCATTAATTATTTGTTCAAATTTGAACAGTCAGAACATGCTTACAGAAGGAGAGTGCTCTGGTACAGCTGTGGACTTTTTGATCCAGAACTGGGAGTCTCAGAGAGCAGCTGTATTGTTAGAGTACTGTCTTGAGTCCCTCTACATCTTTGAGAAACAAAATTGTGTTGAGACAGTACAAGTACAAAGCTGGTAGCTTTACTAGGGAAGCTGAGAGTGCAACAGCAAGATAAGGGAGGAGCTGTAAGAGGAGAAGAGCATGGTGAAGTCTGTCAGACTTCAGGACCATTGTTCTGCGTTGGGAACCAGAAGTATCTTTGGATACTGATGTCAGGATATTTCAGCCACTGCGAGATTTGTGTAGGAAAGTTACTGCTTGTCTCTCTGAGGGCCTTGTTCTAGCTACCCTTTTACCATCAGCTTTAGAATGAAGAAATTCTTACACAGCTAAAAAGATAAAGTAGAGAAATAAGTTTCCCAAAAGGTACCAGATAAATAGAGGTATAAATGGATGACCTAGTTTGGTTGACCTAATTTTTCCTCCTATCTATCTTCCTATGAACCGATACTTCTAATTTCTTTAAAAGGTAATTTCATTGGTGGTAATCAATTTATGGGAAGACTTAAAGGCAATATTGCTCTAATGGAAGTGTCTTGTGAAAGAAAAGCCTAGAAGAATTGAATTATGAGCTGTAAAAAGTAGCAAGCTGATGTAGCCAGTTACTTTAGTGGGGGAAAATATCTAGCTATTGTGAGAGGACTATGAATGATGTTGCCTCATGGGCTAGACAGGCTGTTAGGAGCAAGTGCAAATAAAGGTACATGTTTCATTCATTCAGATTTTTAGAAGGAAACATCAGTGATTTTGAAGGAAACCCTACCATGATGCTTCTGACTGTTAATTTTTTAAATTTATTTTGTTTGAGCTCCCTTAGTTCAGTAAAAAGAATGGAATTGCTTAGTGTTAGGAATGTGCCAAGGGCAACTACATTAGTAGACTGAAAGTTGTAAGTGCTGTATGGATCGGTTGGCTTGTTCAATTTTTAATTTGCTATCATTTAGAGAAATCCTAACGCAGTTGTTAAGTGTTCATAAGCATATCCATATAATTTAGGTTCCTTTCTCTTTGGAGGAAGTGCCATAATCTTATTTTTTGTATGTTGGAGAACAGGCCTTGATTGTTAAACATTATGGAAATATGTTAGTTTTAATTGTACAGTCTTAGCTATGAGTTTTGGTGTCTAAAGTCATGGGTTGGAAAACATTAGTCTCTAAGGGGGAGTTAGTTGAAACCATATTGCCTTAAAGAACGTACACACTACTTTAATCTTTTATTTAGTTATAATACTGAACTTGTCAATTCAAACTTTTTTACATTAACTTCCTCCTTATGTAGTCTTATAAGTTGTAGCTGGTTTTGTTTGTTTTTATAAGGTCAGAATACAGTGGTGTCCTCTTAAACAATTTTGTTATCTTGCTGCATTTGTCTGACTCGTTCTTACTGCCTCATGTGGATGACATCTGCTTTTTGTTTTTCATCTGAAAACACACATATGTTTTTTACTCTTTGTGATCACAGGAAGAACAGCTCCTATGTGGATCAGTGAGATTGAGAGCAGTTCTTTGGTTCTGAACAGGTAGATGATCATTTTTCAGCTGTGCAGCTGGGCTACAGTGGGAGCAAGGGGCCAGGACTTTTTCTTCTGGACGGCTATTTAAAGGGCAAGCAATGTGAGGCCGAGAAGAACGTGGCACATGAGTGGCATTGTCTCAGCTTTGTGCTTTTATTTGGGTTAGGCAGTTAGCACCTCTGCTGTCATTGCTATCTTTCGTATCTGCTATAGGGTCAATATCATGGATGAGAAATCGATTTCTTGTGTTGAGCTGGATATCTACAGCTGTTTAGACAAGGTTTTAGTTCATGCAGGTTTTGGCTGAACTTTAGACACCAATAGGCATGATTCCCAGCTACTCACCATATTTGAGAGTTTCAGGGTTCTGTCGGTCCAGAATTTTTGTATTGTTTTCCATTTTTTGAATTTGTCTTAATTTTTAAAAAATAGACATTGTCTCGTTTATGTTAGTATGGCATTATTTTTATTCCTCTGATAGTTCTTGGAGGACACAGCTATCTTTGAACAACTGGGTTCCTAATTCAGAGGATGCTGCGTGGGTTTCCTGTCTTTAAGTGTTAAGGGACTTGGCGGTGTCGATTATGCATCGAGTTGAAATGACTGATAGCTATGGGAACTGCACAGCTCTTGAGAAGCTTGAGTGGTGTTCCACTCTGTCCTAAATGTTTCACTTCTTACTTGACTGTATTTGACTCTCTAATGCATAACCGTGTGGTAGAAGAGTATCTTTTTTCCTCAAAGCACTCAATGTTCTGGTAGCATATGTGGTATTTGGGTATAGCTTTCTATAGATTTTCTACAGACTTCCTTACTGGATTAGCTGTCCAGTATTTCTACATTCTTATGCACAAAACTGAGAAATTAATTAACATAAGCAGAACAAACAAAACCAAGTGTTCTGTGAATAAAATTGATCGTGAGGATGCCTCAATGGTAAATGTATTATGTCCTGTATTTTTGCAGTGCATAGCTTTTTTTTTTAACTGCCTTTCCACATGTAGAAAATAAGTCTTAATTCTTCCTTTATTTTCTACTTGAATCTTTGCCTTCCTGCCTAGGAAGTAGGATTACAACTGGAAGCTACGCTTTCATTATTAGTTACTCCCTCATGTGTATTCTTATAATTTTAGCAAATAGGTAATTGTTAATTGAAATGAATACAGTTGTCCAGTAGGAGTACTCAAGGGAATCATTTAGCTCAAAATAAAGCTGGAAAATGAAACGCTATTCTGGAGGGAAGGGCATATGTAGGTTAGTTTAACTGCTTCAAAAACCTGAGAATTCCTGCAGAAATGAATTAATTACAAATTGCCTCTAGGGCAGTACCCCTATTGCATAAACTGTTAAAGGAAGGAAATAATCTCTTAGATATTGTGAGTCTCCCCAGATAGCTCTTAGTATTTGACAATTTCTTCTAAGACTTCCATTTTTAGTAGAATAGGTGGTTACACAAAGCCATGCTGATTTTTATTGTGACCAAATTAAAATGTAAAACTAATTTTAACTCATTTCCTGTGAGGTTGCATAAACATAACTGCGTGTAAATATTAATGGACATGTAGGGAACTATATGTAAATCTTAATGCAGAAAAATGACTATGATTTTAGGCAAGTGAAATGATCTTGGAAAGTACTTCAGGCACTCACTGGGGTTTATTTTAGTAAAGAAATGTGTTGTTTTATAGATACTTTATTTTTCTGTTATTTCTACTGCATGATGAGTAGGCCCAGAAGGGAGAAATGTGGCTTACATTGTGTCTTTTTAACAGCTTTTTGCTGTAAATCTGGAACACAGGGGCTTTGCACTTAAAGCTTTGGACCAGAGTCTGTTTTTCAAAATGAACATTCCGAATTAAGCTGTCGTTAAGCTGTATAGTCACTCACAAATCAGTCACAACCTTTGATATTTTCCTTCTAAACAGAAGAACCTTTCGCAAAGGCTATTTCACAAAACTGCTGTGGGAATTGCCCTGATATTCTGTAGTGACATTGCTCAGGTTGCTCCTTCAACTGGTGCCATATATTTTCTTAATGTTTTGATTAAGGTGATGAAATTTGAGCTTTCGTTTGTATTCTTTGGTTTCTGTTACAGTGCAAATCCAGCCTGCAAATTATTTGGAATGTCCACTTCCTATTTTTGCTGTTCTGAAAAGAACAGGTAGAAACTTGAATGCATGAAACTGGCAGAGAGAAGCCTAGTTGTATTTCTTACAAATTATAGAAATCTACAGCCTGTTAATAAATGATTTAAATTGATAAAAACCTGTGTATCCTGAAGTTAGCAAGCTGTTGCCATAAATCCATGTCTGAACTGTGATTTCCTAAGGGGAAATAATACTTGCTTCTAAAATTCAAGCTAATTCTGTAACTATTTCTAATATGGAATACCTTGAATGAGAGTTTACATTTGTTAACTTATATGTTATTAAACAGTGTGGCATTTTTGGTGCAAAGCTATATCAACGTATCTTTCTGGCACAGGATATTAAAAAGCATCAGCACTGTTTAAATTGGTGATTGTGTGAAAATGAAGCCAGCATCCTGTTTGTACGGTTTTATTGCATACATAATAGGCTTCCCTTCCTGTATTCATAGAAAAAATATTCCATGTCTGGTGAAGTAAGGCAATATGATCATCCAATGAAGAAAGTATGTGGATATAAAAACCTCAGTGGTGATATTTTTAGCTCTTATGGATGAAGATAACTTCCAGACATATTAAGTGTACATCAGGCCAGGATGTGTTTAGAAGTGAGAAAAGTAGCAATGAAGTAGAAAGGAAGCTCAGTGCAGGGATATAATTAAGTAGTGAACTGATTTATTTCTAGAGAGACAGTATGTTCGAACTAAAAATGGCCATGATTTTAGTCAGGTAAAGGGTTTTGTAGGGCATGTAGTCTTCTTGCATTTCAGTGCTATGTCCTTTAGATTTTATGGGGCCATTGTGTCACTGCTTTAAAACCTCCAGAACTTGATCCTGAAGCCATGAGTTTCCTGAATCATATGTTGGTGGTATAGATTTTCAAGTGGTGTTGCTTGCAAACTAGTCCAAGACAAGTGATAAAAACACAGCAGACAATATTTACTTATAAGATTTGTATGTTTTGTGTTGTGTTTTTTTCTTTCCCTATTATCAGATTCTTACTAGTGTGGTATTGGAATTTAGTGTTTATTGGTAACAACTGAGAAGGTGAAATGTTCTGTTTGTGGGAATGTAGTTTACTAACTTCATGTGCTTGAACTGAAGACTTGTTTGGATTAGAGATCACAACCTTCTCTCCTTCCGGTGGTAGGTCAGCTTAATGCGTATATGATTGTCAGATTGTGTGGAAAGTTAAGTACATAAAACCTTTTAAATTATAAACTGGATTTGAGAAAATCTCCAGAAGAAAGTTGGAGAACTCTGCTTATGCAAGGTGTGTTGTGAATTTTAAGGGTATCTCAATTGCCATGGAGGAAGGATTTTTGCAGGAGAAAAGACAGGAAAAAACGATTGCTCGTGTGGGCTCCTGTTTGCATTCATACTGCTGTCTTTTGATTTGTGTTTAGCTTGTTGGATCTAGCTTCTGGACACTGTATAAACAAGATACCCTTTAGGAATTCTGTATTTATCTCAGCTAGTTGTTGAATCATCCCTGCAAAGTGTGTAGTTTTCCACTGGGCATAGTACTTCTGTCAGATCTTACGCAAATTGCAACGTGTATTTTTGGTTCAACACATGTCAACTCTGATCCATCTTGGATATTTTATTTTCGTTTTGCTTCTCTCTCTTTTTCTGTTGCAGTTTTTTCTTTTTTTCTCTTTCTTCCCTTCCCTCCTGTGCTTGTGCTATCCTATCCCTGTACTACTAGCATGATTATTTTTCAAGCCATTGGTTATTACTGTTTTTGGAAGACAGAGGCCATTGCATGATAAGTGGATGAGTTGAAAACCATGTGAGTAAGGTTCAATATCTTTGTTCAACTTTGCCTTGCTTTTACACTGGAAGCTCTTCAGAACAAGCATTAGCTTTATACAGGTTGTTAGAAATTTAATGCACTGAAGGCAAATGGTTGCCTATAGTGTAGTTTGGCACCCTTTTAAGCTGGGCAAGCTTTGATTGATCAGTTGTTGGGTTATAAGAAGAGAGAAGGTATATGGGTGGATTTTTTGCTGGTTTTTTTGTTTGCTTTATTTTAATCTAATGGTCAAAGCAGAACTGGCTGGTCTATTTGAGTCTGCTTTTAAATTCAGAACAGAATAGATTAGCCACACATACTACTGGCTTTATTATCCTCTTAAAGAAAAAGTTAAGGTTTCAAATGTTACCTAGCTCTACAATCGACATTTTTTAGTAAGTAAAAATCTTGAAGTGTGTTAGCTCTGGGTGATGGGGCAAGAAGCCTGGGAGGCAGGACAATGAGGCTTATCCAGACTGGTTAAACACAACTGTAAGAATTGAAAGGGTTTCTCCAAAGCAGTTTTGAATGTAACGGGCTGTTTTTTCTGCGTGTCTGAAAGCTGGTCTCTTTTGATTCTCTTTGGAAATGGTCTTTGTAAGAATCATCATGCAGACAGTTGCTTATGAATCTTCATTATATGGTTTGTTCATTTCACCAGGATTAATATTCCAGAGTTTGTAGTGGACCAGGTAGTATTGCTTATGGATCCTTCTCCTCACAAGAGGAACTGTAGTATTGAACTATTGTCTTAGCTTGGTTATTACAGAGATTCCTGGAGACCAAAGCCTAATTTAGTGTCATGAAATTAATGTTGACCCCTGAGAGCTACAAGGGATGCAGTCAATATTCAGACTTGCAGTCTTCTAGTAAGTAGTGTACTTGAGTGTTCTCACATGATGTACTATTCACCATAACGCATCTGTAAGATTTGCTTGCATCCTGATACGACATTGTGATACTTCACTGCTCCTCTGAATTAATTCACTTTGGCTGTAGAGCATGTATTTCTGTATTTTGCATTTTAAAGCCAGGATTTAGCAATCCTGTATGTCTCATCCTATTACTTGTCATGCAGTTACTGTCTCTTTAGAACAAATGTGTATTCCTGTCTGGGCTTATTAGCATTAATAGCTGTTCTGGGTACCCAGTGGAATACTGATGCACAATGCTAGCAACTGGGAATGAGAAGAAGGTAGCCTTTAAGGGAAGGCACAATGCAAGGATTAAAGAGGGCATTGCTTTAGAAAAGCTACTGTTCCTTAAAGTCAAACTGCAGCAGACATTGGGGTTGAGGTTAAACTTAATTGACACATTGAAAATAAATTGAGATCTCTTAAAGCAGGTGATTTTGTTTGGAATGCTGCCACTTCTGTCAAGGGAAAATAAGATTGAGAAACATGGTTTGTATCCTACTTACAGTGTGCTTAAATAGTTCTCCTTTTAGGAAGTGTGGGGAGTTCTGATGCTTGGAAGGGGTCATTGTTTCTCCCCAATCCAAACTGCACTCAATATCTAGTCTATTTCCCAGTTAGAAATACTGTAATACACAGTCTTCCACATCTGTAGGAATTTAGAAGTTTTCTAAATAACTAAATAATTCTAAATGTTTTCTGACTAAAGGCATATCTGTTTCCACACCAAAAACCAAGTCACGTAATTTTCATGGCTGTAAGCAGCAGTACAACCTGTTCCTTTTAAGTTGTTCAGTGCTATGTAGCCTCACTTTCCCAGTTCTGGTTTTTTTCTTGTATAAAAAAAGAAACTCCCACTTTGCTTGCTTTTAGTATTTCCTATCTTACTTTGTAAAATTTTAGATTACGTTCTTTCTTATCTAGCCTTTCCCAAGAGTGGCTTTGATAGATCTGAGGAAGTAACTTTGGTAATGCAACTTTCCTCATTTCCTGTATTTCATCTACTTATTTTGTCATTCTGAAGAGCCATGAGTAGTGGTTTCACAAACTCACATTTCCATTATCTAAAAGTGTAATTAAGTATCAGTTCTCCAATTTTAGATCTGTAACTTCAATATGCAGTAAAGTGCTCTAAAGTGTAATTTTTCTTGAGGGAGGTGAAAACCCCATCTTGATGGAGAAGGAAGCAGCAAAGAGTAAAAGTTAGGAGGAAGCTATTAAAAAACAGGAGTTCTTGTGGTGATTACATTTGTGTTTTAGTGAGCTAAACCAGAAAGGTATTCATAGCTTATTTGTCTGCAGGTTAGCAGCCTGCTGTGCTCTCTGTGAGTAAATGTCTGTTGAGCAATAAATTGAGTTGAAAGAGACAGTAAAAAAGTGGAAGAAGTTCTGCTTGTGTCAGGAACTGTCACGAGTATTTTACAGTCAAATAAGGCTTGACTCCGGTTTCTGCAGGCAGTGGCTTTGTGATGCTAATCCACCTGCTGCCTCTCTTCTTATGTGTCCACAATTGTAGTGTCTCACCGAGTCACCCTGTTAAGTCTGTGGCTTGGCTGAAATGGTTTCCAGTTTTCCAGAATTAGAATGTGAATTTGACCACAACTGTAGTATTTTCTTAGAATTTTTTTAAATGTATCTGTAGAGAAAAGAGGAATACTTCATCTAATGTTGAGCAACTTTCCTGTTCCTAGATGGGCAGTGTCAGTAGCAAGTTACTATACAGACAGAGTTTGCACTGATATGAGGAAGGAATGGCAATAAAGGGTATTAGTGGCTTAGAAAATAACATTAAAGGAAACACAATTGGAATAAAAGGCAAAGAGGTAGAAAACTGTTAGATTTGGTGCAGTAGTGAAGTGATTGGTATCTAACATCTCAATATATAATTAGCTGTTGTCATTAATGTTAACCATTGCTCCATTATGGTAAATACAGTCCAGTTAACTTGTGTCTGTAGGGGTGGGTGTGAAACCATCCTGGTGACAGTTCATTGTACAAGAAATTTAACAGTCTTGCATTGAGTAAATGTGACTCCTACCAAACTTATAAAATCTCAAAGCTATAGAAGTAGGAAACCTCTCTATCCATATCTTATAATCATGTAGATCATCAAAAACTCTTTCCTGTATTCCATTTGTTAGCTTCCATAATGTATGATGGGAAGAAGCAGATGAATAGCAAGGAGTTTATGCACTTATGGTTATAGCTAGAGGGAGACTTTTTTCAAAATCTGAAGTATGCCATAGAGTTGTATCCAAAGTGGTTACTTGCCTTTCTCTAAAAGATGGAAAGGCCTAGAATCTGCATACTTTTGCTGATTTAAAAAAATAAGTAACTTGTGATTTCCATCAATCCCGCTAATCCATTAGCATTTGTAACTTACAGGGGTTTGATGGTGTCTAAATGTTTGCGTACATAATTAATAGTTATTAAATCAGAATTAATAAACCACTAAAGAAGTATTGCTTTGTAAAGGCTACTTGTACGCTGAGGTGATGGGTTTGTTTCTTGAACACAGTAAATCAGTTGAATATTAATATTTTTAATTGTGGTGGTCAAGACTGTCTTATGCTGCCTGGAAAGGATCTCAAAATGTTATAAACGTTTTTAGTTCTGTTTTTTTAGCCATGTTAAAATCAGAATCTGCTGTACATGATACAATGTATTCGTAACTGGGGAGAAAGGGGAGTAGATGAATCTATAGATCAGTTATGTCAGTGCTGAGTACACCTGTATTTGACCAACCAATAGTGTCAGCATTGGTGGTTGAAGATAAAGTGTAAATGAGACTGACAGAAAATGTTGTTGGAATTGGAATGGGGCCAGCATGCTCTCCTTAATGCCTTTGTTGCTTTTAAAGGACCACTTGTGCTTCAAAATTGTCAAAATCTTGGAAACAGGTGGACCAGCAAGCACTGTGTTCTTGTATGCATGTGGGACGAAAAACCTGGAGTTATGTCCATATTGAGAGCAGTTTTCTTGAGATTTCTTTGGATTTGCATCATAAGAGTGAAGGGGTAAAAATGTCTGAGATCTGCTCAGGCAAATAGGAGCTGGGTAGAAGACAGACAGTCCCTTAAAAGTAACTTGGTTACAAAGCAATGAACAGTTAAAGTGATCATAACTATATTTGTGGTGTTTGGGACAAAGCAATAGCATGAATGAGATCATATTTTGCTGCCTGGAAAGGATAAAAAGTAATCTGCCGTACATGGTGCAAGAGGCATATTCTTAACTGGGGAGAAAGATAAGCAGCTAAATTTTAGGATCGTATGATACTTTATGGTTTCTTCAGAATACAAAAAAAATGCTGTAATGTGTTAAGTGTGCACCTAGTCTAGTACTTTGTTCTGACTGGTGAATACTGAGAGAAAGGATGTAAGAAATGAAATAGCCGTTCTCCTAGTTTCTCTCAATGGCAGATGCTGAGTAGAAGCTCCCAGACTGTATACATGGTCACAGCAGTTGACGATCACAGGACACCAGGACCTATTACTGCTATATTGACAGTCAGGATAGCAGCAGGTACAGCTACCTGGCATGTGTAAACAGGCCCTGTGCTGCTTACAAATGTTTTACTTTTTTAGTTCTGTATAATTTCCTTTCATTCAACTTCATAATTTTCTTTTTTTTTTTTTTTTTTTTTAAGTTCCTATTTCTAAAGGAAAAAGTTGTGGTGACTTTTTTTTTTTTTTAGCCTTTTCCTGTCTGGCAAGGATACCACATATGAGTATGCAGTAACTAGAAGTGGTTCTTCTGGAGCTGTGTCTTTAGGCAAGTCCTGTGCTTGCTTAAATCTGCTTTAAGGTGTTTTTCTTGCTGGGGGATCAAGTGAGAGAGTTCTCTGGCAAGTTGATCTGATGTCTTCAAAAAGAAAGAAATCTCTACTTTGTGCCCTGCTGAAATTCTTAATTTCTTATTTTTTTGGCTTCATGGCCTTCCAAATGTCCTCCACAAGAACCACCAGATTTCTTGTGTGTGCTACTTCCCCCCTGGCATGCCCTTGCCTGTCAGCCCTCCATAATTTGTAGGGGTAGCATTAGTTTCCGAGGTCCTGCTCCCAAGTTTAAGATTCCTTTTATATCAGTAGTCTCCTTTTAGACTCAAGCGTAGACACCCTTGAAGTCATCAGGCAGTTGGACTGGATGACCGGTTTAGGTCCCTTCCAACTGAAATGTTCTATTCTAAACATATAGTTTATCTCAATATCTTGATTTTTTGCAGGTGAATAGAAACACTCATGTCTTCCTGCAACAGGCACTTAATGTGCCTGAACTTTGGCTTCTGCTCTGTCCTTTAGGGTGTGGTGTTTTCATGCCTATCACAGAGGATTTCACACTGTGCTATAATAATCTACTTTATTGCTTCTGAACCTGTCTCTTTAAGCCTGATTTGTATTTTGGTAGAGGTAGGGGCCATTCTTGTGTCCCGTTTTTTGTTGTTTCTTTTTTTTTTGTCCAAGTGTTGTTTTGTGTTTTGGGGTACTTTGGGAAATAAGAAACAAAAATACCTTTATCTTGCAGCCTTTTTATCACCCGTTTTCAGTGTGCCTTAGTATCTATTGACCAATGGGCTGTACTTCAAATCAGCAATGTTGCATGAAACAGTTGTTGGTCTTTAGCCTCTTCCCGTACTGGCTAACATTTGTGTCTAGAACTGTATTTATGTTCTGTGTCTGGTATCAACAAATACTGCTGTTGCTGGCTGCTTCTGCTGTGGCCCAGGTGATGCTCAGGGATGCTTTATAAGAATTTCCTTCTTTACAGTTGACCTGATAACCAAGGACTATCAGCTGCCTTCTGTTCGTTGGGAGCCAAGGTTTTCCTCTGCCCAAGAGGACACTGACATCTAGTGGATGGGTTCCACAGACACAGGTCAAGCAAACTGCTGCTTTAAGGCCATCTTTCTTCTGGACTTTGACCTGAATTTTGCTTTAGTTTAGATCCTCAGGGTTGTTTGGAAGAAAGGGGGGGGCGGAGGGAGAGCGTAGGGAAAAAACCCCAAACCCTAGCCAGTTTCGTGTAACGTCTGGGATTTAAGGTGTAAGGCTTGTGCAGTCAAACATTGGTTTTTGTTGTTGTTGGGGTTGGGTTTTTTCTGCTCAGTCAAGTTGCCTGCGTGTGAGGCTCAGGTGTTTGTAATAAAATGATTCAAGATATTGCATTCCCCAGTTGTCCTCCCAGCCTGTGAAGAAAAGTTATCTGTATAGCACAGCAAGAAAAGGCAATGTTCTAGTTTCTCACCCCTGAGACAGATAGTGCCTCTGAATTGCCTTCAGTCCTGGGCCTGCCTGTTCAGTGAAAATTGAAGCCTAATAACATGTGGTAGTGTTGCTTTGCAGCTTGTCTCAGGCATCTGTTACTTTAACTGGGAACCAAGTAGCAGGAAAAGTTTTAATAAAAACACAGTTTTACCAGGAATGTTCCCAAGCAGAGAACAGTGCTTAAGAAATGAAACTTTCTGAAAATGTTCATTGAAACATTAGTATTGCTTTAAAAATAAAAATAAACATTTTGGTTGAAATAGTAAAATCCAAATTTCTTTATCAAAGAAAAGAAAAACACTGCATAAAGCTTGACAGTTTAATAGTTTAACATGGGATCTTCTTCTATCAGAGACAGTTAACATGAACTGAGTAAATCATTGTGTCTGTGGGCAGTTGACACCATTGCTGCAGATTATTGTTTGATCTGTGAGGGTTTAAGTCATTCTGCACTGGTGTTTGTTAAACAGTGAGGCCCTGGTTTTGGATTGTTGACTGTCTAGTAACTTTCTAAATGAGATGAAAACAAGAGAAAGTTTCTAGGCACTTAAGTTATGTCTTAGAATCAAAAGAAGCCTTTCAGGCCCCATTTAATGATGGAAAAGTCAGAGAAAGTGTAGACTGACAGTGCTTAGAATCAGTGTGTTAGACTTAAATGTTTGGTGATGGCCTTTAAAAAGGAAAATCTTGCTTCCTTGTCCGGGGAAGACATTGAATTTTTCACTGAAAGATGCTGAGATTATTCTACTGTTTGCTAGCATTCTTTGGTGATGGTGAAAGTATCTCAAGTAAAAACAGACTATCACAACCAAAAACATTAACATAAAAATGAATGCATGCTTTATATGAAATACCAGAAAATAAAATGTGAAGGCTACTAACACTTCTTGTGTGCTAAAGGGCATTTAAGCAATGCAAGCAATAGGTAAAGTAGAATATAAACATTTCTGTCCTAAGGGGAGAATTTTAGTAATCTCACGTTGAATTACTTTTATTAGTATCAGACCATGAGGAAAAATAAGAACATATGGTCCATCAAAAAAGAATAAATCACAGCCTCGACTGACTTCTTATTTTAATTAAGAAGAAAGAAGAAAAATAATTTTTATCTCCTGTTGACTGTTAAGAATTTATATTGTCTCGTCTCTAGAAATTTCCCAGTATCCTGGACTTACTGCCGGTTTATCAGTAAATACCCTGTGTCTTTATTTCCTTGGTGACTACTGTAAATGCTTATGAGATGCCACGTAGTTAATTTGTGACAATATGCATGTGAGTTTCCTTCATTGTCAGCTTCTAGTATACAACTTTATTTGGCATTTTTTGTTCAGTCTTGTTTCTTTTACCCTGAAAGTCTGTCTGCTTGCTTTGTTACGTTCTCATCTTCCCCTCTTTTGATTGTTTTCTAGCTTTGTCATCAAATGTCTGTGTGCTCAGTTTTTCATGAGAAGCCATGAAGGAAAATGCCTAATTAGCCTGGGAGGTTTTTTGAGAAACTCCACTTGTGAAATCTCTCCAGTCAGATGACTATTCCCCCCCCCCCCCGCCCCCAATATTTTTTCCTTGTAAAAACAGACTAAAGAAACTCTTGTCTTGCCTGAATTCTTGTAAAAATTCACATACTCTTCTTTTGAATTGGCACCATATCAAATACTTATTTGAAGCTCAGATTAGAACAGTTTCCTTTCCCAAGAAAGGAAGTGGAGTCTTATTACTTTGTCACTTATGCCACATAGATGAAAATTACAGATAAGAATCTTGAGGCTGGATCTGAAGGTATTCCTGTGCGTTTCTGAAATACCTGGAATAAATCTATCATCTGGAAGTAAATCTGTCATCCAGAACCCGGGGGTGTTGAATAAAGTTGTTTATATTTCAGACAAAAAAAATTTAATGAAGGTTTACTATTGTTTACCAAACAAACTATAGACTTCTGCATTCTGGATTATAAATATTTAGCTCTTTAAGGTGATGACAGTTGAGGGTTATTTTAAATTTATCAGCAGCTTGATTGGCAAGGCACTCACCTGAACCAGATTCATTTTACCAGTTAAATTTAGTACCTTTTTATTTCTTGAAATTTGTTACTGTAGAAGGACTGTATCCTGAAAATTACCTTTGTAACAAACATAGCCTGCAGCATACAAACATCAATGAGATGTTTCTACTTTAGAAACCTTTATGTGATTGAGTGTGTATGCTTCGTATGAGGTAAACATTTTTCTGCTCTTCAAAATAGAAGAATTTCAGAAGTAATTACATTATAAATTTAATAAAGACATCCTACAAACCATTTGGAAATTAATTTAACGTTTTACTTGCAGCTTTGGTGTACAGAAGGCAATAAAACGTATATAAAGGCTTTATTTTAGAAATATCAAGGATTTAGGTTCTCAACGCTAGTTTTAAAAGAGGACCTACACAATGTGTTTGTTACTGGACCCTTTAGTTTGCAAGCTTTTATGAGTCTTCAGAATAAAAAATTTCCTCTGAAATGTTAATGGTTTAAAAAGCTTAAATTTCAAACAATTTGATTAAAACAGTATCTTAATGTACTTTTTAGTAACTTCACTGTAGTATTCTTGTTTATGGGTATTCTAATGAAATCATGATATAGGGCTGCAGAAGAAGCAACTATTTCTTTTGCTGGTCACTTTTGGATTTGCATGGTCTGAGAATACTTGTGAGTAAGGTTACTTTGGAACTTTAAGTGTTAGTGGTATGTCAGACAATATATTGGAAATAGTTATGTTTGAGGAAAAAATCAGTCTTTTCATTTTTTTTTTTGAAGTGGCTTGTTGAATAAAATATGAGGAAAGTAAGAAACATTTTCTGTGTGAGTGTTAGTACTATAAGGTCATAGAAAATGCGTATATGCCTATGTTATTTTTGTAGAAGAGAATTGCATGTGATGTAGCATGTGTGGAGAAGGTTTAAAGACTTTAAATTCAGCAGAAACAATCTAAATGGCAGAGTTTATATTGTTCAGGCATTTAGCAGTGTTACTTTCAACTCTTGAATATTCAGCCATTAAAACAAAAACTTCCAAGAGAAAGAAATAATTTAAAATCATGCTTGTGAGTAACTGATTATCTAGATTTGTTGTTTCTGTACTAGAGATTGCTGCTTTCGTCTTGTTTGAGTAGTTGTTTTATAGCTCTTCCTGCTGGAATTAGGAGAATTTTGTTGGCCATTGCATCCCCTATTCTATCTCTTTTTGAAACCAGAATTGGCATGATCTGGTTGGAAGGTGTGTGCTTTTGAACTGCTGGGGACACATTTGTTAGGCAAAAATTGAGAGGTGCTACAAATATAAACAATTACAACATGAAATTCTTTTGCCTATCCATAAACATTGTGCTGGTTATTAGCTAGGGTTATTAAAGTTGAAATCTTAGTACAAGTTTGTATCTCTAAAGAAGCTACTTCTTTCTGGCTCTTAAAATGCTATTGAACTCCATCATAAATGGCCTCTTTATTACTAGCACATTCCTTAGCTTCCAGACACAGCCTCAAAGAAGGGGTGAAAATAGTTGTAAGCATGCTTTCTCCAGTTAGTATAAATGTGTTTTCTGTTTGATACCTCCTCTTTCCCTTTACATTGCTTTATATACACCCTGTGTATATGTTACCACATGGAAGTACTGATTCAGTGCTTGTCAAAACTTTTCTTTTTTTATATTTGTGTCTGGAAAGGTTTTACACTTGTGGTTTTTTTGGAGGGGGAATAGTTGTTGAAACCTTGTGGACATTCTACTTGCCAGTTACAAACATACGTAACTGTATTAGCAGTACCGTAATCTTGCCTGCTGAATATTGGGAGTTCTAAACTACTGCAAGTCTCTACAGATACTGTATTTCTATCCAAGGTTCAAGCCTGCATCTGGGGGGAAAAAAAAAAGTTAGACTTCTAGGGAAAGGTAAAACTGGTGTATTTTTATTGGAATTACCTGCATGTCCAACATCAGCATATTTAACACTGAACTCATGGCATCACATAGCAATTCAACTGTATGCTAAAAGTTGTCACATAGTTGAAAAGAGCAGCACCTTTGAGTTCTAGAGATGTTTCAGTAGGGTAATTTGGACCCAAAACCAGATCTCAGTTGCAATGTTTCTTGACTGTACAAACAGCTGTGCTTTTTACCTAGAGCATTTGTTAGGCTCCAGAGTTTCAGCTTAAAGTCATTCTTGGTGACAGTCTTAGAGGGCTTTGATTAGATTAGATTAGAAAATCACAGTTTCAGACAAATTGGCAAGACATAGTTGTTAAAAAGCCCTAATGCCTTTTTGGGAGGTAGAACATAATATCTATAGCAGAAGGTTTTTTGGGGGGTGCAGGTTTATTAAAAGGCTATAAGAGTATTCTCCTGTGCCTTCATTTATAGCAGCTTTGTTAATGGGGGCCAGCAGGTAGGAAATTCTAGTTTACTTCTGTTGGAGTGAAAGCTCAGTGTTTCCTGTTTCAGTTGTGGTGGTTTTTTTTTTCCACCTAGTATGAATTGGGCTGCAAACAAGCACTGACCTCAAGGAAATGTGTTCCAAGGCATGGGAAAAGAGGAAGAGTTCTGCATCTTGTGAAGGAAGAGGGAGAAGAACTTTGGTTGTTTGTTTTGTTTGGTTTTGTTTTTTCTTTAGTGCTGAGCAGAAACAAAAGTAAAATATAGTCTCCATGGAACTTTATGCTTTATTCCACATACTATGAAGTCACAAGCAAGGGAATAGTAAAGACTGTGAGGAGAAGAAAGTTTTGATGGTAATACATTATGAAATTTCTCTGGAAGAATTGATGTGGTTAAACTAAATATTCTTCAGAGACAGAGGCTTAGCTGATACCTATTTAGATATGTATGTTCCTTGCTCATATGAATTGTACCCAGTCTGTATTGGCTATACAGGTCTTCCTTTGAATGCTTGTCACAGAGTGCTTTTGACTGTTTAAGGATGTTGTGTCTGTTAAGGCATGAGCACTGAAACCGAAGAGACACAGAGTCATATCCAGCAGTGACTGGCCCAGCCCCTCTCATGTGGCCCTGAAAAAAGCATAGCTTGTGTTCTTTTTAGCTGGAATAAAACCTCTTGCCTTTGGGGTGTTCTTTGCGGAGAAAGTCTCAACTTGCCTTTAAATAATTTTTTACGCTTCCATGGGCTTGTCCTGGTGATGCTGTTACTTTGGTATCTGTTCTTATTACATCATAGCTGTTGGATGTTAACTTCACTTAGAAACTTTACATCTGGTCTAAGGGAGGTAGGACAAGTATCTGCTTTCATCTCTATTTCAAGTGAAGGGCACACTCTGCAGAAGTCTTCACTCAATTCAGATGTTACACTGATGCTGTCAGTGTTGCGTCCAGGATGTCAAAACTTGACTTCAGAGCTAGTCTGTCTAGATAGGGTGAACTGTAGTGTGGTCACCTCTCCTGGATGAGCCAAAGGGTGGCTCTTGAGAGGAAGTTTACCTGGACCTATAACCAGTTTTTGATTTTAAAACAAGTGAACAAAACCCACTTTTAGCATCAGAGTGGAAAGTTCATCACACCTGTCTCATACTTGCTCTGAGACTTGCTCCTGGCAAGGCTTTCTAGCAGAGCTCTGCTATGGCAATGTTGGTGTTGCAGGTTTACTTGTGCTTGCTTTTGCAGGCCAAGTTGAGAGATGAGGTGGCCACTTAAACTGTTCTCTGCATCTTTGTGTTTAAGGCTAAATCTCTGCTTAAATTCTGGTTATGGCCTTACTGAGCAGCTACAACCGCTGGGACCATAACAACACTGAGCAATCTTCCTCTTGATTTTGGATGCCTTATAGCAAGACACTCTGGATTCAAGGTGTTTGTGCACACTCCCAACTGACCTGTTACTGTGTTGTTGCTGAATTCCCTCAGAGATTCTGAAGGCTTTCATGGTCTAGGGTGAGATAAGCAAAACAAAACTGCCTATACTATAAAAGCCTGCATTGATTGCATGTATAGATGACATCTCAGAGAACAGCTACAATACGTAACCTTTCCTATTGTCCCCCACGTGTGCCTAAACCCTACTCTGTAGGAAGCTGCTGAAGGTAGAAGGGTTATACGTCTTTGCACCTTTGTTAAGTGATAGTACAGTCGTTTCCTGCTACAAAGGAAATATACATGTAATGAAAACTGGACTGAGTTTGACAATTCTTTTTGCAAGTTATTAATAGCCATCGTATGATAAAACCTGAAGTTTCTAACTGACCCGAATGCAGGCTCAACCTAAATAAGGCATAAATATGCATCCATCAGTTTCTTGAACAAATCAGCAAAACTGGTGAAATGCTGGCAGTAAAATTGTACAAGAACTACTAATACAGTTTATCTGCGGTGTTGTGACAAAAAGATCTGGAGGTGGGGAGAGATGTATTTTGCTTCCTTATTTCAAGATATTTTGTATTCAGTAGATTGGCACGCATTGTTATTCTGCAAGTTTTAAAAGCTTAAAAATTTTTAGATGTCAGTAATTCCCATCACACATAAGGAACAATCATCATTCATTTGCCCTAAAATGAATGGTGTTAGTTGTCTTGAAAAATTGCAGAAAATTGTATGAACTCAAGCCTTCAGTTACCATCTTTCCTTGAAAGTTCAACTACTTGTGAAAAATGAATCAGTGAGGAGATTGGCATAGAAGACTTAAATGTGAAAATGGCATATTTTATATGCTACTGTTAACCGACTTACTGCATTTAGTAGCTGTTTTCTTAAGTAACAAGCTGCTGGATTTCTTGCAATCTGTTGGTTGATTCCATTGAAATGTTTCATCAACTGAACCGTTGTAAAACCATTCTTGTAAACTATTTGTCATAGCTTTTTTTAGGAGCATCTTCCCTTTTAATTGCATAGCAAGGTAAGATGAATAATAGCTGTATATGTTCAAGGAGAGACTTAAAGGGAAAATCAAGATTAAATGCAATTTTTTAATGTGCTGTCAGCATACACAAATCCACCAAAACCTAGGACTGAAGGAATAAGAGGAAAACAGTGAATCCAGTAACTTGGAAATTGTGCTTTTAAGCAGGGGATTCCCTGGTTACGAGTTTCCTTGTTTGTTTTTTTAAATACTTTGCTTCTTTATGCTGTTTGTGTGTATATTGTTGGGTTTGAAGATCATCTTGTTGCAAAAAATCTGAGGCTTATTTCTGTTTTGAATTATCAAGAACTGTTACCAAATTGCTTTAACTCTGTTAAGAAGCCTGTTACTTCTAGCGTGTGCTAATTTAAAATGCCTTTTCTGGTTTTGCATCAAGGCATGCCTCCCAGCCTTCAGCTCAAAGCAATCTTCTAATCCCATGGTTTCAGACTAATAGAAATTTTCGTGTTCTTCACTCACAGCCTGTAACTGTCAGTGCTGTGTTGTCCTGCATGTTTTCATGTCATGGAATGTATTCATAGTAGTCTCTGCAATAAATTGAGTGTGCTAAGGAAACAGTATGGTTCAGAAACAGAAAATTGTAATCCCAGTTCTTTCATGTGTAATGAGTATGCTGCAGAGTTTTCTTAAAATATCTTAGAATATACATTAGTAACTTATTAACTGAAACTTGCTTATGCTTTAGTAATTTATGTTTTGCTTTGTCTGCTCATTTAATTGCTTCTCAACAGACCACATATTTTAGTCTTCTCCTTGTACATCTAGCCCATTACTGGCAATAGGTATGTTACTTAACTACTGTGCTGATCATAAATTAATTGCAGCTGTAATTGATAGTACTGCTACTTTAGACTGGGTTTAACATGCAGGTTGCATAAAAATAGTGTCAGAAATGAGGGAGAGAGGAGACTTGAAGCAATCAGCCCACATTTTGAAGTATGTCTGTGTAAAGTTATTTTTAGTTAGCAGTGTGGGAGACATGCCTGGTTCTAACATCTTTGTTAGGGAAAATACAGGTTTGGAAAGATGGAAAATACTGGTCTTACTCTGGCAGCACCTAATTCTTGAGAATATGCTGTTGGTTTTTTTTAACTTGTTCCCAGTTTTAATGTGATACTGAAGAAAGAAGAACGTACTCCTTAACTGGCTCCTTTCAGTACTGTCATTTGGCCTTCTCTGCACGAGGGTGTATCAGCATTCTCTTCACTGATGGATGCTTCCTTATTGAATATAAATCTCCAATTAATGCAGTAACATGAATTCCCTTCTTCCCTGAGAAAACACCAAGCAGATTTAAGATGTTATAGAATACATTATACCATCTAATACTGAAATGATGCTTTTCTCAGTTCCCTGGGTAATTTTGGAGGGATTTTTCTTTTATGTGGTTCACACAAGCTTCCTTGAATGCAGTGGGTTTTTTTTAGACCTGTCATTCTCCTGCTATGAAACATGGAAGACAGAGCTCCCAAGGGACTGTAGTTATCAGGCTCATCTGTTAATGACTTCAGCAGCAACTTCCCTTGGAACACCTAGAGCTCAAGGGTTAGTAGGTATTGCTAAAGAGAATGCCAAGGTAGTGAAGACTCCTCCTTTTATCTTGTTCTTTCTATCAATTCAGTTTGCAGTCTTCCAGAGAAATAGGTTAAATCCAGACTGCTAGCTTCTTCCTTGCAGTCAAAGCCATCTGTGAATGTTGAGATACAGTGAAGCTTTTCTTTTACAGGGCAGGATCGTTCTCCTTTCATTGTTCATGCTTGGCTAGTGTTCGGGAAGGCTTTTTCCTTCCACCATGAGGACTAGGAATTCTTAAAAATAATTGTTGTTTGGAAGGTGACGGGAATAACTGAGGAAAGATTGATGTGTCACAAGTATATGCTGTTTTTCAAATACTCCTAGGGCAGTGGTGAGAAGGATACCTTCAAAAAGTTTTATTTGTAATTTCATATGTGTGTGCTAAGTATTAATAGGATAACTGATTTTGTTAGCTTAGACTCTTTGGACGTTATCTTGCATTTAGGTCTTTTCATGTTTTCATGCTGTGTTTATTTACAACAACAGATGCAAAGCATTTAATATATGAATGTAAACTGCATATATAGTTGGGAGACTTAAATGCAAGTGTGATACCTGAAATTATATTAAACTTGGCATTATTTGTGCTAACTTAACAGGGGAATGAGGTAACCAGTGATATCCCATGTGGGACAGTTCACTGTTGATTTAGCCCAACTGGACCTGACTTCCTCAGAAATTTTGAGCTAAGCAGCACTGTACCCCACTCCTCCCTACGCAGCTTTTGTTCTGGTAGAGTGACTAAAGGACACCCAGCTCACTGTGTTCACTTGGTACTTGCTATTGCAACCTGGAGCTGCAGAGACGTCCCTGACTCAGAATAGTCCGTCTTCCAGCCAGGTTTATTGTCTTGGTGTTTCCCAGAGCCCTCACTGATAAGAAAGGTGTTATAGGGAAATTCCAGTTGGATTTGCAAGGACTTAAGCTAAAATACTTCTGGAATCAAAGCAGTTTTAGAAAGTCAGAGTGCCAATTGTGCAGTGATATATCGGAGTCTGCACTTGAGCTGTCTTTTGACAAAGGCATCTCTGGCATCTCAATGTTCATAATATTGGTACAGAATCTGAAACCTGTGTAACCTGACCATAGATAGCCAGAAGATAGCTATTTTGACATATTTGTGGTAGTTTGCTCCTTACAGATATATTTTTCTCACTGTATAAAAGTACTGGAAAATCTATTCTGCTCTAGTAATGTTTACCTAAATGATTGGGACGAGAGCACAGTTCAATATAATTAATGCATTTTTCTTCCCCTGCTGCTAGTAAGAAGAATGTAATGTCAAGTTTATGATAGAAATAGCTGTCTTATTTCATGAAATGAGTGCATTAATACAACACTTTAAAAGTGTTTCCTAGTATCTTTTATGCTTTTTTTGAAAGGTAATTTTTATGGAAGCTTTTCTTTTCTCTGAGTAGTTCTTAATGCACTTTAACAAATTCTGCAAAACAAAATATGTTCTTGTGTGATTGGTGTTATCTCCATAGCTGGCCATGTAGAGCTTCCTAAGCCTGTTGCTGTTGCCTGTTGGCACGTAACAAATGAATTGTGGAGTATTATAGCAGCTGACATTTGACACTGATATGTACTGCTCCTTGGGTATGTTCAAAAAGGAGATTCAAGCAAATATCAGTGTTTTACTAACTGATGTTTTGATCATTGGACCTGTGAGATAAGGCTTAGGAGACAATTTGAGGACTTTAAGTGAAGCCCTGGTGAAATATTTGTTGTACTTTCCTTGGAAAGAAGTCCAGAAAGGAGTCGCAAGTACTTTCGTATTTTAAATAAGGTTCAGGCTTTTAAAGTGAGTTCTTCAAATCTCAATAGCTAGTATATATATTTCATTTAATCCACAAAAAATGTTTCTATGGCATTAAGCAATGTGTCTTTCCACGCTTTCCAAAGTTAAATAGATTAAATAGATTGACTGCAAAAGTCAGAGATCTGTGTTTCTTGAACTGATTGGACTAATTTCTCCTTAGTATGGTAGGATCCACACGTTGGATTTGAAAAGCTGGTTTGTCTTTTGTAAAAGACTGAAGTAGATTTATAGTACAGGCTGTAAAACCACTGTGGAAGTTGGAAGTATGTTTCTGAAACTCAAATTGTTTCAGAGGCTCATCTCCCCACCATCACATGTGGTAAGTGTTTGTCACCATTCCGCAAACCACTTCTGTCACGCAGTGAATAAGCAGAATTAAACTCGAGCTTTTCTAATGAGAATGGAACTTAAGGCCTTGTGAATGTAGTTCTGTAAGTATGATGAATCATGAATATACACTCACTTTTTGACTATTTTGTTCTTAAAAGAATATATAAAAGAAGGTTTTTGTGATACCAGAATAGCAGTTCCAGTGAATATGCAAGTGTCACGGAAGCATCCACTGTTATCTGCAGAGACACCAGGCTGGATCTCTAATGTCCCTGCTGTTGGTGTCTGAGTATCTTCTGGGAAGCGATTTGGCAGTTTACTGACTTAACCCAAATGAGTGCTGCTTTGTACTGTAGACAGTTGTTTATTATGGATTAGCATGAAACTGAAGTGTGACGGATCTTACTGGCTATCTTGTCATCAATTTACCATACTCTGAACAAAATTCTTTCTTCTTCTGACCTGTCATTACCCCCATTCTGCTATTGAGTACATTCTCCTCCTTCTGGTCACTCTATGCTGTAACCTTGGAAGCACTGAATCTCTTGCATCCTACAACAGGCTGTGTGTGCACATTGCATGCGGTAGCTTTCTGCAGAAAGTTTCTGTTGTGAGTAGGGCAAAATCTTTTGCTGAGTCTGGCACTTTTCTATTCCTGTGGTAGTTCGTTCAAAGCTCAGTTTTTAGAATTCTTTGTTACTCTTTAGTCAATTTTTTCTCTTCCAAAACATGAAGTAGATCCTATGCTATGTGGCAGAGAATATTCTTTATGATTTGTGGCAGTACTTACTCTTTCTGGTTGCTCTCAGGACTGTAGTTATAATCTATTATCCATGTCACAGAACAGCTGACAAACACGCATTAAAAGCATGGATCCTGAAGTATTTTAGGAACAGATGTTGTTAAAATCAGCCTGTATTTAATTTCCAGTCTTTGCCTTAGAGCTGGGCTATGCTAATCCTACTTTTCAGTCTGTTTAGCAGATTGTACAGCTATTGAGTCATGCTGGGGAGAAGGCCATGCTGAATTCCCATAGCATCGCCTTCTAGAAAATGAAAGTTGGTACTAGTCACTCCAGACTTTCTGGCTTATGATAGGTCCAATTGTACCTGTGAAAGTGTTTTTCTTATTCAACTAGTGTTTTATTATTCAACTACATTTCTTGCATGCCTTTAAAATGGGCTAAAGCAAAACGGATCCTCTTCCTAGGGTGCGTTGTTGATACCTGACTTTTTTCCTGTATTGCTTCCTCAAGTGTATCCTTTCTCATGCAAAATAACTTCTGCTGCTGCTCATGGTTTTTAGAGGTCGTTTTTTCCCTGAACTTCCTTCTGTTGCTTTTTCTAAGCGGAGTCATGGCATTTGTCCCATAAAAATCAGTAAGATAAAAAAAACCCAAACCCAAAACTCACAGCCAGGTTGAGATGTGGAACAACATAGAAAATCGTAGTGGCTCTGCTTGGAAAGGATTGTTTCTCTTTGCCTGCCACCCCCCATCCCCTGCAAATTGGAGGCTTATTTCTCAGTCTTGCAGTTCTTAGCTGATATAGCTAAATTTTGTGTATCTATTTTACTATTTCGAGACTCCAGTTGTGTCCAGTCTTAGCACAGGCAGTATTTTTTATTTTGACACGGGTAAGGGCTGTGTTACACAGGGCAATGTCCCATGTGCAGTGGTATTCTTCATGTCTGTACCATGTTACAAACCAGGTTTTTCTGCCTGCTGTGTATACAGATTATGTTGTGAATTTGTTTTTAGTGTTGCAAAGAGTAGTGTAGTCTGCATGGAAGCTTCTTTTACCTATTTGCATGTGTTTTCAAGGATTGAAGCATCCTGTTCTTTACTGTAGTAATGTTTTCAGATAATATATTAGCACTTTGATCACTGGTGGTCACAGACTTACTGTCCCACCTCCAAATATTAACTGTTTTTTTCTTCATTGACTAACATTGCAGTTTTTTCAAGAGCAAGGTGTTTTAAGAACCCACCCCCCATCCCCCTGCCCCCAGTGTGATAGTTCTGTTAATCTTTTTAGTGTTCAGTGATTTTAATCAGTGATAAAGTCCTTGGAGACAAGAAAAAAAATTGTCTGAATACTGGTACTTGATTTGCCTTTTTTATTCTACCTTGCCGTTGTTTCTGCTCTGTAAACGGCACTTTGTGGATTATTAGATGCATATTATTCAACTAAATCAACATAAAATTTTGTCCTTATACACATTTGCATATAAAATTTGCTGTTTTTTCACTATATCCAGATGAATTTTAATAAAGTGTTCTTTCTGTTTGTAACAGAAATGCTAAATCTTTGTGTGTGTTTTCTTTTCCTTTTTTGCTGGAAGAATTATTGGAGGACTTACTTGAGGTGCAAATTCATTTTTCCTTTTTTGAAAAAAATGAAGTGTGCAGTGAGTCTCTCAAGTGTTTTAGTAGTTTTAGAAGAGTTCCAGAGGAGAACTGGCTTTGCAAGCAGATAATCTCATTTATGATGCCCTTCTGCCTGTGTGTTGTTGCATAGTCGGTGATAAACAAGATTTATGTTTTTAACTAGCAACCAACCTCCCCCATTATCCCCCTTCCCGAAAAGAAAGCCAGCCATGAACATTTTGGGTCTTCAAGGATGATAATCAAGCATTAAAGATGGAGGGAGGGAAACATGAACAACCTCTATCCTTCTACTTGTGCGGAATACCACTCAATGGAGATACTAAACTACTTTGAAGCTATGTTCTTTTTCCTCATGGTCATCTTATGTACCACTACCATGTCAGTGTCAATAGAATGGTGGTTTTGCAATCACCTAGATTTAGCTGGAAGCCAGAGTTAACTTTCTGATTCCTTCAGGTTCCTTTTTAAATCTGGATGTCTATACAATCTAAAATAACAAGCACTGCTGGCTCCTCTTGTATTTATTTTTTTTTCCAAAGAGAATTTGTACTATTTTCTTTCTCCTCTGTGTTAAGGTTGCAAAGGCCTAATTTGGGTGGTATGAAAAAAGATATATTGCTCATGCTATTTTGTAGGTTGCTGGAAGGCATGGGCTGGCTTTTATTTTTAGATGTTTTGACCATTTAAAATTTCTAGGATTTGAAATAGATGGGCGGGGGGAAGTGACCTATTGTGAATATGGCAGACCTCCTGTCACTCATGTTAATTGCAAATACCTTGTACCTGAGAGTCAGGGACCTTCTTTCTCTGGGTGAGCTGGAAACTCAACAGGATTTGGCTGTTAGGAGTTGATGCCTGTTAAGTGAGATTTTGCTTTCTGTTCAGTTGTCAGTGTTAGAAGCCAGAGCAGAGTACCAGCTGCTAACAGCAGTTCCTGAGCCAGTCTGCTCTGTGCCCTTCTTCCAGGTATTCTGAGCAATAACAGATTTTTCTGTTTGTTACAGGTATTCTTAATGCAGTTGTTACTCCCTAACAGGCAGTGTGTTTCCTAAATAAAATATAGCTGTATTCCATACTGGTGCTGTAGTGGCTTTTCTAAAGATCCATGTCTCATGATATGTAGGACTGGTGTTAATTTGGTAGTAAACAGATGATGAGCTAAAAATGCTGGATAATTAGATTTTTAAACTTCATCATTGTGGGTATTGTAGAAGGAGAGAAGGGGGTTTTTTTTGAGTGATTTTATACTTCATCAATGAAGCTAATACCTTGCGATGTTTCTGTTATCTTGAGACTTGAAAATATAACATTTATGTTATATTTCAGAGGTTAAGAAGATTGTCAACAAAATACAGAACAGAGAAGATCTACCCAACAGCCACTGGAGAAAAAGAAGAAAACGTTAAGAAGAATAGATATAAGGATATATTGCCATGTAAGTCTGATTTACGTGTTAATAGAAGACAAAGGAAAGTGCTTGTTATTCTGATTGTATTTTGAATTTTACTACTTAGTTATTACTGAAAGGTGAAATAGTAGACAATGTGCTGAAAGATAACTTTCATAAATTTTTTATTTTTAACTTGGAAAGCAAAGTACGTGAACATTTGGTTATTTTCAGGAGAGTTAGCACCTAAAGATAAAATGCGTGCTAGGTCCCAAGCTGTTTCAAGCTGACGCTTTCAACTTAGCTTGGAATGGTCTAGAACTTTACTAGGTGCTTAACAGTATTTTTTTCCTTAGGAGCATGTTATTTGTTGTAGAAAACAAACAAATGTCAGCATAAATGCTAGATGAAATTTTAAGGAGCCTTAAGGAATCTGGTTTTGTGGTTGGTAGTAAAATAATCTTTTTTGCTTGTTTGTATGCTGCAAACGGTGTCAGAGAACTCTCAGTGCTGGATTATCTTTGGTTTGTATTTTGCTGGAGTGCAGATTACATTCCACTTATGTACAAACACAGAAAACAAGAGTCAGAGCAGAATTTAAATTTTAAAACCACCAATGTGTGGATCTAATAGATCAGTGATCTGTAATGACAAGATTAACTTTTACAAGCTCACTTTGTGTAGCTCATGAGGCTGTGTATTTTGGAATACTCTTACTGTGCTGCTTGATATCTACAGCCGACAGTGAGATTAAAGGATAGTCTTCTGGCAAATGCCACTTTTCATATCCCACAAGGTTAGCAACAGTTACGTTTTACTCTGCTTAGCTTTCCCAGAAGTGTTAGAAGGTTTATAACCAATTTGAAGTTGAAAATTGTCTGGGGCATCATTAACTTTAATTTTGAAAATGTGTTCTAGCAATGAACTCCAGTGAATTACTGTGTGTTTCAGATTCTTGTATACGTGTGTGCTCTGTTTTTTTTCTAGTGCTGTTTATTTTTACTGTATATTAGTGCTTGGAGCAACACTTCTAGCAGTAACCTTTGCCCTAAAGCCACAGGCCCTAGATTGTTTAACAAGCTGGGCATAGTGCTTGCTGCTGCACCGAGAAGGAAAGTCATGTGTTCATGTTTTGCTGGAGGATATATGTGTAACATACATCACATGTTGAAGAGTAGTAATGGTACTAAGCTTAACAGCAGCAAAATAGTTAAATATCATTGGGGTTTTTGTGTGTGGCTGGGTTTTTTTTTGTTGGTTTTGGGGTTTTTTGTTTGTTTGTTTTTTAGTTGAGAGGAAACATGTTTAATGGATGGAGTAAAAACACAAGGGGAAGTTGTTTTTGTCGTCTTAATAATAAGGGTTGTTATATTTGTTCTTTCCTGCCGGCATTTTGGTAGATCATCAACAATGTAGTAAAATCTTGGTAGCATCTAGGCTCAATCTATGAGACGCTTAATAGCTACCACAGTAATGAATGGCTGCAACTATAGTGGTAGATATGCTTTTCTTTCATCTACATAAAAATAAAAACTGAGTCATTGGCATGTGAAAGTGTACACAGATCACAGTGGGGAAAATCAGCAAACCTCAAAGCTGACATTGGAGAAAACTTAAGGTATATTTTCAGTTAAAGTGAAAATATATTCAAACGTCCAAAGGTTGCAGCAATGAAGTGATGGGAGATCACCTTGACAGAAATGAAAGCCAGGAGATGTTTTGGAGGAAGATTGAGGGTGATACTTTGCCCATCTTTTATAAATACAGAAAAGAGCTTACTGATGTAACTTAATCAGAGATTAGTGCTATATTTATCAGAAATTTTTGCTGCTACCAGAGACATCAGTACCTCAACACTGGCTTCAGAATAGAAGATGTGTGCATGTTCACGTTACAGTTTACTAAGCCATCCTAAATGATAGTTAAATGAAACGCAGTGTTTGCTGGTTACCTGAAGACACCAACTGATAATTGTGAACTGAGGCTTTAAGCTATATATAAATATCCAAGCACTTTCTCTTCTGAAGCTGGAATCTGCAATGGAATTTTTCTTTGAGAACTCTGTTCCACACCTAAAACTCTGAAAGAGCTGAGCTGTGGCAGATCCAGGCAGAATGGAAATGTAGACATTTGGAAACTGGTCTAGAATTTTGCATCTAATGTTCTGGGAAGATAGGAGCCCTTATTAGCCTACCACTTTCATTAGTCTGTTCCACCATTTAAAGGTAGTTTTTAGTATTAAGTCTGTAATACTGTTGCATGCTTATGAAGTATTCTCTTACATTATTTGTATGAGAGTTAATACAGTGTAATATGTTCTAGGCCTTTATGTGAGAGCGCGTTGTCTTCAGGCCTGTGATCCAAATGTCTTGTAATCTACACTTGTGCTTTTTTAGGAAGCATTACATGGTAACACAGACATTTTTTGCATGTTATCAGGACTCTGCCAGAAACTTGCTTCCAAGGTGGTGAAATTATTTTGGAAGCTTTTTGGAAGAGCTTGCTGTGTAGAAGCAATTCTTAGCATGTACTACTTGTGGGAATGTTTCCCTGTTTTATTACCGATGATGTTTTGACACAAAAAAACCCAACAACCATATTTCCTCCTTTTAAATAGACTTGTTCTTTATGTTTTTTCTTGAATTTAGCTCTAATAAAAGTTTTAGCAGCTGTTCAGTGGTTGAGGAATTGACCTTGGGAGCAGAAGGTAACAAATTGCTTGAGCAGATGCTGTTTCTGCAGATACTTCTGTTCCCCAGTTCGAAGATAATTATTTTTGATCTGGGTTTCCAACTAAAACAGCCTTTGTTTTAGAGATGGTCTGAGTGATTTTTATGTGATGGCTAGGAAGTGTTGGTATCAACAAGAGGTGGAAGGACTGGTGAACCTGCCAGCCACCTGCCCTCTTTCTTAGTGAGAATCATCAAGTTGTTTTTGTATTAAAGATGCACTTCATTTTTTTTTGATGTCAAAAAGAATTCCAAGATGTTGAGTTTATTCTGTCAACAAGTAATAAAGGCTATTTTTAAGTCTGGTGAGGATTTTTGTCTACAAAGATCTGCTGCTTTTATAAAAGCTTTCACTGAGACAGTCAGTAATGCTTGAGGCAGAAACTTGAAATGTAAAAACCCCCTAAATGAAGGAATCTGCTGCTTCTAGTTTAGAAGTGCCTAGCCCAGTGTTTGGGGGATAGAAGTCAGTCTATGCCTGAGCAATAAACTCCAGTTCATATTTCATGTTGTAATAGTTGATGCAGTCCTCCTTGGCAGAGACTTTTAAGACCTGCCAGCTGCTTTAACTATGCACTGATGTTTATTCTTTCTGCTTTCTATAAATGTGCCTTTAATTCTGACCATCATGATTTGTGTTAATATTGTGCAACTACAAGTTTGATTACTTCTGATCAATTGAATTTTGCCTCTTTGTAGTTAATCACTCTTGGAATTCCAGTAACTGGTACTTTGTAAACTTGAGCATCAGAAGCATGTAGCAGCAGGAGCTGTTTTGCTTATCCCTACCTGAGTTGGTTTACTCATAAATTAAATTAACTGACTAGCTTGTGTGACTTATCTTTGGGGAACACTCTTCAATGTTTAATTTCTTCTATGCGTGTAATATGTGTTATATATTATATTTACTGTTACATATTGATTTATGTGTTGTAATTCTTGTTAAAAAAAAATCAAAAAATATTCTTCTTCTAGTTGATCATAGCCGGGTTAAACTGACCTTAAAAACTCCCCCACAAGATTCAGACTACATCAATGCAAACTTTATTAAGGTATGTATTACTGTCTTAACAGTTCTTAGATTATTTTTAAGCTTTTATTTTGTATCAGTGCAGTTTTAACATTATAGTGTAAGACAAAAGAAAATCTTCCCTCACAGCTTTGAATTCTTATTATGATGAGTAAATTCGCAAACATGATGCCATTTATAGAGTAAATATTACAACTTTAAAAATGGCTTTAAGTGTAAGTATCATATAATATACTTCATTTTAAAGTGCCAGGCTGTCGTGAAATGAGTGGTTTAGGTCAGGTTGCTGAAAGAGTCTCCACTAAAGGGTTTGAGTGAAATAGGTTTAATGTGAATTTGTGGAAATGTGATTATACAAGATTTGATGACAAGATTCACTCTGCTGTTTATTACATGGAGCAAATGCACAGAGGTAAATCAAACTGAAATAAAGTCAGAATAGAATTGGAGATAGTTTATAGAGATCAAAGGCATAAGAGGGTAAAGGTGATCCTCCCACTGAGTCATGAGGTTCAAAGTAGACCCCCTTGTTTTCTCATTTTATGACACAGACAAGCAAATTGGAACTTTATGCCTCAGGACAGTTCAGATAATGATTATTTTAACAGTTGGTAGTGTTAAAAATACCATATTTTGAGAGGCTGTTTTTAGAGATAATAAATGAGGCCTTTGACACAAATCGTATATGTTAATACACACTTCTTGCTGTTCATGGCGGAAGTGTGGCAATGGAATTATATCCAACCTTCTTAAAGAGAAACCAGAATTTGGCTAAAAGTCTGTTACACTTTTGTTTCTAAGTGTGAATATCTTTTGCTTTCCTTGTAGCCTTATTCTGATGCTGTTTCTGCACAGTAATGGTTATTCAGAAACAGGTGTTCTTATAAACCTTACTTCTCAAACGTTTAGCTTGAAAAGCTGAATGTAAACGCCTTCCAGCTTTATATAAAACAAATTTTAAAACTTGTTTTATTTGGAATGTGGTATTACTTGAAGAGGGGAACTTAAATTTGTTGAAGGGGATGCTTTTTAGCAGAAAGATTTTCAAATTTTCATTGTTAAATGTTTGAGTAATAAAATGTGGACTTAAAGGGCATCTTCAGGATCTGAACATACAGAAATTTAATGTTTTCTGTTACAGTCTCTGGCAGCACAGTACTGTTGTAATCTTGGGCCCCCTTGAAATCACCAGCAAAATTCTCACTAATGTAAATGGCACTCATATTTCATCTTCACTCTTCCTCTTGAATCAAAAATAATTCTAATTTTGCATGATTATAACCTAAAGCCTTTCTTATTTGGTGCAGAAAAGTTTTCTTTATAAACATTAATGGTTCCTTTGTGCAATCCTAGGGAGTACATGGGCCAAAAGCATATGTTGCTACGCAGGGACCATTAGCAAATACAGTAATAGACTTCTGGAGGATGATATGGGAATACAATGTTGCTGTAAGTACCTACTTAAAAACCAAAATTGGGTATTACTCTATTTCATGGCACAGTGATTGTGCTATTATCAAAATTGTTGACAGTGATTTAGTCTGTTTACTTCTCAAATCTTGACTCTGACTTATTGTGGACTGACAAAATCAGATACAGAAGCAGCATGTGGAAAAAAAGTGCCTACCTTGCTACTTATGCTAGTTTTGGGTTACTTATTGCTTTATATATTCTACATCTGTTTAAACAGCTATTGTCAGGAGTTAACTTTGAAGTGCTGTTAATTACATATGATCAACAAATTATTTCTGAAAATATTTTTTTGCTTTATTAGACACTTAAGTCATGGTTCCTTATTGTAACAAATAGCTTACCTGTTGGTGCATTTTTATTGTGCTGTTCACATTAATGTATCTGAAATAGCTTCCCCTAAGAATTTTGATTCTTGTTTTTTAAATGAGTTTTTGCACCTATTTTATGTAGTCTATGTCATTTTAAGTAAATATAGTTGTTTCTTCCAGTTGGAAAATGGTTCTATATTTTTGTTATTAAGTTCAAACTTCATCATCAGGCTGAATAAATAAATAACGTATTTGTACAGGATTATAGTGAGTTCAAATTAAGTAGCCTTGAAATGTTGTATTAGTGTTGTGGATCATTTTGTCCAGGATAAAGCTTGGATACCATTTTAGAATTAAAGGAGTATGCATCTGCCAGTAGGAAAATAGCATTAACTAGTCTCTTCAGTAGTAACCAATTAAGGAGTACCAGTAGCTGCCCAGGCAGAAACAAGCAGTAAAGTGTTGAAGTTACTCCATCTAAAACCAGCTAACCTAAAGCATCTTTTTTTTCTTTTCAGATAATTGTAATGGCCTGTCGAGAATTTGAAATGGGAAGGGTATGTATACAAAACTAGATGAGCATTGGCCGTGCAGGCAATATGCCAATTCCTGTGAGGCTTCATGTGCCAAATCCATAACTGTAAAATTAAACTGCAAGATTGAATGAGAATGCCTATCCTTCTATTTGTACGCACAGAAAATAGTGAGTGCGACAGCTTTTCTTTGCTCCATTTATAGTGTTACATTATTATTTAGATGTCCTCTCAGTGGAATAAATATATGTGTCTGTGTACAGAAGTGTACCAATGGTCTGTTTCTGATCATGTCAGTATGGAAAAAAATCTTGTTCCTTGTGGGATATAGGCCAACTATCAAAATCCGGAGTCCTTCAGAATTTCCTGTTAACTGATACAGCTGCAAAACCAGCCTATTTTTTAAATAGTCACAGTATTGGGGCCAGCCCTGTTTACTATCTTTGCAAACGATCTGGGCGAGGGGACCGAGTGCACCCTCAGTCAGTTTGCAGATGACACCAAGCTGGGGGGAGCGTTGACCTGCTGGAGGGCAGGAGGCTCTGC
>JAVJGI010000060.1:75617070-75634522 GCA_035590275.1 Ibycter americanus | reverse complement strand
ACATGGTTTAGTGGTGGACTCAGCAGTGTTAGGTTAACAGTTGGACTTGATGATCTTAAAGGTCTTTTCCAACCTAAGTGGTTCTAGGATTCTAAATCTCTCTGCTATATTCTGACCTGAGAAAGGAAAAAAAAATGTGGCCCAGAATTGTGAGCTCCAAGCTTTCTCAAAAGCTAAATTAGCTCTCATTGCTTCCCTGTGTATGATGTGTGCTTGTGCATATGTAGGCAGTCATGAAGTTCATGTCCTAATTCACAAAGCGTCTTTTGGCTGTATTTATTGATAATCTGGGGTTTTGGCTTTGGTAGGGTTTTTTTGGTGTCCAAAAGAAAAGACATTTTACTATCTTAAAAGAAGTCCAGCAAGGCACCAGTAGGCAGATGTTAAGGCAAAACACCAAAGAGAGAGAATAAGGCATTCGAGGTTATCGTTGTGTCTACTCTGCTTCTGTTAATCATAATTTTTCAGTACTTCACATGAATTAAATTAGAATTCTTTTCTTTAACAGAAAAAATGTGAACGTTACTGGCCTCTGTATGGAGAAGCAGCTGTAACTTTTGGACCATTTCGTGTTTCTTGTGTAAGTATAAAGCTTTAGAAAATAATTTTGGAGGATTTAATGATTTTGTAACTTAGAATAACTGTTCAACGAATAGTTTGTATTACAAAACAAATGCTTTTTAATTTTCTGGTACCAAATTTTACACAAAGACTCTCAAAGGAATGTAGTGGAAAACAATGTGTGTGTTTAAGCTGTGTGGTTTTTTTAAATCCTCCATGATTTCTTCTCTTTTTTATATTTTGAAGTAGGAAACCTGTGAGCCTTGGTCTTGTATCTTTTTATGTATCATTTCTTTAGCTTTACATGATGTGGTTTTGAATGTACCATACGCAAGAAACAAATAATATTTGTACATGTTCTTTCTGTCCATTCTGGATGTGCATGAGAAACGACAGTAATGCTGGAATAGGTTATTTTCTTTTAAGTTACATAATTAGCATGAAGAAAGAAAATGGAAACTAAACTTTTCACTTGTTTTTGTTGGTAACAGATACAGGTTTATTTGGAACGACTTCCTTTGTTTCTATTGTTGCTTTTAAAATCAAAACAAAAATGAGTAGCAGATCACTATGAGGTCTGAATCTTTTCCTGGGGAGTTCCCTGGGGGATAACTGTCAAGTAAGCTATGATCGCAGAAAGATGGAGGAAACCTGAATGTTTCTGTTGCATGTTGTGTTGGTGTTATCAGGAGTTCTGATCACTGAGCTTAAGTACTAGAGCCTCTTCTAGTTCTGATACTTGCTCATAAATGGTAACAGAAGGATATCTGGCAGATTAATAGGCAGGAAGAGGGACTGTGGATATCTCCTACACCAAGCACAGCAGGGAATTGAAAGTAATCATTCTTTTGGCACCTGTCCTCTTGGCATCACACAAGATGGGTGTGGGTTTCTGCAATCACCTTTCCTTGGTAGTGAAAGCTGGATAGTGAAAGAAGTCATGGTGCAGTCACCATTTCACAAAAGTGGACTGCTTACATACCAGAAATTCACTTCATGAATTGTGAAGTTTTCAGGGTGTGAGTGAGGATGTGGTATGTGGGAGCATAGCCACCAAAATCAATATGATTGGCATTCCTTAGGTGTGGGATAGTATCCAGTTTCCTCTGTACACACCTGTTTTATGTATCTTTATTCCATCTGGCCTATCACATTGTGTTCAATGACTGCCTAATTACTTAGGGAAAGAGAGTAGAAAATAAGCCATATATAGGGTGATCCTTCTCCTTGTTTTTGTTGTCAGCTTCCAGCAATGGACTAGCAGGACTTCCTTAACTGGATGTTGCCTCTGGATTATCAGTATTTTTATAATGGAGTGGATGATGAATTTGACAATTTTTTTTTTGTTTGTTTGAGTTTTGACTTCTGTCACTTACACTTTCTGACATTCACATCGTTGTGTTGTTGGAAGAAAACACTTCTTTGTGTCTTTATTTTTAATCTTGCCACCTGGTAATTTAATCAGGTTCTATTATGTTCTATTAGTTACTATTAGGATATGAACAAACCTGGCACGAAAGTGTTGCATATAACTGTCGTCAGTATAAATTATCTTACTGTGAACTTTTTACACTGCAGTTCATGATTGGCCTTTGCCGGCTCATTTATTCTAAAACAGTGGAATTGTTCCATTCCAGATAGATCTTAAAACTATTTTGTTTCGGTTTTTTTCCTTCTCCTTAATTCAGATGTATGTGGGTTTGGATGTGAATTGCTGCTGTCTTCTAGCTGAAATGATTTAAGGTGTTCAGAAAGAGCTAGCATGCCAGTTTATCAAGCTCTTCTTAATACTACTTTGAAATAGCCTACCAAGAATAAAGTACACTTCAAGTTCATCTTTGTGTAGAAAGCATATACTTAGAAATTTTGGTCTATAAAGATTCTCAGTCGCCTTTGCCTACTTTAAATTGATTTAAAAATTGGCTTGTGAGTTTGTTTTTTTGTGAGTTTTACTTTTGTTTTTTTGCCCTGTACCTAGTAAGTGATGGTTGCGTACCTGGTAAGTATTTGTGAAAAGGAACTGTGTGTATGTTGTATTTGACTTCTCAGCTACAGCTGAGAATATCTTACCTTTGGATACAATGGTGTATATGGGCTCCATTTGGTGCTAGTTACGCGCTATCTCCTTTAAACCTGCAAAGTGTTGCAATTGTTTTATTGATTGGAAAATGGTAACATCTCAGTAGCAGATAGAACACATTAAAGCATATATGCAGTCTCCTAAATTCACTGTGGGAAGCTGTAATGCTAAGCTTTTGAATGCATCTTCAAATTGTGATATTACTGATGTTTTAGGTACAGTAATACTGTTTGGTGTCTACAGTATAAGCTTTCCTTGATGTTCCAAAGGCATATTTGAACATCCTGGGAGCCTAGAAGCTATGCTTTTTGACCACAACCAAGATAATTACAATGATCCATTCAGATGCATCCTTAAGTGAAAATAATAAAAGGGGGGAAAAATGAAATATGTCATAGGATAAAGTGATTAGAGGCTGAAGTTTATACAGCAGAAGTATTATAGAAGGATGCCTGTGAGAGGCAATCTGTACATTAAATAAATGTATGGAGAGAAAAAAAGCAAAAGCAGTACTTTGAAATATTCTTACAAGGTTTACTGATGGTTTCAGGAGCAGGCTAGACACTGGTTTGGAAACTCACATTTTTATTTTAAGTAAAAGTAACATCTTTCACTGTATCTTGTGTAGCAAGCTAAGTTGCTGCTGGTTTAAAATCAATATTTTGATTGCCCATCTTTTGGGGAAATTGTAGTACAAAACCAGTAAATTAAGACACCTGAGTTTAAAGTTTGGGGTTTTAGTTATATTCTGTATGCTGTATATTAATCTTTTTTTTTTTCCAATTCATTACTGTTTTCTCATGTTTAGGAAGCTGAGCAAGCAAGAACAGATTACTTCATTAGAACATTATTACTTGAATTTCAGAATGTAAGTATATGATCATTTCTGGTGTCAACTTTAGTGGTTGCTCAAAGGTTTCTAAAATGATACAGTGGAGGAAGCTCCTGAAAATATCTTCACTTTTTTAGTTAAGTGTGTATGTCTGTATGTAAATCATCAAGTTTAGAAGTGATGTTAAAAGCTTAGTGTATAAGAAAAGAGTAGTGAAACCCTTTCCTTGTCTTCTATATATGTTCTTGTTTAGCCAAAGTTGTGTGATGGTCTTCAATAGCATGTGTTAAGAACTACAAAGCTACTGTCACCCTAGGAGAATTTCACTGTTTACCCGAACTGAAAATATGATGACAAACTGAATAAGACTTTTAAAACAAACAAACAAAAAGCAAACAACCCCACCCCCCCCCCACCTGTTTCCTTTAGTTAGTTTCTTTTCGGGTGAAGTCTGTGTGCTAGTTAGAATTTGCCCTATACTTTGACTTATTGTCATTGTTTTACAATGTTAAAAAGATACTTCTGATGCCCTTTTCAATATTTGTATTGCCAAATAAATAAAGCAAGAATGACAACAACTTAGTGATTTCCCCCCCAACCCCCCCCAAAGTTTCTCATTCTAGCTTGTAAGAAGTTACTCTTCTTGTAATTGAAATACATATAAAAATGTGGAACATTCTTGATTAAACTGAGTTGCACTGTCTTTTTGCTTGGGGAGCTTTTGGATGGGAGAATAGTATGTAATATATTCAAGGGTCAAGATAGAAATGTGTTTTTAAAAGTGAGCTCAAGACTTTGGAATTCTTGAAGATTTGATATGCTAGTGTTCAAGATGTAGAATTGGCTTACCAGACAAGTATTCAGTAAACCAATTTATTTACAGTATTTGTTAAGTTGGCAACTGTAAGTGGTTACAATTAGTCTCTTTATGGAAGAAACTGAGTTTATTCATCTTAGTGAAAACTTGTGACAAACTACTGTAACACATGAGACCTACTTCATAAACTGAGTTATGTTAAGTGTGAAAATTGTTATATTTTCAGTGAAATGAAAGCACTTGCATTTTCATGTAACTGTTAAGAATGGATGATTTAAGCTTTTCTTGCAAAAATATACTGAAGTGTCAGGTTTGAGGTGACTTTATTTGTCTGCAAAACAACTGTCAGTAAATAAGTGTAGAGCTGTCCTGGAAAAATGTGAAGGTTAACTGAGGAGATATCAAAAACCCCAAAGCAGAACCTAGATTTCTTTTAATACCTGAATAGCATGAGAACTGGTTACTTCAGAAACTCTAGCTAATTTATATTTTGCTTGCATATACTATACATGCAAATCATGTTTGACTACTTGACTTCCCTGAGTTCTGTTCCAGTTAATTTTTATAGGATGCCTGTGTGCTACATAAAAAAAAAAAAGTAGTAACAAAAAGCTACAGTTTGTGCTATGCTTTCAATCTTAGCAAAGAGCCCAAAGTTTATGTTCCTTTAAGGAGTACTGCAGTTGAAAGGATTAACAAGATATGTTGATATTCAACTTAGGCAGATGATAAAACTATCTTTCTTCAGACTTACCTGTGCTTCGGGATTTCTATGAGCACACAGAAACCCCACATTTTGGTAATGAACTACAGATTTCATCTTTCTTTGAGGAATTCTAAGTGTAGCCTTGAACTGGGGAGGAAAAATAGGTATTTGTGGTATAGAGTAATATCCTTTTAAGTTCCTTTTCTGGTTTTCCAGAATAACAAAAAGTTTTGTCACTTCTTTAAACTTTTTGATGGAGTATCATACAAAATACTATGCAAAAGAATTTTAAAATTCATTTCAATATACAAAGTTACTCTAGTTTCTATGAGGAAAACCAGTTTGAAACTTGAAGATTATTTTAAGCTAAAACACCAGGTTCTTTCTTAAAGAGTAGCAGTAAAAAAGGACTATGAAGATTCCTTTTCATTTTTAATTTCCATATAAAAGCATAAATTTGGATAATTCTTTTTCCTGGCAGTTCTGCTAATGTGAAAAATCACTGGTTTTGTCTCTTTAAATGTAATTAAGTGAAAGTTCTTGGTGAGCCTTATTAGGCAGCTGTAACTTTTCCTCCTCCTTACTGATGATGTTGGTTTTACGTAATTACTTGGATTTTTAAAATGTCTTTTCTTAGGCTGAATTTTCTCTTGGTTTTACTAGCAACAGTGCTACCACGAGTCTTACAAAAGTAAAGCATCACAAATACTTGGTTCAATTGGAAGATAATATAAATTTCCATGCTCAAGAAGCCCACTATGTTGCTTCTTAAATAACTAAATAGAAGGTAGTATAGGTCTTGAAACTTGTAACCTGTAACGTTGATCAAAAAGTCATGTGCTTCTCTAGTACATTTCTTTAAGGGCATATGAGAATCCAGAGGTGTGACAACAGTGTGGAAAGGGGCAGTAGAACTAGTTACACTGCAGATGATTTAGATAATGATGAGAAAGAGGATTTGATCTTCCAGGGATTCAGGTAGCTGAGTGACTAGGCTGTTCCAAAGCTTGCTTCTCAGCTTGTCTTTTAGTACATTTGTAACATGAGCTAAGTAGAATAAAAGTGTACCTGCTGTTGCAAGTGTGATCCATGTTTAGATACCACCTGAATTATTTATCTCACTTTCTTAATTTCCCTCTGCATGTGCATGTACACACTTCATTTTGTAATGTGACAAAACAGTAACTATTCCCCGTCCCCCATTTTTTTTTCAATGTAAGTTACTGGAGTATGGTTGGAGAAAGAACCTTTCATGGTGAACTTTCCCTTTCTTTCTCCCTTTCAAAGTTTAAGACTGTAAGGACAGAGAATCTTTTATCACAGTGCAATGTTGTAGGACTTTTAACCCATATATTGTAAAGAGGGGCTTCTGTGAACTGCCCCATGGTGCTTTCTCCTATGCATTAGCAGCACTCAAAATACCACAGCATTTCCTTTTTGTTTTTCTAAGTGGTATAAGCTGTAGGATTTTTTTAATACAGTAAATGGCTTTGCTTGTCCACACTTAATAATGCAAAAAGTGAAAGTTCATTGAACTAATTATTTCTTGCAAACTCCTCAAATATGTATTATCATTAATGCCTTTCTCCCTCCCTTTCCCTTAGGAGACTCGTAGTGTATATCAATTTCATTATGTTAACTGGCCTGACCATGATGTCCCTTCATCTTTTGATTCTATTCTGGATATGATCAGTTTGATGAGAGAATACCAGGAACATGAAGATGTACCAATCTGCATACACTGCAGGTATCAAATATATTTATTTTTTAAGTTTATATACATTTAAACTTTTTTTGAAGTCTAGACTTTTGGTATGAGATGAAGTAATTTGATTCTAAATCAGTATTTATTTATTTAGTTTTCTAAAAAGGAATATTTCCTCATGTCAAAACTTGGCTCAAAATCATAGTCTTCACTGTCTTAAAACTTGTGACATAGTGAAATTTTGGTTCTACTTTAGTTTAAGACAGAATATCAATCAGAAAAGAATTAGTCTTTGAAAGGGAAATGATTTTGTGGTTCTTAAGACATTTAAACCCTCATTAGGGCAAAATAGACTTTGAAGGTCGTTGCAAATCAGATCTGGGAGTGAAGGCTCCATTTTCAGTTGGAGAGACTACATGGCAGGTGCATCACGACCTAAGAACTCTTCTGTCTGTCTTCTAGTGTAACAAAAAATATTTCTAATGAGCAGGCTGTATATTCTGGTTGGTAAGTCTTTGCTTCTGAGTAACAGTTTCATCTTGGATCTGAAATATGGCTAACAGAAGGACTGTTGAAACTAAACTGCCATAAAAATGTTTTGGTGAATTGACAATTTCTGGCAATTTGTCTGGAAGTTCTTGCCTATGATATTTGATACTTTAAGCAACAAAAGTTAATGCGTTATGTGCCAGAATAACTGAATTCAGATTCATAAGCCAGGTAATATTAGATTGTTGGGGCTTATTAATTATTTAGAACTTGGTTATTCTCTTAAAGTGTATAGAAATCTACTGTCTTTAGCTGCATTCTTTTTCAACTTGTCACTTTTATGCTTTTGGACCTCAATTACTTTAAAAACTTACTTAGCACTGAAATCCATTTCACTTTGTCCTGTTTCTCTTGAATGTCAATGTTGTAAAGAAGCAACCTTCACAGCTGCAGTGTAATTATAATGTAACAAGTATACATCTGTTAAAACTCTTTATGTATGAAATAGAGACATTCATACTGCTAGGTGGGATAAATGTGATAGTTCGCTGTCGTTTTTTATAACTTTGATTTAAGTTTTTTGGATAACAAGGACAAAATACAGATATGATACTAAATCAGAAAAATGTGGGAAATCTTTAAACGTATTCTGTTCTGTCATTTAACATATCTATCAGTAAATTTTGACAAAATCCTTACTGTTGAAGCAGTGGTAACTAGGAATAGTGTGACAAAAGCGGCAATAAAGATGTCAGCATTGAAGCATCTTTCCATGATTGCAATTCCAACTGGCTATGAAAAACTTGCATTAAAAACTTCAGTGTTCCATTTTGAATTTTCACTGCTAATTTTTTTATTTTTAAGACAGCATAATGGCAGATTGAGTTTAAAATGATAATTGAGAGATTTTGATATTTGCGATTGTGTGGACTCTAGAAACATAGAGGTTATAGTGTATATTTAACAAATTAAAATAATTTCTAACACACCGTAACTGTTTATGTTCATAGTGCAGGGTGTGGAAGAACAGGAGCCATCTGTGCCATAGATTATACATGGAATTTGCTTAAAGCTGGGGTAAGGGATCTTAAAAGAAGGAATTTTTTGGCATTCTGTCATTTCATAACAGTGATTGAGCTCTCAAATGTTCTAAAATAGTGATATGTGTAAGACCAGAACTTTTTTGACAGGTTGAATGTTTGGTTTCATTGCATTCATGCTTTAGTATGTACCTAATTTCCTTTGACAGCAAGTTTTTATCTAAAAAAGTCACTGTAAAATTACAGATTTTTTAAAATATATTTCAATATAAAGTGATTTTTTAATTCAGCTTTTTCAATGTCTCGGCTTAATCTTGCAGCTCTTGAGGCCTGATACTTGAAATATACAGGAATAACTTAGTTTTGTGGTTTTTCAGTTTTGAAGCATCATTAATGTTGCAGTGTCATATTAATGCTTTCATTGCATGTCTCATTTTCAAAATACTTGAAATGCTCTCATCTGTTCTAAATCAAATGTTTAAAACCAGTTTTGGAGAGGAATTGCTTTTTAAAAAAAATTTTTGTAGCTGCAATGTGGAGAGAACAGATTTGCTTTACCTACAGAAGTTAAACATACTTTTGGATGTCTGACAATTTTTGTATTGCTGTTCTGACAAACAGTTTTGTCAATGTAATTGACTTTCTTCTATGTTTCAGAAAATTCCTGAAGAATTCAATGTATTTAATTTAATACAGGAAATGAGGACACAGAGGCATTCTGCAGTACAGACAAAGGTATAGCTTGATTTGAAATAAATCTTTACAAAGAATGATGGTATATTATCATATGATAAAGATCTTGCGCACTAATTTTTATCTGGTAATCTACTATAGGAGCAGTATGAACTTGTCCATCGAGCCATAGCACAACTGTTTGAAAAGCAACTGCAAAAATACGAAAGTTGTGCAGATTGGAAGATTGCAGATGGAGTGGTAGGTGTCTCTCCTCTGAGTTGTAGCTGTTAGCTTCTGGTAAAGATTTTCCTGTACAGTCTATTTTTTTTAAAAAGTTAAGTGTTCAATGGTTGTAAGGCATGTACAGAACTTGTTTGGACTACATGTGGGTTTTTTGCTGAGTAGGGACACCTAGCCTGTACTCAGCTTACACTGAGGACCTGGTTGTAAAAGTAAAGTCAGATAATTAAAGCAATATTTACCATGTATACCAAATGCAATTGCAATGGGGGAAGCAATAGAACAAATTCTAGTATGGATGAAATGCAGGACTCTAATTAAATATTTAAGTTGTGAAATGTGCCCTTGGTGAGGTGGCAGTAGCTGACAGCTGATCTGTTGCTTTGATTGGTAGTACTTACCCCGATTTTGATATATTGGCAAATGAAATTTTGTCTAAGCCTGATCTTCTGCAAATTACTTGTTAAACAGTGTGATAAAGAGGAAGTTAAATAAAACTCCAGTCTGCATATACATATATTTATATATAAATAGACTTAATCTATATACACATATGTGTATTTATTTTTATCTGATCTCTGTTTAGGTTAAACTGTCTTGAGAGGGAAAAACTTCATTGAATTTTTCTTTTCCTTCTCCCCAGTGTGGTGTTGGGCCCAATTTTAAACCAGCCAATAAGCATTAATGTGACACTTGGATATTACACACTGTTACAGACTGCCTTGGTCTTGGCCCAACCCAGCCTTGATGTAGTTCAGCATGACTAAAAGTGCCTTTGTTAAGAAGCTTCATACTGTACCCTTCTAACAAAGGAAACAAAAAAACCTTGGAAAAATTATATTCTTCATTGGTAATCACAGTATTTGAGGATTTTTCTGTCTTTCTGTCCTTACGCTTTCAATTTCTTGTCCCCTTTTTTATGTTTAAATATTTTTTTCTTGGCTACTAGTGGGTACAATGTTAAAAATGGCTTTTTGGATCAATATATTCTTTCTCTCACCCACAGTCCAGAACTGCGTATCACGCTTTATCCTTGGACTGTATTTTGTTTTTTCAGTAACTTTATCTGTTCCTTCAGTACCTTAGTGGTGTAGGCTTTATTGCTCTTTAGAGGGCTATGAGTAGTATCTTCAGGACCATTTGAAATATCTGGAAGCAATTTTAAGTCTGCCTTTATTAATAAGCAGCCTTTTAATTTTGGGGGTATGGCTGTTCTATACTGTGCTTTCTAGGAAGCCTAAAATGTTTTTCATTCTTAGAAAAAAGGCGTATACCCTTCTGTTAAGTCCTAGAATTTATATCAGTTCCTGCAATAAGGTCTTTAGTTATGACAAGAAACCGGATGGACTAAGTGCAATATGTATAGGGCAGGCTCTTTTAATCTGTTATTAGTCTGATATTTGGCCTAGCTGGTCTGTGAATTTTCATTTTATTTCTCAATGAGAACAATAAGGTTTGGAATGTGCAAGTTGATTAGCTTTGTAGAGAAGTGATTCCTAACTATTGAGCTTTGGTCATAAAATAATAGGCAGATCAATCTACTCTATCTTCTGGTTATTTGACGTTGATCTGACCTGTGTCTGCACTCTTACATAGAATCAAAAATTTCTCTTATTATTTACATGTATTCCAGAACATCTGAATAAGGGGTTGACACGTTATGCTTATACCATGCCTGTAACAAAGGCAAGTGCTGGCTGTAGCACATCTTAAGACATCTGAGTGACTGAATAGTAAAACAAAAGCAAATAGATTATGGATAGGTAACATGCATGGGGGCAAGACGGAGAATTCCCAACTCTGCATATGCAATGATGGAGTGTGAGTATTGAAGTTTTGGTTGTATATGATCTTGGTTATAATCAATAAGTTGTAAAGGAAATTGAACTTTAGCAATTATTTGGAAACTAATAACAGCAGAGAACGTAACGTGATTTTTGTGGATACCTTGCAACTTAAAAACTCCTGCAGGTCTGTTCTGCTTGCCTCGAAATTGTATTACAAAATCCAAGCATTAAAAATTTGGACAAGGATCAAAGGTGTCAGAAGTTTCAATCTAAAGAACAACCAGATTGAGCTGGAAAATAAAAGGCTGAAGTTATATATGATAGAAATCAGCTTTTCACTGTTACTTAGCTTCTATTAACCTTTTCTAAAGGTTATCAATGAGACCTGGCAGACTTGATATAAAAGGAGATAGTTCTTCATGCAGCATGCAACTGCAGAGCTGCTTGCAGCTGAAAGCTTGTAGCTTTGAGGTGAATATTTCATCATGTTGGAATCTTCTTCTGTGAATTTGCCCAACCTCTGACCTATGAAATTCCAGAGTTGCAAACTGTTGGAGAACATTCTAGGGAAGGATCCCTGTGTGCCTGCTCCATACTTATTCTTCCCTGTAAGTTTTGCCTCTTGGTCACTGCTGGAAACAGGGCAAAATGAATTTTTCGCTCTGACTAGATACAGCTTTTTTTGCATTAGGAAATTATGCTTTTTCATATTGTAGCTTGAACACTTCTGCAGGAGGGTTGAGGTAAAATGTCTTATAGGTAAAGAGTTTCTGTATCTAAAAATTTGGTACTTAAATTTGCTATTATTCATTCGTTTGTTAGGAAATTTGCCTTCAGGCGATTAACTGGTGTAGGCTTGGCTTCTGTTTTAGTTTTATAAGGTATTCTACGTCATATATCCAATTAAATATTTGCTTGTAGCTTTAACCTCCTTCTCAAAATTTTGAGGCTCACTTGAGACAGTGTTTTTGCTATTCTGAAAAAGCTTGCTTTTTTTCCTCCAAGGGTGTTACGTAGCTTCTGTTGTATGTAATATCTGTTTTTTCCCAGAAATGTTGGGGTTTTTTTAACTAAGATATATCCCAGAATGTTTGGCTTTTAAAAGGAAACACACTCTGATGCAGAAAGTTTTCAAATAACTTCATTACATATAATGTAATATCCTAAGGCTCCTTCCTGGATCTTACTCTGTCTGCAGATGGTACAGCAACTGTGGAATGCTGTACATGTGAAGGGTTTTAATTATGTTTAGTGGAAACAATTCCAAATAAAAGAATGTGCCTGCTTTGGATATATTACTGTTAGTTATATAGGAGATACTACTTCACTGAAGAGGAAAGTTTCTTTGGTTTATTGTATTTTGATGGTACTCTGAAGACTTGGAATACTCTGTAAGGTTGGTTTCATGGTTCTGTTGTCCAATTGCTTTTCCCATTTCAAGCAGTGTTTGAAATGAATTGAGTTAGCTAAGCCTTGTAAGCAGTGTTTGCCAATAACATCACAATAAAAAGTTAATCTGATTGGCAACGAGTAGCAGTATTCATAGGGAAGTAGCTTAGACACAATCCTGAACGTGTGTTTCTGTGAACTTGCCAGCTTTGCCCTGCTGGAAACAATACTGTAAAAAGTCAACAAAAACAACACATGCAGTGTTTGAAAATAGGTTTATAATAGGGTTAGAATTTCTATTAGCATTTGATAGAAGGATTCAAAACCATGTAGAAAATGCACATATGATATAACATAGTAATTGTATGCTCTTGCCATATAGTTATTTATACGTATTGTGAATGTATAGAGCTATAAATGTGCTTAAAATAATACTAATTATGTAAATGAAATATGAAGAAAAGCTTTCTTCAGATACCAGGTAGAGTACTTTCAGCAGTCCCCACAGTAGCCAGATTCCAGGGCAAAGATGAAACTGTTGCTCAGAAGCAATTTTTTTCTGATAAGGAAAGACTCAGATGCTGAATTTGATAATTGAAACTATTTCTCTCCCCCACGCCCCCATAGTAGGGCACTTTTAAATTTGATAGACTCGGCCCCCTTCTCACTGAAACTCTTGATCATATTGTCATGTATTTGAAGTCATTAACTGTGTGCTTCTCACAATCAGTGGTTTTGTTAGTACTGTTGTGAAAATACTACACTTGGGTTTGTGTTTGGAAGCTTTGAAACATGTGAGCTGATTAGTCTTGATCATCTGATAAGATACCAGTCAGGTTTGAGTAAGTAGAATATTTTGTGAGTTACTCGAGGCATCTCCATAATCCGAAGTGCACAACCATAGTTGTCTTGGGAAGTCTGAATCAGATGGAATTCCATAAAGTTGGATGTTCTGTACATAGAAGAAGGAAAATTGAGTGAAAGACAAACAATAAAAAGTTTACTATCTTTTTAAAAATATTTCCTGTTGAATTTTCTCTTGACAGCAACAAGCATGTTACAGTACTGCAAGTCCTTTATCTACCCTTATCCACTAATAGAAGCTTGTATTACTCAACACTTACTCCAAAATATGCCGTTGCTAGTACTCTCAAGTATCTCTTGTATTTCTTCCTGTAGAAGTGACAGAATTCTGTTGCTGCGGTTGATAACACTTTTAGAAGCTGTGGAGGAATCAACTGCTATAAGAAGAATATTGATATTCAAAATGTTAGTCGTTTGGAAACTAAGTGAAAAGACTGCTGTTGAGATTCTCTTTGCTGTTTTGCAGCTTGGAAGGAGATTTTTGGCCATTGTAGCATTCTAAAAAATCATATATGTCTTCAGAGATATTAATCTTGCTGCCTATGCTTGGAAAGTTTTATTTAATCTGAGTCATTTGGGTGTATCATTTCAGTCTGAAGTATTTCACATCCACTGATGCTCTGTGGTTCCCATGCTGCTTTATGATAAGGGCAAAAGGAATGCCTCAATTCCTTTTAAGGGAAACCATGAGATTACTTCTGCAAGAGCCTTTGCAGTAAATTTGCTAGTACTTTACCAGTACAGGAGGCTTCTGAATGACATTAAATGTTTCCACTGTGAGTTCCAAAAGAAAATTATGCATTGTAATTCCTGGGCAGAAGATTTTGAATTGTAGGCAATGCCTGTGGAATCTCAGCATAAAACTGTGATCCTCTATTTGCTCCAAGTTAGTGACAGCTCCGTTTGGTGATTAAGCCATTGGAGGAAGTAGGTGGGGAGAAGACCCATCTTTGGGAGATGATAGCACAGTTTAGGTCACCTTAGGAAGTTGAATTCAGACACTGCATCTGCCATGAGAATTCCTTGTTCCTCTGTGTTATCACAGGGGCATGAGTTACTCTGTATTGCTGTAGACTAGACGTAATTATGGTCATTTCATTTGTTAATATAGTCTTTCATAGATATACACACATTTCATATATATGTAATATGTGTGTGTAATTCAACAGAATACCTAGAAATTCTGAACTATGAGCATTTTCACTTAATCTTGGTAGCTGCTCCCTCAAATCAATGAGGACATTGGAACTCTCAAGCTGTTCAGCAGTTAATGCATATAGAGGTAAAGGCTGGGGAAAGCTTTTTTTTTTTTTTTTTACCTTATAGTGAGAAGCCTGCCACAGTAAGATCGGTGTTGTCTGTAAGAAAGCGAGGCACTGCACTGAACATGTGTTGACAGAATTGCACATTTGTCTGTATGATGACCCCTGTGAATTACATACGTTGTCCTGGTTTTTATAAGCTGATGATTTTTAAAATTGCATTTTGCCCGAGAATGCAACATCTGTCTAGAGAAGCAAGAGTGCTGACTGATGCCAGTAAGCTGTGATTAGAAAGACTGGAAGGCTTTTTCTTAATATTGCCATCTGCTCTTCTCAGCGGATGCGGCCATCCCAGTGAAATACCCTATATTCACTTCTACAGTTGAGCTGCCTCTGTTTTGCTCCATGCTAGTTGTTCTGCACGTTTGCCAGTTCACTTATTCTGATACATGACAGAAGGGGAAATCTGTGAGTTGGTATCACTCAAGGGTGCTCAAAATACTGGTTATTCACTATCTTTTGTGACACAGAACTGAGAACAAGCAAGACTTGCTCTGAGCGTTCAGCAAGCAGTATTTCTTCAGTTAAAAACAAGAAGAGATCCAGTAGTAACTGAGCACAATTACTTAAAAATGCTGCAGCACCATAAAGTTAATGTAAGTGCTGTTTTCTGTCTTGTGTGGATTAGTGCATTTGGTTACTGCCTTAAACTTTTATCATCTTCAACTTTTGAAGTAAAAATCCTTTACTTACTGGAGAATGAGTTGTCTAAAGGTGAACGAAGCCTTCACAGAAACATCAGTCTGTTGAGCTAATTAAGCAAAGTAGTGAAGTACCTCTTTTTTGGTGACGAGAGTTTATGTAACGTTTTTGCTCCTGATTTAATGTAACTAGAACAGAGTGAACTGATCCTGATTTTAACCTAATGCAGAAGTGAAAGCTTTTGAACACATACCTGCCTGAAGCCTTCCCAGTGTATGAGGTTGGGATAACCACTGACTTCTAGGGCTGAATTTAAAAGTACCATTTTGTGTGTGTGTCTTGTTGTTTGGTGTGGGTGGGTTTTTTATTATTTTTTAAGGAATTGTCTCTGTGGTTGTGTATGTGCCTCAGACATTTGAGTTTATACCCATTTTTGCAAGGTATATGCCTATGTTTTATTACTAGTATCAAAAATGGCAGTGCCTCTTCAGCTACTTCTGCCTGTCTCAACTAGCCACAGCTTCTTACTGTATAGGGTTCAGAAAAGCTTTGACATATGTTAGCTTCCTAAATGGGCTCTTTCTTCCGCCTGGGAGAAAAGCATATCTCAAGAAACATTCTGTTCACAAACACTTCACTTTACAAACATAGGATAGAGATGCAGCTGCTGGTTTGTTTTCTGGAGAAGTTAGTCTACACCACAGCCAACAGGCACACCCTTTCCCTTGCCAGTGCCTTTTAGAAAACTGAGTGCATAAATAAGAAATCTGTTCCTCAAAACTTCTGTGCAGGCGGAACTGAACTGGAATACTTTTCTGCTCTGTTGTAGGATGGAGAAGTTGGGGAGGAACTCCTCCTGTGGAGTTTCTGTCTTTCTAGTATCTCTCTGCATTAGTAAACTTGAATGTGCTGTGGTGCTAAAACAAGGCAAATAACCTACTCTGTTCTCAGGATGAAGTTATACTAGTTTCTAACTCTAGTTGCTAGTTCTTAAGATTAAGGAGGGCCCTTTTAGTACAGTATCAATGCATTTAGTGGTATCCACAGTAATGACGACATACGGGAAAGATTCAGAGATCACTTTGCACAACTCAGAGCAGTGGGGAGAAGTATGATGTGACCATTGAGCAGGGAACTGAATTGCTGCTGTTCGATACTGTGAGCCTCTGCATCTTTGACACCAACCTTCAGAATAGTACTCTGTCTGAATGTGGGCAAAAAAATTCATTTTCATGTATGCTAAGGGCAAAACGGTCTGTATGATCACCCATTACCTGATGTTAAAAAGCCTTACAAATAGCTTTCCTGCATATTTGAGAGGAGGCTGGTAGAGGGGTTGGATGTCCATGTTCCCTGGTAATGTTTCATTCTACCAGTGACTAGAAAAAAACCTCTGAAGTTATTTTTTTAATTGGCATGTCTGCAGTAGTTTGCAGCTACATTTTAAAAGCTTTTTGAGCCCTTAATGTTTTTCAGTAAGTCAAGGAAAACTGACAAGGGACTTAAAAGGGTACCTTTGTTCTTAGATAAGATAATGAGGGTCCTGCATTCAGCTGATGGATCAAGCATAGCATTCATAGTTGGTTTCTTTTTTTAATATCTTATTAGGCAATTTTTTCATTCTTTCTCTGACTTTTGGACACTGTCTTGATGACAGCATTTTTTGCTGAGAATGATTGTTAAGGTAGTGCTGATGCAATGCGTCTCTGAAGGTGATTGGCTTGCAACCAGTGTTGTTCATTAAGAAGCTGGAATGATAAAAACAAAAAAAAATTACAAAAAATATATTACATTTAATACATTAAATGTATTAAAACATAGCTCACAGTACGCTTCACTTTGAGAGGCAACCAGTGGATAATAATCATGTTGTATCTTACCGAACTAGGATCAGTTGACCTGATATGGCTATTAGTATTTTTATGCATTAGTCCAGGAAAACAAAAAATAATTTTTTGTAGAAGTAACAGAGACTTAAAGAAACAATGTATTGTGACATAAATAAGAAAAAAAAATTGAGCTATTTGCAAGTGGAGCAAGAGTGCTGTAATGTTGCAAAATGTAAAGGCTCAGATCTGGAAACAAAAAGGGCAGAATTTGGTTTGCAGCAGAGGCTTTGTGTGTGGTCTAGATGTCTAAGTTCCAAATGTGGTCAGTGGAGCCAATTGTTTTGTTACCTTCATCCCCAGCTTACTGGCTGGCTGCTTACTGGTGGATGAAAAGCTGGACATGAGCTGGCAATGTGTGCTTGCAGCCCAGAAAGCCAACTGTATCCTGGGCCACATCAAAAGAAGCGCAGCCAG
>JAVJGI010000060.1:75585612-75616829 GCA_035590275.1 Ibycter americanus | reverse complement strand
CAGTCTGGAGAAGAGAAGGCTCTGAGGAGACCTTGTAGCAGCCTTCCAGTACTTAAAAGGGGCTTATAAGAAAGATGGGGACAAACTTTTTAGCAGGGCCTGTTGTGATAGGGCAAGGGGTAATGGTTTTAAATAAGAGGGTTTTTTTAAAAAAAGATTCAGACTGGAACAGGTTGCCCAGAAAGGGGATAGATTGCCCATCCCTGGAAACATTCAAGGTCAGGCTAGATGGAGCTCTGAGCAACCTGGTCTAGTTGAAGATGGCCCCGCTCATTGCAGGGGGATTGGACTAGATGACCTTTAGAAGTCCCTTCCAACCCAAAGTATTCTATAATTCCACGAAAACTGACCAACCTTGTTGGACTGCTATGGGAGCTTCAGTTGTGGTTATGTAAAGTGAATCTCACTCAAAAAAAAATTAGATAGTTACAGCCAGTGGTCAGTGGGACAATGCACTTGCTGTGCAGTTTGCCTGGAAAGGGCCAACACAAACCATTGATACAGAACAATAGGGTATTTCTGCTGGAGTACTTCTGGAATATTGTTTTGGACAGCTAGTTAATGGAGGAGGTTAGTGAAGAACAAAGAAAGATTAGAAGATTTCATTTTTTTCTTCACAGGAAAAGCTTCACATAGTACACTGAGGAACAGAATTTGATAATGGACTCTTTCCACTAGCAGAGAAGGATATGACAACTGTTTTAAGAGTAGTAATGGAAATTACAAACATGTAACTAATGAATCTGAATTTAAGTGAGAGTAGTTAGCAGTTGAGAACTTCGTTATGGTTTGTCTTCCAAAGCTGAAATTGCTTACCAAATTCAAATACAACTATCACATTTGAAGCAGAAATTAACAGGGAATTCCCTCTGTAAGACCAGAGGTCAGCCTCTGTCACCCAGTCGGAACAGGTAGGCTGGCAGATAGTAGACCCTGGTGCATGAACCTGGTATTGTGCTTTGAGATACTTTACACAGATTTCAAATGTGGTTCTTTTTTAAAATTGCTTTTCAAAAGAAAACTCCTGCAAGAAAAACCTTTAGGTAAAATACATATTAAACTCAAGATAACACTAAGGTCCTTGTCAGTTTTGTTAGATCTTTGGCTGTGGCATGTGTATGGTAATGGTTGACAGCTTTAGACTCTTGCATGTTCTGTTTTTATTTTTATATATTTATACTTATTTGTACTGAATCTGACTAGGTTGGAGTCAATGTTCTTAATAGGTGCTCTTGGGGTGCTGTCTTTTAGATTTGTGACCAGAACAATGCTGATGACACACTCATGTTGCAGCTATTCCTGAACAATGTTTGCACAGTGTCAATGCTGCCTGTCAATGTCTGTGATCCCAGTGAACAGTCTGGGGGGTGTGCAAGAGGTTGGGAGGGGACACAACCAGGCAGATGACCTGAACTAACCAAAGAGATATTCCATAACACCGTATAACATCATGCTCAGCAAGAAAGAGGAAAAGAGGGTGAGGTTAGCCATCTTTTGCTCAGGAACTGGCTGGCCATAGGTCTCCCAGTGGGAGGTGGTGAGTGATTGCTTTTGCATCACTTTTGTTTGTTTTCTTTCTTTCTTTCTTCTCCCACTTCTCCTTTGGTTACTGAACAATTCCGTTTTGACCCACAAGTTGTCTTGCCATTCCTCTTCCCTCTCCAGGGGTGGGGTTGGGGAGGAAAATGAGTGAGTGGCTTTGTGGTACTTAGTTACCTACCAAGGTTAACCCACAACAGTATTTTAATGTGTATATACATATAAATGTGTACATATGTATGTATTTACAAATATATACATACATAAAATGTTATACTTATGGTCCTCCTAAAATGAAATAAAAATCTATGTGCTTTGAGTAAGTTAAACTTCATTGTATGCAAATGGAAGATGACTTGTGTTTTAGAACAATGCATCAAATCTTATCCACTTGTCGCTTTACAATAGCTGAAATCCTCACTTTCTTACTGTATTGTAGATTAGTCTTCTCTTCAATGGAGTGATTGTACAAGTGAAAATAATTTGACTGGAAAAATAAATGCTTTCAGTATGAATAATTGGGAGGGCATAAGGGAGCTTGCTCGCTACTAACCTGAAAGATCAGCTTTTGAGAATTTTCTCTAGTGGATTGTGCAATTACATGCTAAACAAAATGTTTAATCAGAAAAATTTGAAGTTGGATACACAAGATACAAAATAATACTGTGAATTTAGAGTAGAATTTTGAAATCATTCTCCAGATGATAGCCAAAAATATGTAATATTGTCACAATCGTTTTCAAGTATCATTACAGATCTTTGGACCTCACAGTTTAAGTATTGTGTGTATCAGCTTTACAGCCATGAATGAAAACTTTTTCTTTTAATCAGGATGAAAATAATACGGAGAATGCTGTCAGTTCTTCAGATGCTGAGAAACAGGATTCTCCTCCACCAAAGCCTCCACGGACCCGCAGGTAGTTAACTATGTTAATACGCTGTTGTAAGCTGACAGATTGACATGCTTCACAAATAAAAAGTAGAACAAAACTGCTCCTACTATAAAGACTTTTAAGATGCAATTTTTTTCCCCATTTATAGCTAGAAATATACATAATACAAATAGAAGTCTTGTAGTTGACTCTATAATAAAAGCTTTAATAACTTTGCAGAGTCTGAATATACCAACATTGCAATGACTACATGTGAGTAGACAAGCATACCCCTTTAGCAGTCAGATATGTGCAGGACAGGTTATCTTTAAATTTGTAGATCTCTTCCTTTTCAAGTGTAGCTAGTATCAAGTTAACTCTCATGTCTGTACTAAGTAAGGATGAGAAGCCACTAAAGACTTTCGCTGTATAAGATAGGAAGCTTACTCAGAGAGGGATAATTAATCCTTTTAATGCTTGCATTGGCCTACGAATGTCTTGGGGAAGGAGTGCTACAAAGTATAACTTCTAATTGTCCCTTTCTAGGCTTCTTTTATGTCTGTCTGTTTTTGGAAGTTACAAGTATCTTTAGGCTATTTATATAAATCAATATTAAACTGGAATTTCATTTACTTTTCTTAACTCACCATGAAGCATCTAGCTATACTTGTTTTGCAGAGGTTCTGGAATTACTGCCTTTCAATCTTCTATCACCTTGTAATGCTTTAATGTGATTCATATTTGCTGTACAATATGTGAACATAGTCATTTAGCTTAACATCTATCTGTATTTGAAGTCAACATAAAAAAATTCAAATATTACTCCTTGGTTATTATGAAGGTAAACATAAAGGACAACTCATGAATGCATACATACATCAGCACCTTATTCTAGAAACTGCTTGGCTTTGCAGTTTGTGATCATTTCCTATGAAAGTCACCTTGAACTTAGGTCTATGTTAAATTTCTTTGGAGGACTTAGAGGGAGGTAGAAGGTGTTCTTTAATAGACATGTTTAACTATTTTCAGATTAAAGCAGGAAGAGGGCATAAGTAAGTTTCTTTGACTTTGTTGCTGTATATAAGACTGTAAAGAACCAAAGTTTTTAAATTATGATTTGGGACTGTACATGATTTTACATGACTGTACAATTCTATATTTTACTTCCAATCTAGAAGCAATGATTGATACTTCAGAATTCAGAAGGAACATCTTAATACCTTTATGGAATAGCCCTTGAAATATTTGTGAATTTAGTAGTTCATACTAAAGTATTTGGGAAAAGGGGTTGTCTGTTTTTAATCAGGCGTGATTATAGAAAATTCATTTTTTTCAAGTTCAAATGCAATTTGAAAAAAAATATGGAGAAATGGAGACATAAACTCCCCCAAAAAGATGAGGTAACAATTTTTTGTATGCAGTGAAATGAAGAGCTATGTGCTACTGTCTGAAGGAGAAGAGGTGAAATACTGTAGCAGTTTAACTTTTCTTCAGATTATGCTCAGACTTCAATCTAATGACCTTAAAATACATTTCAAGGGTTATGTGTAATTCTGTTTCATTTCAAGCCCTGCAGAACCCTCTCTTTGCATCTTCTGCAAAGCTAAGATAAAAACCATTGATTGGTGTTCCTTCTTAGCAGTCTGATTTACATGTCACAATTAAAGAACCAAAAAGCCTCGTGTAACTAACTTTTACAGGAAAAATTCACCAGTTGGTTATTTTTATTCATTCCTTATACTTGCATACGAATTATCTGTAGTATGGTTTGTGACAGCTTCACTAAACTGCAGCTTTTTTTTCACATGGATGGGAGTGATTTAATGCTTAAGTAGAATAATGTGATTGTCTAGCTTCAGCCCGCCTACATTGAGTTTAATTTTCCTATTTTAATTATGAGAGAGGATATAGAGTTTGATATCTATTTTTGGTTGGTCATAGCAGCTGCATTCCATGACCTTGGCATCACACTCTTTTATTTGAAAATAAAACTCTACAGTATGCTGCATAAAATAACCATGGATTACTTAAGGGTGTTTTTTCTTTTGAACACTGGCCAAGTTTTATTTAAATTTGAACCCATGGTGCCCAGTTTTAATAATAAAGCTCTTTTCTATTAAGGCTACAATGGCTTAGATTTTAAAACATTCTAAAAATTAATCATGTATGCAGGAAAAGGAAGAATAGTGTTGCTATAGCTTCATTTTGGTTTTGTTTTTTTCCATGTGTACATTTTTAGTGTAAAGTTGTGAGGGCTTTTTTTTCAAATTATAATTGATTTTTATTATGACAAATAATTTTTAAAAGTTGTTATTACCTAATGCATGGTTTGCCTGACAGCTGAGAAGCTATAACACAGGTCTTTGGCACTAAGGCACTGTATCAGCTGCTCAGGTTGTGTGGCAATAAAAGTGTATGAAAAAGCTGCCTTATCACCTATTCTATACAGTTCTGTATGAGGAAGTGCTGAGGTAGTGAAATTACAAGATAATCAGTAGTAGTTGTATAAGAAGAGACACTTCAAGGCGGAGTTATGAGAAGGCTTTCTATTTTTTTTATCGCACTGTGTGATTTTACCAACATACTTGAGAAATGCTTGCTGTTGCAATATAGAAAAGTAACGCAGGGTTAATTTAAAGGTCTAATACAGGAAAGCTTACTTCTCAAATGGTCTGGCATTCTTTGGTTCACTGCTCCTTCTGTCTCAATAACCTTTTTCATCAGCTTCCTATTAGTTTCCTGTTAACTTAAATCAAGCTGGTTTTACTATACTGTCCCCTGTTTGTAATAATATTAGTAGTTCATCTTCAAATAATTTTCTGCCTCTGGGGGGAGAAGTGTCTATAGATCACAGCTGTTGAAGGAAGTGCCCAGGGAAAGCATTATGCAGCAGCCCAAAATGCCCAAGTTTTCTGGCAGGAGTTTTAGAAAAAGCTACTGCCAAACAAAGATGTCTTAAATGTATACATATCGTAATATTTCTGCTTTGTAAAAGGAAACAGAAATATTTCTTGCAATACAGACATGTGAAATAATAATACTATGATGTCAGTAAAATGGGAAAATTCTTACATATTCAGAGAAAACCAGGAAATCCTGGGTGGCATCTATTTCCTTTAAAAGACAAATTACATCAGAATTCTATTTAGGCATCTCTTTTTTCTGAGGACGGATATTCAATATCAATAAGGCAAAGAATGAATTTGATATAGAATCTCTCATTTGATCACTGTAAGCTCTCATTTAAGAATGAAGGAAAGAAACTGAACTTCAAATATTATGGGGAGCATTTTAATAGCACTGTTTAGCTGTGTATGAGTATGATGAAACAACTTTTGGGTTGCCGACTTGTGCAGTATTTCCTGTATCAGCAGTTCTGTGCATACCTCTAAGGGGGCTGTTTGTATACATGTGGGGTTCTGTTTACGAGTGAATCATATGAGAGAGTGATTTCATTAAACAGTAATCAGCGAAGAGCTTTGTGGATTTTGACTGATATTATGGGCCTATAACCTTGTCATATCTAGTTTAATGCTAATTTGCTTCTTTAGCTAATTGTAACGCTTAATGGTATGTCTGTACCAGATAAGAAATTAGTTTTGCTGATTGCATGTGTAACTCTGGGTCAGGAAAATGAGGTCAATAAGGGAAAAAGACTCATTTTCAGTAGGAGGATTTAGTGGAGATTACTGATGAGTATTGCTGCTGGTAGAGGGGGCATGTAAATATTTGTGCAAGTGAACTCCCCCGCCCCCACAAATCGGGGAGAGAAATCCGAAAGGAGGGAAATTCTTCTGTCCTTGTTAGTGTATACTAAATTGGAGCGAGACTTACTTCTCTCTCTGCCCTGGCTTATCTTTACTAATTCAAGCAAACAACTTATTCTCAAGCTTGTTCATTTTTCAAGAATGTCTAGAGGCAAAAGAGTTCCCAAATTACTTTTGATTAAATTGTGTTGATGTGCTTTGTATTCCTCCTATCTTAATATAAAACAAAATAACAATATACAAGCACAGGGAGGGGAGGAAGAGAAGGAATCTGAGGCCCAACCCTTTGTGACAGGAATCAGACAGGCAGAGAATGAAAGAGGGCACCTGGGAGAACTGCAAGGGGATCTGGGATTTTCTAGATACAAAGATATAATAACTTTTAGAAGATAACTTAGAAGCTGGAGAGCTTGCAGTACTTCAGTGGATAGGGATTTGAATAAACTAAAAATCCAAATGGTTCTCTTCAGTTTGGAATCCCTTGTAGAAGGATTTTAATTCTTCTACCCATGCTGCTATAGCTTTGGTGCTAATAACATCACAAAGATGAAACTTGTGCTGTAGTCTGTCCCAGGACAGGTAGGCTTTCAGTTCTGTAGAAGATTAGTGTGTGAGGCAGTGTTGGGTGTCGTGTCCTGTCCCGTCCCGTCCCCCCCCCCCCTTTTTTTTTTTGACGTAGATCACGATAGTCTCGAGCATTTGCTCTGGCTAAGTCATTTTTAGGCCTTGCTTGCAAGTAGGGGAGCTAATAGTATTACTTTGATTTTGTTTGTGGTATGACATGAAGACAAGTAATGAGAGCCTGTCTGATGCCTTTCACTCGTGAATAGACAGGCAGGAATTCTTGTGCAACTGTGTTTTCTTCAGCCCTACTCCCTGTAACTCTTGAAAGCAAGCTCACTGGTTTTATTCCAGCGTAGTGGAAACAGCATGTTTGATACTTAAGGCTTTTTTGTGTTTCACTTAAATAATGCCCTTGGGGAAGAGGTAAAAATTTAATTTTTTAGCTATGGAGGCTTTTTTTATTTGTCAGCTATGCTCTTCAGTAACCTTCTGAAATATGATCAAGTTTTCTGAATCATTCTGGCTTCCTCTCTTGCTGTCTGACAAAGATAGGCTGACGTATCTGAGCAGTATGAGAAAAAACCTCACCATGGATTGCTGGATAACACAATACTGAAGGGGATATAGAATATAACTTTGTACTTTGCATATTTCTTACAAGCCTTTTTACTTGTTTTTAATGTAATGCTTTCTTATTAATGTTGGTAGAGAAGGTGGAAGATTCTTTGGCCCTAGAACTATCTTACTAGCCCACGTTCTCTCAAGTAAAAAGGCTTTTTCAGACTTAACAGGAGCAACAAAAGGAAGATGGAGACTTGTCTTGGAAAGCCAAGTACCTTAACAAGCGCAGGATACCAATGCTAGCCTTTGTCAGTCTTCAAAGTGAAGTGATTGTTTTATCAAATTTCAGAATATTTATTTTAAATATTTATGTTTTATCATAGAATACTTTGTGTTGGAAGGGACTTTTAAAGGTCATCTAGTCCACCCCCTGCAATGAGCAGGGACATCTTCACCTGGATCAGGTTGCTCAGAGCCCCATCCAACCTGACCTTGAATGTTTCCAGGGATGGGGCATCTACCACCTCTCTGAGCAACCTGTGCCAGTGTTTCACCACCCTCATCATAAAAAGTGCCTTCCTTATATCTAGCCTGAATCTACCCTCTTTTAGTTTAAAACCATTACCCCGGTCCTATCGCTACGGGCCCTGCTGAAAAGTTAGTCCTCATCTTTCTTATAAGCTCCTTTAAGTACTGGCAGGCTGCTATAAGGCCTCCCTGGAACCTTCTCTTCTCCAGGCTCAACCCCAACTCTCCCAGCCTTTCCTCACAGGAGAGCTGTTCCATCCCTCTGATCATTTTTGAGGCACTCCTCTGGACCCACTCCAACAGGTCCGCGTCTCTCCTGTGCTCAGGACTCCAGAGCTGGATGCAGCACTGCAGGTGGGCTCTCACCAGAGTAGAGGGGCAGGTTCATGTCCCTCAACCTGCTGGCTGCGCTTCTTTTGATGTGGCCCAGGATACAGTTGGCTTTCTGGGCTGCAAGCACACATTGCCAGCTCATGTCTGGCTTTTCATCCACCAGTGCCCCCAAGTCCTTCTCCTCAGGGCTGCTCTCAATCCCTTCATTCCCCAGCCTGCATTGATACCGGGGGTTGCCCTGACCCAGGTGCAGGGCCTTGCACTTGGCCTTGTTGAACCCCATGAGGTTCATGTGGGCCCACTTTGTGAGCTTATCCAGGTCCCTCTGGATGGCATCATGTCCCTCAGGCGTGTCAGCAGCACCGCCCAGCTCAGTGTCATCTGCAAACTTGCTGAGGGTGCACTTGATCCCACTGACTGTCATTGATGAAGACATTAAACAGTACTGGTCCCAGTACGGACCCCTGAGGACACCATTTGTCACTGATCTCCATCTGGACATTGAGTCTTTGACCACTACCCTCTGGATGTACCGTCAAACCGGTTCCTCGTCCATGAAACAGTCCACCCATTAAATCTGTATCTCTCCAATTTAAAGAGAAGAATGTTGTGGGGAACTGTGTCAAAGGCCTTACAGAAGTCCAGACAGGTGACATCCCTAGCTCTTGCCTTGTCCACTGATGTAGTTAGTCACTTCATAGTTGGAGAAGATGTGATATTAATAGCAAGCCTTTTGTTTGGTCTTGTCTGTCCATGGCTCTAAACAGCCTTGTTAATATTTTGGCAGTAGTGACGGCCAAGTCAGTCTAGGTAGCTGTCTGATTAAAAAAAGTTTGAAAGACATGCCTCTGACTTCTGATCATCTTATGTGTGTGACTGACTGTGATGATCCAGCTGAGACTTCTTGGAGCTCCCTTGCAGCTGCTGACATTTATTAGGCTTGTATTAGACTCCTGGTTTCAGACTGGGTTTCCTCTGTGAAAGACTTGTAGGAACGAGAGAGATAATGGTAGAGCTGGATGCTTTCTAACTGTTCTAAGCTGAATGGCAACCTGTATGTGGATGACAGACTTCACCTACAAGCTCTGAGGGTGTGGTTTCATTATGTAGCTGATGGCTCATTATGAGAATTTTTTCCTCCACAGAATCTGTCAAGTTTCTAGATTGCAAATACATTCTTATTCTTGATCTCAATTAGTAATGTATGATTAACTACTACTGCTATCATGGAAGATTCATTTAAATAGCATGGAAGCACAGGGCTTGAAGAATATAATCTGCACATCATCCTGCTGGTCCTTACAACGTGAGACTTATTACTGGCATGCCTTCTTCCAGACCTGCTAGATATGCAGTGTTCTCCCAGGCTTTACACAAATGCAGCAGGAGATAACATCAGTGGTCTGTCATGTAGCAGGTAGGAAGAGTTTTTGCCTTTTTGGAAGTCTCTGCTTTCTGGCTTTTGGTGTGTAGCCTTGAACTCATTTGCAAATAAAAGTCTGTTTCACAAGAGTACTGTGAACACTCTTCCGAGTAGACTCAGTTCTTCAGGTTGTTGGATCATGAAAGGAAGGTAGAGTCCAAGGTCTACTGGCAGCTTCATTTTCAAGGGAATAGGGTGTCCTGCTGTAACCTTATCTCCAATGGAAGGTTCCAAGTCTCCTGATGCAGAGCTGGATTTGGGTGATTTATGGTGCCTCTAACATAATTATCCCGAAAACCTAAAGGTAAATGTGGATTTGGCTAACTCCTGCTTGTTCAAGGTTATTCTAGTGCTGGGACCACCTGAACATGTCAGTAAAGGCTCTGTTACTCTGGGAACTGTCTGTTCCCATAACATGGTGGGGGGTGGATCATCTGTCTTCTAAATATCACTATGTTGGACAGTATGTGCTGGCCTGTATAGAGGGTTTATTACTTCCCCATGAAGGCTATCTTTGCCAACAGCAGGAAGTGATCTGAGCTTTGTACATAAAATGGGCTGGTTTCACAGCTCAAGCATGTGGCGAAATCACACTCTTTAGCAAACTGTTATCCATTGTGCTTTGATTTATTTGCCTAGAGTGAAAGTATGATTTCTTTAAATTATTTCATTGTATTTCTGTTCTTGTCACACACTTGTTTTGCACCTCAGTTACTACTCTGTTACTAGTCTTACAGTATGGAATTAAATATTTTTAAAGGCTCTGAATGAAAATGCCTAATTCCTGTTTGTAGACGAGACCTTAGTCAGTTGTGCAAAATGTTTGTAATCAAATGTTCTGCATCTAATCTGAAAGTAAATTGACCATATGCTTAAAGAGCTTCTCCTTTTAAGTAGCTTAAGATGAATTGTAATACTAAGGGCTGTGGTGTCACTAATATGCACTTTAATTTGGATCATATATTCTACTGTGAATGGTTTTTATACAGTGTGTACCTCATGTCAGCTAAATTTGGTCTGCATATCATTAGCCTTACAACTATGGAGAAACTATTAAATACACAAATATAAAAATAAGGTCCTCCTGGACACGTGCAGAAAAATAAAACTAAAGGATGATACTTGCAGGCTATAAGGATATTTTTTGTAAAGAATTTTTTCCTGGCTTTATTGAAAATTGAATTATGTATGACAAGTTCCTCTGAGCCACTTCTTAAGAAAGAAGAAATAAAAAAAGTACTGAAACCCTGCCACAAGAGGGCCTTTCTTACAGAGCCTTTGAAAAAAATGCTTCTGGGAAAGGATGTGAGCAATCTTTGAACTATCAGTGATGTCTAGTTGTGGCATGAATGTATGTCTTTGTGGTATTCTGAAAGATGTTTTGAGTGTGTTGACTTAGTTCTTGCCTACCCAACTAGTCATATTTTATAACCACTGTCTGTATGCAGTGGAAGCGCTGCTTGGTGTTCAATATTGGTATGGAAGCATTACTACTCTAGCGATAGATGGATAGACACCTAAAATCTTGTCAAAATACAGAAAACTTACACAACTGTGTTTTGGGATTTTTTTGTGCAGTTGCCTTGTAGAAGGAGACGCTAAAGAAGAAATCTTGCAGCCTCCAGAGCCTCAGCCAGTACCACCAATCTTAACACCATCTCCCCCATCAGCTTATCCAACAGTCACTACTGTGTGGCAGGACAATGACAGATACCATCCAAAGCCAGTTTTGCACATGGTTTCGTCAGAGCATTCGACAGACCTCAATGAGAATTATAATAAGTCAACAGAACATTCAGGGAAGAGTGAACCCAGTGAACGTGCAGAGAAAAGGCTGGAGCGCAACTTAAGTTTTGAGATCAAGAAGGTACCTCTTCAGGAGGGACCACGAAGCTTTGACGGGAACTCCCTGTTGAACAGGGGCCATGCAATTAAAATTAAGCCTGTGTCATCCTGTTTAATTGATAAGAGCTTTAAGCCACAGGAACAGGTTTCAGGGGATTTATTTGTAGATGCTTCTCAAAACTCATGTATGGAATGCAGCGTGCCACAGTCTAACACAGCCTTAATACCTTCGTCAGAAAGTCTGCAGAGTCAGCAGGTTTCTGATACTCCACCAAGACCAGATCGTCTGCCTCTGACAGAAAAAGGACATGCCACGTGGTCACTGCATGGGCCTGAAAATGCACTGCATACATCAGTGTCTGAAGACATCTCTTCAGACATCTTATGTCATGGTGTTAAAACTCTGGTATCAAACACCACAGTCGAACATCCTTCCACTGATAATGTTGATCGTACTACTATTTCTGTTCGAGCACCCCTCTGTTTTACTAATCCTCTTCATTCAGATGATTCTGACACAGATGAGATGAACTTTGATGGAGCCATGAGCAAAAGCGCATCTAATGTTTCAACCGCAAGTGCCACAGTTTCTGCTGCCACTAACACTGAAAACATTTCTGCCAGAAAAGTATTGCCAATGTCTATTGCTAGGCAAGACTTAACAGCTGTAACATGTTCTGAAGATGGTGAAGGTAGGTTTCAATATGGTTCAGAAGTGCTACTCTTTCACCTGGTTGCAACAGTTGGACAACATAAATTTCTTTACAGTGCAATTTTCTAAATGTAAATTTAAACAGTGCAGTATGGCAACTTCAGAAAGGGCACAAGTCTTTTCCTCTCAGATTTCGCTTTGCATGCGAGCTGTGTCTGTTACAAGGTACTACAGACCTTGATAAGCTGCTTCAAAAGCTTTATTGTGAGGTATGAATGCGTTCTTAATTGCAGGTTTCTATGTTACTGATTGGTGCATTTTTTTTCTCCATGTTTTCATGGAAGTGTCTACAATAATGGCAGTTTTGGGGATTTGAAGTATTTTAAACAGGCTTGTCCAAACATGTATCAAATTCATGCTTACTTGTTGATGTGCTGGCCCTAAAAATGTAGATGTAACCTCTTTTACTGTACCAGTCTTTGCAGTTGCTCGTGATTCAGCTCGTGCATTTTAATGGCATTGTAAATATTTAGCCCTGCTTTCCTTTTTTTTTTCTGTACATGGCCAGGGGAGACAAAGTAATATTGCTGTTCATCTCAAAATCAGAGTTCTGCTTTAGTAGTGTTTTGAAAATTATTAACTCGCTTTTAGTCTGTTGCTGCTGTTTGGAATTTTTTGAGCCAGGGAAGTGTGCAAGACTGCTTCTGCAAAAAGTTACATCATTTATCAAAGGCAAAAAAGTCCTAAAATGCGCAGATTCAGATTTCAGTCAAGCTGGCACATTTAGATCAGATGGAGGACATAGCTGGGAAGGACAAATTAGGCTTTGGTAACTGTCTGCACAAAGCCCAATAAAGCGCACAGTAAGGCTGTGGAGCTGAAAGGAGAACATGAGCTTCTGTATTTAGAACAGATTCTTGAGCTAGGAGCTCCTTACAGCGATGGCCTCGCTTCAGGAAGCTGTGCAGACTACGTGACTTTTGGAGGTGAAATGGGCTCTGTATGATGCAAGATGCAGAACCAGCTGAATTGAAAATACTTGCTTTGTGCACTGTTTTCATCAGAAGTCATATTCAGAAACGTGAACTACTTTGCAGCTTTCAACACAGTCTGTTTCTGTAGATTTTGTGATAGTATGTAGATGCACAAAACAATACTTGCACATACATATGTTTTGAGCCCTGTGATGCTTTAAAAATGCTCTGCATAGCTGGCAAAGCCCTGTGTGTCATAGTTACTTCAACATTTACACCAAGCAGTCCTCCTTAGATTTGTTTTTGGTAGATTTGCATGCTGTAGTATTTTTTTCCAGCACTGCATTTAGCCAGGCTTTTTTTTTTTTTCTTCTTTCCCAGAGCAATCATTGTTTATCACTGTTTGAAAATCATTACCTCTCTACACATCTCTTCATGTACATGCTGTAAGAACATGCAAATAAAATAAGTGATATGTCATAAATATGATAAAGAATGGGAGAAGGGTCACCCAAGGATTTGTTTCATGTAACTGCATATCAGAAACATCCTGAAATGACAGTACAGCCTTTGTGCTGCTGGTATGTTGCCAGTTTCACAGGAATGGCTTAAAATCTTTATATTAATGTTTTTATAATTTATCTCTTGTTATCAAAGGTGTATCCATTCACTTTTGAACAATAGTGAACACTTCCCATTTTATATTCAGGTTGCAGGTCTAGTAATCTCTCTCGGATTCAAGAACATAGGGTTAGATTGCTTTGCAGTGGTTCTAAACCATGTTTTACAGTGGGTTTTTCATTTTCATACTTACTCAGAACCTCTGTCTGAAGCTGGGATTGTGGGTCCAATCATCAGTGAAGCTTGTCTGTGAACATACTAGCACCCTAGTTGCTTAACCATAACTGTTGGTGTGCATGATCTTACTGCATAATTTAATCCTCTTTTTAATTCAGAAGAAGTGAAAAGTAGTACCCTGAGGTTAAAAAAAAACCAAAACAGCAACAACCCCACAGCAATGACAACAACAACAACAAAAAAACCAACCCCAAACCCCAAAACCTCACTTTCAGTTAGTGCATATTCCATAGTGACTTTATTTGCTGATTATATAGGGACTAATTCAATAAGTGAAGGATTTCTTATGCTGTATAGTAAACTTGAGATGGAGCAGGTCTCAGAGAAGTTTGAACACAGTGGCTTGTGAAACACAGTGGAGTTCCTGTCTGCTGCTGGCAGGGCAGACTGCATGGCTTCAGTAGTTGAGATGTGTCTTCATCATTTTATGAATCCTGTATAGGATGCAGTTGTAAGATGAGATGATTATTTTTTTAATGGCAGCAGCTACTTTGAATTATTTTAAACCTTTAGTATCTACTCCAGATTCCTTAGCAGGCTGGGGTGGGCGGGGGGCTTTTGCTGCTGGAACAACTTGTGTTAGTACACTCCTGAGAGGCAAGAGGGAACAGACTGGGGATAGGATGTGTTACTGGCACCAATGGTGGCCATCTCCTCTGGCTCCTGCTTACCCTTCTAGTTAGTAAACCTTGCACTAGACTGTTTAACCAATCTATATTGGTGCTGTGGGAGCCAGCCTAGGTGGGCTCTGAGATGGACTTGGGAAGCAAAACTGAGACTCGCAGCTTGAGAAAAGTGGTTAATGTGGAGCCTACCTAGAGCTCACTGTCGCACAGTGCAGTCCTGAAAAGCAGCGTTGCTTCATGTCCTTGCACCGTGCAATTTAGCTGTGCTGTATTGACTTCGGAAGTATCATTAGAGCCACTTCAGAAAAAGTAAGAATTGCTGCTCATCAGCAGTAAGTTACTGTCTTCAGCACAGCTGAAGAGCTCATACATATTTTCAACATGCTTGTTACCATGGTTTGGGAGCTTCATCAGTGGTTCTGTTAGTAGGCACCACTTGTGTATGGTTACAAGTATCTACAGAAGAGTTCAAAGAGCCAGTGTGTTGTGATGAGCTTAACTCACTTGCAGTGGCTGTACATAGAGATGTAATGAACTGCAATTTGCAATAACTACTGTGGTTACAGTTATTGGCAGGTTACTTGTTCAAGAAGCAAATGGTATCTCTCCAGTGCAGACTCAATTCTGCTTATCTTCTGTTTCCGAAAGAATGAAGAGAAAGTATTCATTGGAGTTGCAGAGATTTTTTTCCTCTAAATTATTTAGACTGAAAATGTATTTTACTTTCCTTTCTCTCATAACACACAAACTGATCCTACACCCTTAACACGAAGATAATGGTGTTAGCGTGAAGTTGCTCCCAAGGCATTAGTATGGTAAACCAAAGTGTTTTGTAGTATTCAGAACAAATTTTTCTCTTGCTTTAAATTTAATACCAAGTTTAGGATGATTTAATGCATAAAAAAATCAAGTTTTTAAAATACAGGAGGCAGATCTGTGTTCTTTTAACTTATCTAAATGTCATATTTGATTTAGATGCTGATACTAGTGAAGATTCCTCTCCCCCGCTCCCAGAAAGAACACCAGAATCATTTGTATTAGCAAGTGAACAGAGTGAGTTCTTAATGTTTTGTGATAACTGGGGATAAAATGTGAAAGGCATTTCACTATTGTATTTGAATGCCCCTGCTTTTTGGTTAGTGTTGGAACAGATTGTAAAATGGAATGAAATCTATCGTGCGTGATGGTTTATTTTGAGGTTTAACTTTCACAAGCCCTTGAACAAAGTCAAATTATTTCTCATTTTCTGACTAAGTACGATGTTACGTGATATTTAATAAGTATATTGGAGACTTCAATATTGATTTTAGTGGAGCTGGTTTTCAGTCTGAAGGGTATGGAAAGGAGATGTAGTGGGGAAATGCAATAGTTATGGGATTCCCCAGCTATTTCAGTTTCCTACCGCTCCAGGGTAGGGAATGAGAAAACACGTGAGCAGTGCTTATCTGATTCTCCTTTCTTGGGCAAAGGAAAGATGATGACATTTCATACTGCACTGCATGTAGTGAACAAGCCCAGTTTATTAAAGTTTAACGTAGTTTACTCTTTGCCTGTATCAAAAGGGTTACTGAAAGGGAAAACTGACACTTACAAATGATGTGCTTATGTCTTCATATTTCATTCATTAAGACAGTAATGGCAGAATATGAAAAAGATTAATTGAAGTGATAAATTAGGTTGATGTTTGGTATCTTCCAAATAACTTAGTGTGATATAGTTATTTACTGAGGCTGTTGTTTAGTGTCACTTTGTGAAACTTGCAAAATTTTTTTTGCCAAAGTAGTTAATAGAGATATTTTCAGCATAATAACATTGACGTTTTTTAAATATGTTCCTTGAGCATCATAAGCATAGGTAGCTCAAAGTCAGTGATCCTTTCTTTGGATATTATGGATTTGCTTGTTTTCTGTGAAAACACAAGAAATAAAGCTTTTTTCTTAAAAATTTTAAAAATCTCTTTGGGACTGGAATCACTAAGAACACTTTAATTTTGATTGTGTTCTTGCCATGAAGTCATTAAGGACAGCTATGGTTGTCGTGACTTGTGTGTTTGCTTTACTTCGTAGATCTGAAAAAGGCATACTGCTATTGCATAGCTGGTGTGACAATTTTAAAACCATCATTGAAAAAGAAGCTAATTCCTCTATTGTCAGGAACCCCCAAATGAAGGAAATGAACATCCACAATGCAAACACTGCAGTCTTGTGTTTTGAATTAAGTTGTGGAGCTTTCCCTGACCTTGAACACTCTTCATGTAAAGAGAGATTCATGTTTTACAAGCATTTAATTTTAAAAAAGTTGCTTTATAGCACGTTTCTAATGCCTCATCATGGAGAGAACTCAAGTTTAACTTAATTTTTCCTAGGCACACCCTTGCTGAAGCCAGTTACGCTTGCACAGTCTGAGTGGAGCATATTGCGTGATCAGCATCTGCCAGAACAAACAGTCTCTACAGTAAGTATGGGAGACAAGTCTGTACTAATCAGTTCTAGTTTGGTTGGGAGCTACAACAGAAAGCAAAATACATACTTGTGAAAAGTACCAGCTGTTGATCACCTACAATGAGCTTTCTTCTGCCTGAGCTGCTGAACTGATGTGTTAAGAGCATGTTTTCTATCCAAGAAAAATACCTGGTTTTCAAAGTTCAGCAGTATTTTTAAAAGTCATCATTAATATACCTTAAATTATAGCTTTAAGAGTGTAAATATGCTGCATTTATGGAGCTTGCTGTCTGCCCTAAATCAGTCATAGACTATTATTCAAGCTGGAGGAGAATCACAGTCTCTAGTCTAAACCGCTGCATGAAGCCTGGACTCAGACCAGGCTGCTTAGGGCTTTATCCAGTTGGGTCTCAAAAACTTCCAGAGATGGAGGCTTCACATCCTTTGTGGGCAACCTGTTTCACTGCCTGATGAAGTTTTTCCTTATATCCATATTTATCTAAAACAAACCCTTTTCTGCCCATCAGATTTCACTTCTCACATCAGCCGACTAGTTGGTCAATACCATCCCAGTGTAAACAGCTGCCAAAACTTCAAAAGCATATAAATCCTCTTTACATTCATGCCTTTTTTTCATGCAGTCTCAATTTTCAGGGATTGTAAATTTAGTATGAGAACTAACTAAATTTCTGGTGTTCTTTTAGTATTTTGGAAGCATTTTAAAGAATTATTTTAAATATTTCTCATTAACAGGGTTTGAAAACAACTTCACCTGTACTACCTGGTAAGTGATAGAAAAGATTGTTTTAAAAATTTTTTTAATTTTATTTTTTTTTACAAAATACTGAACAACAATTCACCTGAACTTGGCTTTTCCTCTGAAGATTTCGGGCACTTTTGAAAAGGCCTTCTGTTTTTAAAATTTATAGGGTTTTCTGAGGAAGCAAGTTAAAAGTCTGATTTAAAAATTAATGTTAAACTTTGGGTATGCTAAAATAATGAAGACCAAAAATAGTGAATTTAAATGCATATTATAATAACAGTAATTTTTCACATTAATTAAAACTTTCCCATGTTATTGCAGTAGAAATTGTAAAAGTTGGTGAATTTGTTTATTTAATTTCATAAAGACAGCAGCAAACATGAAATAAGTTCAGCAGTGATGTGTGCGTGTATATATAAGTATATGTATGTATGTTGCAGATTTACCAAAGTCTTTAACTTTTGATCTTCTGAAAAGGCTTTGGTGAGAAGTGTAGTCTATCAGCTGATGTTTAACTTTGCAGCAACCTGCTTCAGCTGCAAGCTTATGCCTGCCATGTATTTTCTGCATATGCTTGAATGGGCTTTTACAGTGCATTTGGAGCTGCCTGTTAAAGACCTAGGCGATTTTTAAAAAATAATTTAGTTTTCAGAAATATTGAAGATTTGCTAATAGGGTCATTATACAAGTAATGCAACACATAGTTGCCGCTCATGTCTTCTTAAGCACCTTTAGTTTAGAGAGAACAGGGACAGATGCATTTATATTGATGTTTTAAATGGTACTGTGAGTTGTTGCTATAAATAGGTGCTACATGCGATTTTAAATATCCATCCAAGCTTTTAAAAAATAAAATCCATATTTGGTGAACAGGAATGTGTCACTGTCATTGAACATCTGCTTCATGAACAATTTTCAAGTATGTTTTTTAAGAAATGATAAATTGGCTTTTAAATCTTTATTTTTGTAAATAATACTTCATGTAAGTTGTGTTCTGGACTGAGCTGTAATTAAAAATAGTGTTCACACAGTGCTGACTAAATGAATGCTACAGTAAGGGGGTGGGTGTGTGCATGTGTGTTTTCCAGATCGTCCTGAAAGAAGCAACAAAACACCAACTGACATTTTACCTCAGATTTCTTTTTCTGGTTCCACTGATACAAGAGGTCAAATTTCAGAATTTCCTGCGGAAGTAACAGATATTGGTAATTATAATTCAGTCAAAACATAATCACTATAGATTATTTAAACAGAAGATTCATTAATAGTATTACTATGGATAGCTGCTACTACTATATCCTTCCAACTCACTGAGGTGCAGAACCCACCCAAACAAGCCTGCCTTGTCTCTTCAGCATCACTGAAAGAGGTTTTCCCAGGATGAGTGATTTAGTCATTATTCACTTTGGTTTTTAGAGCGTATGAAATACAGAATTAATCAAATGGGATATAATTTCTGTAGAGCACTGAAAACTTTCAGAAATAATATCTGAGAAAACTACTTTGGTATGCAGAGAAGGAAAAAAAAAATTCAATAAATGATAACAAAGGCTGTACTACTGTATTTACTGAAAAGTACTTTTCAAGTGGGGTTCCAATAGGGAACTGTAATTATATACAGATTCTTCATGTTTGTATTTCCTATGACCATAGTGCCTTTAGAACTCCTCATACTATTAAGTCATTTTCTAGACCTGAGAATACACCTATTCTGTAAGAGCTGGAGCATGTCTTATAGACATCCTTCTGACTGCTGCCAGCATTTGTGAGACTGTGTTGTCCAAGTGGACAGAAGCATTAAGTATGGTTTTTTCCTTAGGTTTTGGTAACCGCTGTGGAAAGCCCAGAGGACCAAGAGAGCCACCTTCAGAATGGACATGATCCAAGAAGCAATGGACATACTATCAATGAATTATACTGGAAAACTCAAGTGCCACTGAGAACTAGAAAAATAGTATTCCACTTTTCTGGGGGACGACTAACACAGAGCAGTGTAGATCTAACTACCAAATGGTACACTCTTACAGTACATCCCATGCAAAACCTTAAACATTGTTCACAACAGTGGATTCCAGTATTACAACTTAACTTTTTGCTGGGGCCATCTACCTGCCTTATTACACTTAGGAGAAAGTATTACATATGATTTATTTTGTAACTTCAAGTATTATTGCCTTAATGTCTTTTAACCCTGTTACACGCTGCTTGTAGACATATGTTAATATAGTAATACTTTTGACAGATTGTGTTTATGGACTACTTTTTGCTAACGTTTGATTACCATGTATGCATTATTTTGTATATGTACAGGGCAAGTAAGTATATAATTTGATAAAGTTGCAATCATAAAATATTAACAGAAGATGTAAGAAATCTCTGCATGATCTAAATTTTTGTGTACCTTATTTGTAAATTATTTGCCCTGAAGTTTTAGAAAATAGTTTCTGGGGTTTTTTACAAAAATTGCTGGACACACACAGCCAGAGTTGCAGGTTAGCAGAGATAAAGATTGTAATACATTTTGTAAATTGTAAGCAAAAGGTTATTTTTATATTATATACTGTTTAATTGTCAGACCTAATTTGTTCTGGTTTTCATCTAGTCATGGAGATTCAGTAAGTGCCTTGGAACAGTATTGAATTCTCTTAGCCTGTGTATGTTACTTCAGTGTTTTGAGTTCATCTGGAATTAGATTATCAAAAATATTTGTACGTTTCTAGTATATTTGACCTGCCAGTAAAAGAGAAACCATTCTACATAATCAACACTCCTTAGTTTTCATTTTAATGTTTCATCAGTTGCAATCTTTAGAAAATTCATCTCTATCAACTTTCTGTATAATAGGATTTTACAGTTTTTAATATGGCGTGATTCTAATTTGGGAAAACCAGAACACACTGGTAAAAGGACTGTTTAAGTACCACTGTCTTCTCTTACAAATGGTAAATACCATTTTTGTTGTTCAGCGACTGTGTATGTAAGAAAGCAACTTATATGAAGGTTCACATAGAGCCCTTGCAGCTACACTGTATCTTGGCAATATATTATGTCAAGAGTTAATCCTTATAAGGATTCCTTACTTAAACTTTTCTGTAATACAGTCTTTAAATTAAAGAATGTCAAAATCTCACTATGGGTGTTTTTACTCGTAGGAAAAAAACTTGTTTTCAGAAGCAAAAGAAAATAGCGAAGGATGGCAGTCTGGCTTAGCTTATAGACCTCATACCTGAACAAAATAGTGACCCTCAGGACCTTATTTTTAGTAACTAATTTAAAAGTTCTGGCTAGCAGTAATGCCAGAGAAGCAAAGAAGAATGTTTAGACGAAGAAACCATTTATTTTAGGTAGTGAAACTATCTATCAATCTGAACTCTAGCCACGAAAGCATTACATCTAATTTACTACTTCTACCTTTAAGGCTGTCTGCTAAAAGAGAACAAATGCCCAGACAGCAGCCCAATTACAACTTCCAAAAGGTACATAACTTGCAATTACTGTCTTTGACTGTGGATTAATCACCATGCATTTGGTACACATGACAGGCTGCCTAGCTGGGGAGCTCTTTCAAAGAGCAGTATGCACTATAAATACTGAACTTCCCATGGATATAGTTTTGCAATTATTCATTAAAAATAAATAATTCAATTATATATGACATTCAGGATAACCTGTATCAACTAGATTCCTGCTTTGTAAACAATTCGGACAGCTGGAATGTCTTGCAGTTGGCAGAATAAAATTGGCCTGAACTTTGTTCCCCTTCCCCTGCACTGAAGATGATGAGCTTAAACTTTCACTTTTAGAGACCTCCTGCAGATCTGGAATGCACGATGGGCTGTCGTCACCACTGGACAGTCCAAATCACTGTAACTTTTTGAAACAACTGTTTGAATGAGAAAATTTCCAAATATGTTTTGGATGTACTTTTTAAGGATCATTTCCATACTTCTCTACAAGAAAATATAGAACCGTGCAGATTGTAGTTTTTCCGCTTTCAACGTTTGAATTTCACTTAGAGGAAAGGCTGACAAAAATCTGTGCACTATATACAGGCCATCTGGTAATGTTTAATTAAAGTACATCCAGGTTCATATTTTTTCCCTTAGGTTTGCGTGGATTTGGATCATATTCTGGACTGAGTTAATCACAGAAAGTTCTCGGCCTTTCTTTGCTTTAGCAATGTGGAACTGCACTTCTCCTGTATGGATTTCTGTATCCTTTGACAGACTTCTTTTACAACTCACTGTTGCCTGCTTACATTCATCTGAGGTTTATATTTTCACCTGTTTTATTTCAGGTAAACTGACAGTTTTAAGTGCAAGGCAAACCCTGCCCAATGTCATTACCTTCTGTATCCATTCTTGTGGGTGGTACAGAGTGGTGTGGGGTTGGGTGCTGTATACTGGATAGTTTCACATCATAACTTTGAAATGTTATCCAGTCTTAACAGCTTCTTCAAAAAACAAGATCTTCTTTGCGGTGATTTATTTGAAATTCAGTCTAAAGGGGTTTAGAATATTACATTAGTTTCCAAATTAGCACTGAATACAGATCTAGACCAAGTAATTTTATATGTATATTGAAATCAATCATGGAATAATCTTTCCTTTCCTTTAACTCCAGTATTTCGCATAATTTTTTCCAAAAGCAGTCTTCAACGTCAGTCTCTGAAGTACAGCTTTCACCAGGCATACAACTGACTTGATCACTGTAGCAAAGAACGAGTAACACTGCTCAACCCAGCTATTCATATTAATAACCACTGCATTGGCTTGTTTGTTCCTTCAGTGTTTTTCTAATATTCCATTTATTAAATTTCCTAGATGTGTTAATATTGAAAAAATTCATGCAGTAGATTATCACATCAAGAGAAGAATGAGTTCTCCATGTTTTACAAATGTAAATTCTTAAATTCTCAGGTCTCAGAAGAAAGCTGATCTCTACTAGTATCATTGCTCACCTCTATTATACAGCACATTTTAGGTTTTGTATTGATTTGATAGGTAGCTTTCTGCTTTTTAGTAATTAGAGCATTGCTTCAGCATTTTTATTTCTTACTTACCTGTTAGGAAGGCCTGCTGCGTTTACACATAAATTTCCTTAAAGAAGTTTCTAACTTGGGAATTGTGCAGAACAACGAAAATTTCAAAGAATTACCTCTGGGATTTTGTATACTGAAATCTTGGGTTGGGTTTCTTTTGGAGACAAATTTCTAAAAGAATGAATGCAGAACAAGTGCGACATGGTGACCGGGCAGTGTGATAACCCCGTGCTGCTGGAGCAGTTCCGTTTAGTTGTAGATCATACAGTCTTTAAAGAGCCTCCTGACAATGGAACGCTTTGCATTTGAGGATTAAACTGTGTGTTTCAGGTTGTAATTTCCACCGTGCCACATAGCACTTGGTATGAAGTGGTGACTTATGTTTTAATATCTAAGTTCAAATTACATGTTTCTAATGGAGTAATGTTACCGCTGCTGTTTTATTTCAAGGTCACTTAGCACAATAATGTATCTCATCTATTTCATTGTGCTTTTCGCATACTGGATAATACTGCACTGTTGGTGACAAGTGGCGGCTCCTGTGTTATTTGGTGGATGTGGAAGGAGAGTTGTACAGCAATTAAAGCCACAGCACAGGAAGAGCTGGGCAAGGACTGTATCTTAGAGCATCTGCTCTTTGGGGTACCTGAGGACTGAGAAGATGGTTGTAAGGAGAGGTGGTAAGGAGGATGGTTGTGAGGCAGAGTTGAGATTAGGGAAGCTCCATGTAGCCTGGACACTTCTGAGACTCTTTGGCCCAGTGCCAGGCAGACCACCCAGAATCCAGCTGAATTCTGAATTCATAACTTACTCAACTCCTGATTAACTTATCTGCTTAATGTAAGACAGTTAAGAAGTTCTGAGGACCATAGGTCAAAACAGTTACTGTTGTCGAAGCAAGGGAATAACCTGGTAAGAAATCAAGGTCATGAGTAGTATGCAGCAGAAAAACAATACAAAAATTGCTTTTTCATAGTTATTATTTGCAGTCTGAAAATATTCTCTCCACTGCTAGATCACAGGAAAAATGAGAGTTAAGCATTACACTTCCCGGCTGGAAGGAGGGGGTGGGTTGTCAGTGTTAAGCAGGTGATAAGCCTTGGACCACACAGAGCACACACAGAGCAAACAAGACTCTGTTTCTCCCAGTTTGATTTGGCAGTTTGGCTAGGTTAAGAAAAGCTTGCAAACGCTGGCAAAGATATCCTAAGGTGTAAGGACGCAGAGATAAAGGCCTTTTTGTTATTTTTGTCTGTGTTGATTTGTACTTACAGCAGGGGAATAAAAGAACAAGGAACTTAGAAAATGTAATTTGAGTTTAGTAACTGACTTGCTGGCTTTCAGAGCACTGGAGTGAAAGGGCTTATGTGTTGCAAAGGCAGCGGGAGCAGTAGTAAGGGTGGAAAAGGAAGAAGAGTATCTCTGAGATCTAGTTGGAGTAGTTGGATGATGCTTCTGAGTGGCCGGGACCGCTGCTTATGAGGTATGTTCAGGAGGGAACAGAAGAGGTACTGAAGATCAGTTTTAACCTTAAAAAAAAATTAAAAAATAGTTTGAGTAAGTTACAGTAAGTAGTTATGAATACAAACTGGCTTTAGAATATAGCAAGTCACTTGAAATTGATGAGCTCAAGAATATTTCCACAATATTTGAATACAGAATATTTCCACAGTAAATACACAGAGGCAAACCAGTGTCTTTTAGGCAACAATACATGCACAGCTATAGCTGGATTTTGTTGTAGTCAGACTGAATTTGTCTGGCTAGTTGAGTAATTATGTATTTATGTTGACAGATTCTTCTTTCTCTCCCAGAACAGGAATATTTGCAGGTCAAGAGACTGAACTAGTAACAATCATACCTCTTAAGTATACAGTGCCTGATGGAGCCCTAACCTGATTTACTGACCCTGTTAGCAGGAGCTTATGAAGCAAAGTAGCCCTCTCATCTTGTCCAGGAGGCTGGCAATGGGGGCAGGCAGGGATTCAGCTGGTGCCGTTGCTGCCTGTCTGGGCTCTGACTCCACCGGGAGCTGCCCCTGTCCTGGTGCTGCTCCCAGCTGTCTTCCTCCCACCTTCTCTCTTGACTCAGCATTTTCATCTAACTCACTTGTTTTCCAGCTACCATGAGAGCAGCTTCTTTCTAATAGTTGTCTTTATTTTACTTGTTTGGTGTTTTGCTGTGCGAAATTTATTTTGACTTGTCTTGCATCTGCATTTGTGTGTTTGCTTCCTTTTAGCCATCTTTATGGCCAGGTTAATAACTCTTATTTAGGCACATGTCATACCTGATATGACATGGGGGAGAATGAACCAACTTCAAAAACGCAAGTGCTTTCTTCTACTCAGATCTTACTTTGCAGACTTTGCTGTAAACAAACAATCCCACATGGGATACGTCCTTCCACTGGCCTCACAGGCTGCATCACCAGGTTATAATTAGTATGGGAGCGTGACTCAAACTTCTGGGGGTTTGACATTTAGGTCATGGTGAGAATAGAGTGTAGTTTGTGCGTAATATAGCATCAAGTCAACAGAGAAATACTACGACACAAGTTAAATGGAAAATTGACACGCTGTATCTTAATTTAGCATTTGTTTTATTTTTTTTCCCCATTATTTCTCAATCATTTAGCTCTAAACTGGTGAGAGCAGAGAGCCTACTCCTAAACAAAGTTTACATTCAAAGTTTAAATACCTGAAATGATCTTTGTTTTTCTTATCTTCATGTTTTCTCAAGATATCAAGTTACCTAAAAACTTATTTCTTTAGCCTTGCAGGAGCTTGTGGGCCAAGAAATTGCATGTGAACCCGAGGCAGGAAGGCAGCTGATAGAAAGCCGCATATTTCCCCAAAGCAACTGGTTTTGGTTTGAACACACTTTTCCTTTGGCTGGGATGTAAATGTGAGCTGATTTCAGTTAGGTGATAGTCTGCTGTTTCTCATCTCCCGTATGACATCAAGTATGTCTGGCAAAACACTTTTTCTTGTTTAGCTGTAGCAAAGAGCAGTTTCTCTGCCCTTAGGAGTAAATAATGCAGTAGTGGGCAGGAAGGTCAAGTGCGAGCAGGGTTGTAGGGTGGAGAAGTGTTGGATGTTTAGAAACCAGCACTCTTGCAGAAGTGGAAATAACTGTATTTAAGTAAATTTTCTTTAGCGATGACAAGATAATTACTTGGTATATGGGTAAGAAATACACCTTCAGACCAAAATTGGCACTTCTGAACTGAGAGCATGACTCTTCCTCCCAGGGAAGTCACCTTGCCTTGGCCAGCAAAGGGCTTCTTGGCCCATCACTTCAAGGAAAAGAGCTTTTTGACTGCTGCATTGGTGGCCAGGCTTGCTTTAGATGTCCCTAAATCACTGCACAAGTCAATTATTAATTTCTGCAGGCTGAGGTAGCTTTTGTGCTAATCACTCCTTGGTATATTTTCTCTCTAAAAATATTTGTCCCTCAGGTGCATACCTATTCTTTATACTTGCCCTTCTCCTATGGGACCTAGAAAGCGTACAAGGTGGTTGCAGGTGGTGTTGATTACACCTTGGGTTATGGGACTGCACTAAAGCCTCTATCACGCTTCCAACCAGGACCCATTGTGCTAGAGGCTGTACAAAGCAAAAAGGATGTGTGTGTCTGTCCCATCACCCCCCCGCCAGCCCCAGTCATGGGCAGGAGTGCAAAGGAACTTGTAATAGCAGTGTGATAAGAAAGAGAAATGACATGTGCAATCTAAACAAGATAGTGTATTTCAGTCAAGGGAAATTCTTGGAGGAGGAATACAGACAGTGAAATGGCTTTGGAAGGATTGAAGGAAGCTTGCAGACTTGAGAGGCAGCATGAAACTAATAAGGTTGGCCTTAAAACCTGGAGAGCCCATGAACGCTGGCATGGCAGGTGAGTCATGCAAAAGTTGATCTCTTAGAACAGCATGAAGGGCAAAAGTAAGGGTGTGGAGGACGCTGAAGCTGAGAACGAGTAGTTTTGTTAGGCATGATGGAAAACAGCAGAGCAGGAGGTAAGATGAGGATAAATGATGCAATTTGCAAAACTTTGGAGGGCCACTGTTTCCTGGTGGCTATAAGCAAGACGTTTTATTTGTGAAGGTGAAATGAGATGTGAGATGGACAGGACCTCTAGGAAAATAAGGTCTTATATGTTCAGCAGGAAAGACATGCAAGATCTGTCTAGCCTAAATCAAAGCACTGGGAGAGAAGTCTGGGTGGAAGGAAACAGACATTAGTGATGGTGTGGATGGTGGCAGCAAGCACAATGGTGGGAAGAGTGGGTAGAAGAAGGAAAACAGAGGAGAAAAGGCCTGACTAAGCGAAATGGAGCTTCAGCTGATGGCTAGGTGTGTAGAAAAAGAGAAAAGAAATTGTGTAACACCTTTGTGCAGGAGGAGACAAGTACAGGTTATAAGAGCACACCTATGTGATGTTAGGGTTTGTTAGGGAGTACTCTGAGTGCCCATGCTGCTGGAAGGCTTGGGGGAGGACTCTCCTGAAGTGCTCTGAAAGGGTTAAAAAGATGGGAAAGAAGTCAAAAAAATCATGAGCCACAGGAAGAATTTTCAGGACAGTGTTAGAAGAAAAGGATCCTGCATTTGATGTGTCTGAAATCAAAAAGCCTTTGGAAGCTGGTTTGAGAGAGAAGCCAGACTGAACATAGCCCAAGAAGAAGTTTCAGGAGATGAATGCGAGAAGTGAGCGTGGAGGTGAAAATGAAAACAAATACTAAATGTTTTGGGAGGCAAAAAGCTCAGGCATTACATTCGCCTACAGGCACACACCCACACAGACACCAGAGAGTGCACTGCGAGGGAAAATAGTGTTAAGGGGAAGAGCAGAAGACAACGGCAGGATGGAGATGAAGGATAGGATGGAATTGAGGGCAAGTGGAAAAACTTGAGCAGAAAAGACAAAAAATGTGCAGGCATGTGATGTAAAAAAGACGTGAAAGAGGTAAGTCAGTGGGAGAAAATGGTGCAGTTAGTTACGAGGTTACCTACAGCTAAGGGAGGACAGAATTTGAGAATTTGAGGAGCTAGAATTTGAGGAATTGGAGGTATTTCAGCTTCTACAGGGGGACCCCTCCCCTGTCATTATCGTTCGTGTAAAGCTCACTTCCATGTTACCCGTATTATCCCTTAAAGCTGTGCACGTGAAGGTTTAAGACACTTACTGAAACAGTTTACTTCCCTTCCTTTGAGGATGAACAGAGGTATACGCCTGCAGTGGAAATCTCTCAAGCCTAGATGTAGAAAAACCCTCTAGCTCAAAGCCGCTTCGCCCCTGCCCCAGCTGAACTACGAAACACAACTGGTTTTGACCTCTGAGCCTTATCTGGGATGTTACCGTGAAGACACGTCTGTGGAAGCTCTGGCTCGCTCTTTCTCAAAGGTTTGTCATAAACAACACGCAAACAATGTGCAGTTCTGTTCATGGCAGCTGTTGGCTCTCTTGACACATTCAGAGCTGGGGAACGTTAACCTGGGTGGCTTGGACTGAAATGAAGGGTCATGTGAATCAGAGTGGGTAAATGTGACGTGACATTGATGTATACAGGCTCAAAGACAGGAAGATTTACTATCTGAGGGCTCATTGTGGTGATGTAAGTGCAAGCCACTTTAAAATGATCTAAATTGATAAAGCATAAGCTGAAACTTTCTAATAAGCTGTATAGAAGTAAGTTCCCTACATTGTAGGGTTCTCCGTAGGCGCAGGCTGGAAATAAGGGCATAGCTTTTCTCCAGTTCAGTTGTTCAACATCATCAGTGTTCCACTAATTCAGTCTGAAAGCCTTAAAAGCTGCACTTGACATCGAATGCGAGATCAGTATGTCTGTACATGCCATGAAATCATTAGTGCTCCTAATGCAACTGCAGCTGTGTTTAAAACTGTACACTTACTTACACAGCTCTTGAATAGACTGCTGCGGCCATGTCCTCGGTGCCAAACTGCAGGAGTAGCCTCGCTCAGCTGCGGGTTCTAGGCTACGCGGTTTCGATTCGGAGCCTTTTCTGGCTTTCTGAGTATCTCTTCACCTCCAAGCCTGAAAAGCAGCGCTAAAGCGGCCGCGCTCAAACTCTGCTTCTAGGGGTTTTGCTGCTGCTGCTGCTGCCACAGGTGTGATTTGGTAGTGAAGGCTTAAATACAGTTGGGTGACACGAATGGCTGTGAGCGTGCTCGGGGTGCAGGCTGGCTGCTCGTAGCCAGCACGTCAGCACAGTTCTAGGCGCTGTGCAGTGCCGGCCGCCTGCCTTCTCAACTGGGATTTGCCCGCAGCACTGGGGACCTCTGACTGGAAAGCTCTTGCCCGTGGCATAACCTGGTGCGTTGCAGCCAGAGGGGGGAAACTGAGCAAGAGGGAGCTGGACTAGAGAAACTCCCTTTCTTTTTAAAGGTGATGAAAATCACCTTTAAAAGGGGAGTTTGAGGAGGATCAAGGAGTTGGGGACTTTGGACAATACCAGCTTCACGTAACTGAGCAAATATGCTTCCATATACAATCGCGTGCAACTACTGCTTTGAGAGCTCTCTCAGTGCTTGACGGACAAGTAACATCTCAGCAGTATAAACCAGCTGGGTTACTGCAGGCAGCCCTGCACCTAAAAGGGCCTTTCATGTGATCTTGAAATGCTCTTCAACTCTGAGGTGTTGGAGCTGCCTCCACGGGAGGTTATGCTGTGGGGGCTAAAAAGGAGGGCTAAATGCAAAAAGTGCATTAAACTAAGGAGACACTGTAGCCGGGGCAAGCCAGTGCAATGCACCGACTGGCCTCTTGGAACCCTCAGCATATTTTAAGCCTGTTAAAGACAGTTAGAAAGTCTGCGAAGTTGTCAGCAACAGTCTTAGTAACACCCAGTAATAGCCTGGCGCACGCTGATGTGACTTCTTCTGACCGTTTCAATGCACTCAATCGAAACACGGGTTTCTGGAGTGTCGGGCCATCAGCTAGAGCTAGAAAATACCACGGTATTGCAGCAGAGAAAAGAGTATCCCCAAGCACCCTCAAGATCTGCACCAAATACTGAACTTCATCACCTCTAAGACTGTACGTGGCAAAGGCTTAGTATTTGTAGTCTTAATACAGCGAGTAAATAAAATCTTGTTTGCCTGTGCGCTCAGATCTCAGAGTCTGAACTGCTGAGGCAAAACGGCCTTTCCTTGAAGAGACTTAGCTGAAAACATCTTCTGTTTTGATCTATTAAGTTCCCGTTGCTGTAACAGTTGATTTCTTTAACCACTCGACTCTTGCATCTGAAAATACAGCATGTCTGTATGAAGCACTTTACTGTGGCGAAGCCAAGGCAAGAAATTAGTTTTGCATTTTGGCTTAAATCCTGCAAACAGTTACGTGGGTAACTTATGCGTGTAAACAGCCGTAGTGAGCTCAATGAGGCCATTCATCTGCAGGGTTAAGCATGCGTGTAAATGTTTGCAGTTGTGGGGCTCTCGGAAGGAGAGTGGTTAGCTCTGTCTTCGGCAGCGCAGCTGAGCTCCACGGGTTTCAGCTAGTGAAGTGGAAGTTGTCTTTCACCTCTACAATCCCCACTTTCATCCACAGAGTTACAGTCCTGAGTGTAAAAGATCACAGGCACGTAAGAAAATTGATCGTTTGGGTAGGTAGGGCCAAAATCCCACGGAGAGCCTGACTGTCAAGTCAAATGAAGAGCTGGGCTGTATCCTGTTGTTCAAACGTGGAATATCAAAGGCTGTGCTGAGCTTTTCTGCTTGCTGACTCTGCTCGTTCCTCACCAGATGATGTCTGGTGTGTGGTTCCTTTGCAATATGTACTCCGCCTGCTACATCTCTGGCCTAATGTCAAAAGGACAAAAAACCCACTCAGGTTCATGAATCTGAGTATTTTCAAATCTTTTGCTACATTTGTTCATATTTCTATTCGCCCTCTTGCTGTTTTCTCTTTAAGTGGTTTATTCGTTGTTCAAGCGAGCCTGGAGAAGTTGGCAGGAGGAAGAAACAAATCTCGTGAGGAAAGATGCAAGCTTTCTGTGTCTGTTGATGTTGCTGCTCTCCTCTTACTTGCTGCATCTCCAAAACAGTTTCATCATTCACTGCATATACTTTATGCTAAATATTTAACTTTGTAGTATCCCTTACATGTTTTACCAGCACTGCCCAGTACACTTCTCTTTTTAGGATTTCACTGGTACGTGCACTGAACACAATTATTTTGCTGTAAGTGAAGGAAGGTTGGGTCTGGTACCATCTAACTCCACATGTTACTCTGGTATCTGAACACAGCTGAACCCACCAGCGAAAGGCTGGTAATTCTGTTAAAAAATAGTAATGTAGTTTCTGATCTGCATTTCATAAGACAAAATTAAAATAGCCATTGTCGTGGTTTCAGCTGGGATGGAGTTAATTTTCTTCTTAGTAGTTGGTGCTGTGCTGTGTTTTGGCTGTGATG
>JAVJGI010000060.1:75571340-75585512 GCA_035590275.1 Ibycter americanus | reverse complement strand
TACATTCTTTTCCGATCCTCCTCCCCATCTTTCTGGGTGAGGGGAGTGAGCAGGTGGCTGCGTGGTGCTTGGTTGCCAGCCGGGGTTAAACCAGCACAGCCATCAAAAATAAAATAGCTGTTGTGCAACCTGCTCTAGGAGAATTTGTTTAGCAACAGGGTTGGACTAGGTGGTCTCCAGAGGTCCCTTCCAGCCCCCACCGTTCTGTGATCACCCTCTGCTCCAGTAAGGAATCTAAGGTTACGTTTCCTATGGATGTGAACAGTCCGTACCATCAGGCTTTTTTGAAAAAGCATTTGTGTGTTGGTTTTTATAAAAGTTAATTACAAAATTACTCATAACACAGGTCACGAGATCTATGGAGAGTGATCTGTGAGCCCTTCAAAAGTGAAGCAAGTTGCCTGGATATAGAGAACCTGACCCAAAACATGTTCATAAAATATCGTGGCCTCTGCTTTGGTGTGTGCTAAGAAGCGAGTGTGGCAGAGCTGGGACGGACGAGGAGCACATAGCTCAGGAGGAGAGAGGTGGAAAGACCTGAACTGTAGCAAGTACAAGGAGGAAACTCTCTTTGCCTGCAGGTAATAAAAGGCTGAAGTGAACTTGTTAAGCAGGTTCCCAGTTTTGTAAGATCCTCAGAAGGGCAGAAGAGGTGTGGCTGGGTAACAGGAATGCAGCACAAGGAAGACGCTTCTTTAAACAAATTGGTGGTGCTTGAGTTTCTACAAAAAGCGCAGTTGTGTACCAGCCTTTTTGGTTTTGCCCGATCCGGCTTTGGGAAAGATTACTGCCCAGAGTGGAAGAAAAATTGGTGGTGGGACCTAATAAGGGTAAACTGATCCTTGAAATGGCCTGTGGTGGGTGGGAGAGGTGGAGAAATGAAGAACGACAAATTGAGAAAGCAATTTGTCGTCATGTGTAGATTTTGAGACCTCAAAGTGACACCTGAGCAGTGGCACTGTATACCATTGCCATTTAATGAATACGTATTTATCTAAATGTCTGTTGATATGTAATCCACTGATAAGGAAGCAATGCAAGTATTTATTTTGATAATGTAAATGAACTTTTATTATACTTTACAACTAGCGAGGCACCTAACAGTTCCAAAAAGCATTGCTGAGCAGCTCTTTCCTCTTCTGTGTCCTCAGACAGCAGATCGATACCAGTTTGGTCATGCTGGGAAGAACACTCAAGTGGATTATTTATTTTTTTTAAATCCACCCTTTTGGGAAATAGATTTTCAAATTTCAACCCTGCAAAAACATTTCTGCAGATAAATTGGTTCTTTACAGTTTGGATACGGTGTGGTGGTCAAAGTTGTCCTGCATTTATGTCTCCATCATGTCTGCCCTTCATCTTTTCTGTTTAGAAAAACTGAACTCCTGCTCCAGCAGCTATTCCACAGCAGGGAGGGGGGTCTGGGACTCCTTGGTTCATAAGACAAGGGGTTTCTATTCGTATCATTAAAAAAATGAAAGAAGTCAGGCCTCCTCTGGACATCAGGCACCTGCCAGCCTTCTCTGGGCAACCAAGTCGGAACGGCTACACGAGCCAAAAAGGTCTCTCTCTCAGATCTTCCAGACTAGTCCACAAGATCCAGCTCAATCCTGCCTTCAGGAGGGGACTGGCTCCTAGAGTGGCAGCTCTTCTCTTGGGCCTATTCACAGCCTCAGGATCCCATGGGAAGTGTTTTGGAAGGGACCGGCATTTGTCACTAAGCTGAATACTTTGTGTTTTGGCAGTTCGGGGCTCCTCTCCTCACCACTTTTGGAGCATGTGACGTGCTCTAGGGATATCCTCGTAACTCATAAAACATACAGGGGCTTTTACAGACCGCATCATGTGCCTATCTAAATTTAAATTTAAAATAATCGAAACAAATCCCTGCTTTGCTACTGACCAAAATATACGTAATGGTGAGATCCAGAGAGAGGGCACCAAGGTCTGTGGCTTCTTGTGAACTGGCTGCACACTTCAGTTAAATGGTTCGGAAGGCTGGCTGGAGTCAATTTTTATCCCAATAGTATTATGTAGATGTATCAAGCAAGCACTTTTCAACGTCTCTTCTTTCAGTGACTAAGATCCATGTTATGTGTGAGGTATTTTTCCATCTGTTTCCCTCTCTCTCTCCCCATTTCCTCCTCCTCCCTCCACATTGTCTCCAAGCGTCAGAAGCGACCAGCGCCAGGGAGCTCACTCCAAGCAGCCTCTGGGCCAGCCCGTGGTGAGATGACAAATCCTTTCTACATGTTTACTGGTATTTGGGGCTATCCATCACATATGCTTAGCATTCCTGCATCTAAGCCAGGGCAAGACCATACAAGCAACAACGTATGGTACAACTGCTATTTTACGTAAACGGGGTGGGAGGAGCCAGGGTATCTCCCATGTTCGAGACAGTGATCCGAGGCTGATAGTGATGCGTTAGATTTACATTAATACCATTCATTCCATTCTGAAAGGATCCCAAAGCTCCTAACTGCCACCCAATACACATATTTAAATATTTTTGGGTGACTTATTTAGTGTAAATATGTTCTAATGAGAAGTAGGTATGGTATCTTCTGCTTAAACCTCGCCTGCAGTCTCTGTGAGATGCTTTCCTAATCCCACTGTCTAGAAACTTCAGGTACAATTATCTTCCAGTCACATTGATACATCCAAGATAATCTAAGGATGGTATGGCAAATGTATTTTTACTTGCGGCAGTTTGTCTTGAATTAACTGTTTCCCAGAACCACCAAGGCCACTGATCTGAAGAGCTGCTGCCTCTAATGCAGAATAAAATTTGCGAATAGACAGAAAGCTCTTTATTGCGGATTTTTCCATGTAGATGTTTTTTTATATCAGTCAGAAGCTGAGGTGAGCAATGAAAGATTAGCTGTTACTTACAAGTAGCCATTTATTTTTATGTATATATACACACACACGCGCGCTTATGAATATAAACTGCTACTCTACAAATAAGTGCCAGTGTCTAAGACACAAAACCTGAATTTCCCAGAACTAAATGTACTCCAAAACCTGTCTTTAGAACAGTTTATATTATAAGCATCTAGGGAGAGGGGAATAAAAACCATCAGGAAATCCATTGGGATTTCAGTTTTTAAAAGAAACTACACCAACCTATGGAGAAATACCTCACCACTTCTGCTGCCAAAAGTGGCAGAAATGGAGGAAAGTAGTGTTTAAACCAGTTGTTTCAGGGAGTTGCCTTTATTCCCTTCTAGATGCATGAGAATGTCTGGCCAGCCATGCATACTAGTCCCCTACTTGTACAGCCCTCGCAAAGGCTGAATGACCCCCAGTGACCACGCACAGGTCCTCTGTGTCCCTGGGGTTGAGAAGAAAGTCCACGCTCTGTGATTCAGTCCTCCTCTTCTGCCATTGACTTAACTCTGGCAACAATAAGGGGTATGCATAACTCACAGGAACTGCTTGTTAAGGAACAAGTGTTCTTCCAGAGTTTAGTTTGGGAGAATCTATGACTTTCCTTTCATGGAATCATGGAATGGTTTGCATTGGAAGGGACCTTAAAGCCCATCTAGTCCCAATCCCCCTGCCATGGGCAGGGACACCTTCCACTAGACCAGGTTGCTCCAAGCCCCGTCCAACCTGGCCTTGAACACTTCCAGGGATGGGGCATCCACAGCTTCTCTGGGCAACCTGTGCCAGTGCCTCACCACCCTCACAGTAAGAATTTCTTCCTTATATCTAAACCTAAATCTACCCTCTTTCAGTTTTAAACAATTACCCCTTGTCCTATCCCTACACTCCCTGATAAAGAATCCCTCCCCAGCTTTCCTGTAGGTCCCTTTAGGTACTGGAAGGCTGCAATGAGGTCTCCCCCAGAGCCTTCTCCAGGCTGAACAACCCCAACTGTCTCAGCCTGTCCTCATGTGTGAGGTGCTCCAGCCCTTCGATCATCCTCATGGCCCTCCTCTGGACTTGCTCGAGCAGGTCCATGTCTGTCTTATGCTGGGGCCCCCAGACCATAATTTTTTTCTTTCGTTTGTATTACCATTAGAGTTGACTCATTTGAAATGGTTATTTTTAAGTTTTTCCCTTCTGCAAGGCAGCATTCCCTGGTATCAATTGTTGCTTTGGAGGTATAGGCTATTTTAAAGGTTTCATAAGCAGCAAATCTGCAACTAATACACTTTTTTTTTCTTTTCCTGAAAGGATATTAAAGAGCAGAGGTTTGGTTGTGATGCCTGTTTAGACACAATTCTTGTGTTACCAGTTACTGTCTTTTCTCTTGGGAAGATACCCTCACGAACTCCAGCCCTGGAGGAGTCTTCTGAGCTGGAGAACATCTGGCTCCAAATCAACATCTTCCCTTTGTCCAGCTCGGGCTCTTATTGCATTTCTGTTTGTGTTGGGAACGGGGGACAGAGGTTAGAGACTCTCTGAAACTGAAAAGTGATGGAAATGCTGGGCTTGTTGGTGTTACATACCTACCTGTGCGTGGACACCACGTTCCAGCTCTAGAAGACAGTGCAGGGAGTTTGCCGCTGGTGTCTTTGTCCCTTGCTGCATCAGCCCTGTTAATGCCAGTGGGTTTTCTTCCTTCTGATCCCACAGGTTTGAAACTATCTTATTTGGTCCTCCAACAAACCTTATGCACAGCTCTAAATATTACCTCAACAGTACTGATAACTGCCATCTTTTTTCCCAACTTGTGTTTAGAGGGGACTTTGACAGTACTTCCACTGGAGTTTTAGCTTTTGTTGTTTCCAAAGCCATAGAATCATGGATTAGGGATTACAGACACTCACCAAGGGATTCCTCCCCTGCATTGCATGGGTTGAAAGAATCTTGGATTTAACTTGGACAAGGATAGATCTCTCAGGATATTAGTGCTCTGCTAGCTCTGTGGCCTTCAGATTATGCTTGTGAAGCTTGCCTTATTGCAGTCATCTCCCTCAGTGCTACCCGTCCTAGATGGCAGCAGTCCTTTCCTGTTCACCTGGTTCACTCGGAGTTGTCCACATAATCTGAAAATTAATCATCTGTTGTCACCGCCTGAAATAGTACTTTGTTCAAGTGTCTCTAACTTTTCTAAAATCTGCAGTGGAAAGCAAGGGATATTCTAGGATTTAGCCCAGGAACGCCCAGAAATCACTGTATAAATTTGACATTATAAGTGTGTTTGTTGGTGGGATTTTTTTTGCTTTTACACTATGTAACATGCTATTTTTGTCACTTCCAAAGATCTATATGAGCAAGTTTGTGCTACAGTCTCTGTAAGACAAAATATTCAACATGTCTATATAGGATAGTTTAGCACACATCTGATGCTCAACCTATTGGGCAGTGCTTCTGCATAGAGGAAAAAAATTACTACAATGGCTGAAATTAAAAAAAAAAAAAAAAAAAAAGACACCAAGTGCCTTCATTTATTTAGATAAAATTGCCCATAGCTTTATTCCCAAGAGAAGCAACAACAGCAAAAGACAAGCCTGAGATAAGGCATTAACATTCTGCATCAGAAAAGCCTGATCAATTTAACCCATAGAGAAGAGTTTCAAGGTTTTATGAGAGAGGGGAAGCTAATAGCAAGACCTTCTCTCCAGAGAGTTCTGGACATGGATGATAGAGGAGGCAGCTGTATGCCAGAAATCTGGGCTTCTCCGTAAAATCTTTGCAAGCAAATAAGAGAAAGTTTCTTATGGTCTAGACATCTTTAGTATAAAACTTCAGTTTCCTTTTACTTGCTGACAGCTGCTGGATTGTGCTTTATTTGCCTTGGGGTGTACTGAACATATGAAAAGAAAAGATGTTCCTCTGCTTCATGATAAAGGCTTTCAGATGTAACTTGCTTTTCTTAATGCCATCAGAGGCAAAACAAGATGAAGATGCAGTTTGCCTTAATCACACTATCATTTAAACAGGTTTGTTGGGTGTTGTACATAACCAGACAGCAGTTGGATCAACTCTTACCTTTCTGTTCGTGCCACAGTGCACTAAGGTGCTTGAGGTTACGTGTAACCCCATGACCTCAGCTGCTGCAAAGACTCCGCTTTTGAATTTCACATGAAGCATAATCAAAATACTTCCTCAGAATGGACAATGCATTTTGGAAAAGTTCACATTACTGTACCTCTCATCTTTCAGAGAGATCATTATTGTTTTGCCCATCAGGCTCTACCTATGTATGTGTTACAGAATCACAGATGGCTGAGGTTGGCAGGGACCTCTGGAGGTCAGCAGGTCCAACTCCCTGCTCAACCAGGGCCACTAGAGCAGGTTGCCCAGGACCGTGTCCAGATGGCTTCTAAATATCTCCACAAGTTCCCTCGGTAATCTGTGCCAGTGCTTGGTCACCTTCACAGTAAGGGTGCCTTCTGGTGTTACGAGGGAACCTCCTGTGTTTCAATGTGTGCCGTTGCCTCTGGTCTTGTCACTGGGCACCACTGGAAAGAGCCTGGCTCCACCTCCTTTGCACCATCCCTTTAGGTATTTTATATATATCTATATATATATCTATATATCTATCAGATCCCCCTGAACCTTCTCCTCTCCAGGCTAAACAGTCCCAGCTCTCTCAGCCTTTCCTCACAGGAGAGATGCTCAAATGCTACAGTCCCTTCAACATCTCTGTGGCCCTTCGTTGGACTCTCTCCAGCTTGTCCAGTTTGTCAAGCCTGACTTCCTCTTGGTGAACCCATGCTGACTGCTCCTGATGACACAAACAGGTAGGGTTTGGTGAAGGTTGTTTTGTGCTGTCTGTATTACAGCTGAACAAAGGACTTGGTTTACATACAAAAAAAGGCAGCGTCTGCTATGAATTTTTTACATCTTCATTGCAGCTACAGTGGCTTTTGAAAACACAGGTCCATAAGACGATACTCCTTCACCCCCAAGTCACAGCCTGAACCCAGCTGGTTGTCTCCAATAGGAGTATCTGCCTGCCTGCAACTTTGATCATTTTTCTTCTTAGTTCTCTAGTACATCCTAATACATACGTACTTCTAAACAAGCTCAGTTAAAGCATCAGTTTTGCTCAGGATAGCCATTCTCCTTATTGCTTTTCTCACCAAATTTTAAATTCAGCTGACTGAAATTTAAGTGTCTGAAAAAAAAAAAGACGGTAACAGAGGAACAGTTACAAATAGTAAGAAGGGGCAGGAAAATTAGTATCCTTTAATATCCAATCAACTAATTTTATGAACCTGTAACTTTGTCACCCCGTTGTTTGTGAAAGGACTGCACTTTAGGAACAAAGAGCTGTTTAGGGTATATGACAAGCGAGATTGGTAACTAAAGATATGTGTCCTATACTGTCCATTAATTTTACCCGTTACATGTGAAGACTTGAAAATCTACATTCACAGTTTAAAGAAGACTAAGGAAGGGGTGGTAGGATTGTGCAGGCATATGCAACCGACTGTTTAGTAACTGGGACTGTAATTGACTGTAGGCTGATTGGGAAGAGCCTGACTAAAATGTGATGTTCAACTATTCAAAAAAGATCTTGTGAATACATCCTGATTTTCAAAAATATCTTGGTATTTTCACTGTGTCAGTAAAACAACAAATAATTGACTGAAGGACATGGTGCTATGAGGACATCTGATAAAACTAGGATTACTGAATTATTCAGCATTGCTATATCAGAGGTTATGTTAAAACTAAACCAAAAAAGTCCTTAGTCAGAACCAAACGAGATCCACAACCAGTTGTGAAGCCCTCAGATTTCCCTGTTGCAAGACTCCTGTAGAATTTCCGAGCTGATACGAAAGAAAGGATGGGGTGTGGGGCTATTTTAAGCCCAGGCAGAGAGAGTTCAACTTATTTGTTCCTGGAAGCGTGGCCACTGCAACCCCTTGCCATAGCTAATAGATATTGATTCCTGTGCCTGCTTAAGCAAAGGAGATGACTTGCAGGTCCTTCTCTCCATGACATTGGGGTGGTCTGCAGCTGGAGCCCCAGCCAGAGGAAAAGATGGTGATTTCCAGGTGCAGCCCTGCAGAGCGCTGCCTAGAGAGAGCGCCCTTCTCCTGCCGCCTCCTGTTCTTGTCCAGGGCCAGTCCCAGCATTGCTCTAGCAGCTGTGGTATATACACTGTAAGAAGGTGTAGGCTCTGGATTGTATTTTTAAAAATGCAGATAGGGTATGGTCAATAAACCTTAGTGTGGTCAGACCCTGGAGGAATTTAAGTGTAGGTAGCTATAATGATAGTGGATTCTAAGGGAAATGGGGGGGGGGGAAGACTACTTGTGTAACTCTCTGTACAGATCTGTGCAGACTTGAACAGAAACTGGGTATCTCAAATGGTAGTGACGAGGGTGTTAACCTATAAAAACTCCAGAGTCATGAATATTTACTGAAATAAGAAAATGAGTAAGACTTTTATCCACTCCTCCCCCTGCCCCCACAAGGAAATAGAGCTTTGCTTGACTTGCATCCTCTTGCTTCCATTCGTAAGTTTTAGTCATGAATTATGTTACTTTTGTACTGAAAAATCCTAAGTACCTTTCAAATAGTCTAAACGTTTTGGATGCTATGAAGACAACAGCAAAGCAAATTATCTTTTTGACTGCAAGAAAATATAAATTGAAATTGTGTATATCAATACCTTCCAGGTTTGCTCAATTGCTGTGATTGTTATTACACTTAAAAGAAGAAATCTAGGAGCTAAGGCATTTCACATGTTAAAAGTGAGGAAAAGAAGTTTATAAAGACTGAAGAACTGTTACAACAGTAATATGTAGCTATTTGAAAAAAACATGAAATAAGAAACAATTATTGTAGGTCCTCTCTGAAGTGTAAATTCCCTTTTGTGTTTTTTTATGGATCCTACAAAGTGTTGGCAGATGAACAGTGTAATAAAAAACATTACTGTCCCCAGCTGTCTGCTCTGCCCCTCTTCCAAATGTCTAACACTACCCCTGAGCAGTCAGAAAAGAGACATCAGCTGCTGCTGTGGAAAAAAAAAAAAGGTATTTTAGCATAAACCTGGATTTGTCACCTGTTTAATCAAAGATGCTGGGCTGCACATTCATGTTGCTTAGGTATGGGGAGGGTGCCCTTTGCAAAGAGCAATGGGGGATGGAAATCCTTACCACCTGCAGCAAGGCTTGTCATGCTGTCACCAGCTCCCAATTACGAACCAAGTTAGTCCCAACTGTCTCATTTAGTTCAATTGTTTGGGTGGTAATTACAGAAGTATTTGGATATGCTACTGGTTGTTCTGAAAATTCTGACTATGGAAAATGAGGCTTTTCTAAAATAAATCACACTTTAACATGATGAAACTACCTTTGTAAGTACATTCTGTGCACGTAAGAAGACTACTTTTCACCTCCGTTTCCAAAGGTGAATAAACGTACTTCTAATGAATTGTAAGAAAAAATGCATAGCATTAAAAATCACATTTAGCTAATTCTGCAGACAAAAACCAGCATAAAGATGTCTAAGTGTTATCAAATGTTTTCAATTTACTCTTGGCACAACTATTTTCATGCTTGAATTGGGAACTGAACAGATGCCAAACCAAGGAAGTAAGCGCATGGAAAGCAAACTGTTGAAACTATAAAGAGATTAAATAGCATTTCTGAAAATTGTATTTCTATTTGGAGACCTGAGTAAGGTTTTGGAGCATCACTTTGGTAGGCAGCTAAGAGCATAAAGCCAAAACAATGTAACTCAATCTGTGTACAGCACTTACATGCAGCTCTTTGTTTTATAGGGGACGTCTGAAATTTGAGAAAGTTTAGACGAACATATACACTAACTAGTTTAGCTTCCTTAGCTACTGAAACAAAATAGGTATTTAAACAAATGTTTTGATTAATAACCAGTTATATCAGCATTTAATAATTATTCTAATTAAAATGATAACACGTTTGTAGTAAGCAGGCCAAAACCCTAGTAAGCTTATCCTTAATGCGTGTTGGATACCAGACCGATATGTGCCTGGCATTTTTACTGATAGGTTTTGTCTCTTTTGGGTTTTCATGGTCTAGAAAATCTTCACAGATTTCCCTAAGTGCATATAAAATTTTAGAGAAAAGCACATTGATACAATTTCCATAATCAGTTTAAAGTCGTCTACTAAAACAGAGAAGCTTCTCTGGTCTCTGTGTTTATGGATTCTGTACCATGCTGCAGTACCCCACCAAGGACTGATCCCCACAAAGGCTCTCTGAGTTCATAAATCTCTGTGCAGTCACTGCAGGGAACTGAAGCTGTGACACAGTATGCTACTGACTATGTTTATCTAATAGTTTGGTTTTGGGGGCAATGTTTGTGATGGTGTTTGTTGAGATTGCATCATTTTATTGTAAGCATATGTTTTCTGCTGTTTCCAATTATCACCAGAAAAAAATCTGTTATCCTACCTGTATTTTATACAAGGTATATTACTTGTATTTACCCCCTTTTTTTCCAAAGACACTTTTTATTCTGAAGCATTTTTGGTGTTTCTCATTTAGTCTGTGTCTCACTCACAGATGTCTGTTTGTGGTGTTTGCACCAGCATTCAGAGATTTAATTAAAGTAAAAAGAAGCAGAAAGGAAGATGCACTGACATTTGGTTTAAATATTTTGGAATGCGTGCTCACCATAGGTACAGCATAGCACTTTCAATGCATCCATGTGACCTGTGACAAAAAAGTGACAGGGACAACACCTACTCCTCCAGTGTGCCCGCCAGGCTGGCTACCGCACAGCAGCAGGATTGTGGGATTTGAAACACAGAGCTGGCTTCTGAATTTCAAGCGCCCTATAATTTTCTTTGGTAACAAATGGGTATGAGATAGCAGCAGAAAACCTCCAAACATTAGTCACACTGCTTTCCAACAAGCAACAATTACACCGAATAGGTACTCTGTCACCTTGCTCCAGTTGAATTTTCTAAAGAATTCACTAATAAAAACTTGGCTTATGCTTATAAGCACAATATACTACAAAAAGCAAAGGAAACAACAGCTTGACTGAAGTTAAATAGCACATTATCAGCTGTCTATTAAAAGTTTGCTGCACATTTAATAGTTTACATGTCAGGTTTTATATCTAGTTTTGGGCTATGACTCCCCCTCCCACCGATTTTATCTTCATATCTATTTTCACATTAATATGTTGCATTATGATTCAGTGCATATTTTTAGACATCCAGCATGCCCAATAAGTTCAGAAATACAAAGTTCTGTCTTAATTATTAACTACATTAGCGTAGAGTGCACATTTGAAGATATTCAGCTATTTATATAGCTATCTAACCTAATTAGCCTAATAAATCTTGCTAAGCCTGCCTCACGAAGAAAAGGGATGTTGTACTCCTAGGCAACTTTGGCATTTCACAGAGGTTGTGGTCAAGTTTCTTGGACTGAAAGCATGCTCTAGCATTTACTCTAGTTAAAGATCAAAGCCCTTGGGAATCGCTGCTGTTCTGTTTTTCAAAGCCCCCAAAAATCAGAGTACGAAAATATAGTTGTGGCCTATCTGAAGTATAAGTTCACTGAATGAACTTTATATACTACTGATTTGGTATCAATACCAGCATTGAAGTAAGATGAACTGGGCTGTAAAGCCTGTGAGGTTGAGAGTGCCATGAGGTGCCTAAAATTTCTCATTCTAGAGGCATTAAAATACATAGTTTTTCTCACCTACTGATACAAGTAATACGTTTATGAGGGAGCTGAAGATAACCTCTGCACTCATAGGCCTATTCTAGTTACACCAGCTGACATATACATACGGGTAGATTTGCATCTGGATTTCAGTCTGGGATTGGATGTTAGCTGACTAGTGCTCAAGTATGTGCTGTGAAATGTTCTTCCTGTGGTTTGACGCAGATGCCATTTTCCTCATCATGCCCAGAATACAGTTTGAGGACACACTCTCACAGCAGTGAAACTTGAATCATCTGAGGAAGAATCCTTCGAGCAGAGTTGGCTGGTGTCGCAGATGGGGTCACGCACTTCATAAGAGAGAAGCAACAACATACTTCATTGACATAAAACAGTGAGTTAACAAAGTTCAATGGCAAATGTGACAGTGGTTTAACAAGATTTGATGGCAAGGTACACTTGTTTGTTTACTGCGTAGACAGGGTCAGACAAACTGTCAGGGAGCCTCTTCTGTTAAGGTTCTGAAAGGACCCCCTTCCTTTCTAGACTACTTCTCAGAGAGGAGCCCAGGTGCGGCTGGATCCAATCCTAGTCCCAGTCTTGGTCAATGGTTTATGTCTAAAGGATTATACGTGCACAATCAATCACTTAGGTAAGATTTCAAAGCTTAGAATGCTATTAATCACTTACCAGGGATCTGTTGCGGCAAGGCATCTCTTAACCTTGAGGAGTAACCTTGAGAGGCATCCCTACTCAAGGGGAGATCCAGGCACACAGCCGCTGCCATGCAGGAGAGCTCAATACACCCTGGGCTGTCCACTATTTATACTTCTTGTTGTATCTGCACACCAGCAAGACCTCTGGCTCACTGTTCCAGACAGCCCTTGGCTACCATGTTGCCATCTGTCCCCCGAAGTCCAGAGTAAGTTGGATGCAGCCATCACAACCCTCGCTGGGGGTTATGGCTTAAGTGGGGGTGGGGGAGAGCACACCGCCACAGCTGGATATAGAAAATTTATTCTTCGCTGCTGTCGAGATGAACATTGAATCAAACTCAGCCTGGTTTACAATTCGCAAAAGATGAAACAAAGGAGGAGATAGCCAGAGTGCTGGGAGCAAGCTTATTATGAGGCCAATCAGTTGCAGCTCAAATGAAAATAGTTTGTGAAGCAAAAAAAAATCTAATTTCAAAACGTTATTTGTCGATATATCATATACAAAAATTCACAGAGCAATTTGATTTGGCACAAGTCTGCCAGATAAAAGTTTAATGTGGTAGCTACTCCGTTCTTCCCACTGCAACAAGGGAGACTTGCAGGTATGACTGACTGGAGTGGGAGACCTGCAATGCAAGCACTCCAGGAACAAGGGTGCTCGCCTTCTGTAGTTCTGTGTCTCCTTCCCACTCTCACTAGGTCTTGGGAGAATTTCTGTCTGCACCTTAACAGTGGCTATGGCAGCTGTAAATGCCAAAGGCATGGCTGGGGTGCTGGGGGGGAAGGCAGGCATTTGTGACAGTAAACTTCACGTTATAGGCCATGCTGCCTTTTGCTTTGGAGGAAGTAGCATGCAATCCCTTCATTTGCAGCACAGTGGCCGGGTGCCAGTGATCTTGCTGATGCAACTGACATCCTGCTATTCTGGTGGGCCAGCATGTCCCACAGCAGCAAACCTTGGCAGCATTTGCCATCCATCAGGCCCACAAGAGCTTCCAGGCTTTAAGCTGGCTGACTCAGGTGATTTGGGAGAGGGTGGAAAACTCGGGTTCAGCCAGAAACGCCGCCACGACCTCAGCCTTGTACACAAAGCGTGGAACTGAACCAGCGCTCCCAGCTCCAGGACAGGCGGCTTATCCCGAGTGCTGCGGCAGCCTCTGCTTAGGAGACCGGCTACATCACCTCAGGGGCTACTGCCAGCGCAACCTCCTGGGAAAGGCCCTCTTCCAAACCTTCCGTATTTCCAGCAAGCAGCCCGCGGGGCTGCAGGGATCCCCTCAGCCGTCCCCGCAGCGAGCAGTGCCAGGCGCCAGCGGGGAAGCCCCAAACCTGAAGAATTAACGAAATGCAGCTCCCGGCTCGCCAGCGCCTCCAGCACCCGCCGTAAGGCGTCGCAGCCCGACCACCCGCACCCCGAAGAAGCGGCTCCCGGGGATGCGGCCCCTCACCCCCAGGCCTCCCCCGCCAGCTGCGGCCCGGCCCCTTGGCAAACACCGGCAGGGCTGAATGCAGTGAGAATCAGCGGGAGGCGGTACCACGGAGCGACACGGCGCCTGCCCAGAACCAAGACCCAGCGGGGTACCCAAACAGCAGTTTCACGGCTGCACCCCCTGAGGGCGGTCGGCCCGGGAGGCAGTCAGCGCCACGTCACCCCAAACGAGAAGAAATGTCCCCTGGAGGGCACTGAGGGCGCCCTGCCGAGCTGCCGCACCGGCTGTGCGGGCACCCGGCTGGCTGCTGCCTCGCCTGGGGGGCTTCCCTGGGCGCCCCGTGGGCACTGGGTGGCCGGCAGCGGGAGCCGCCGCCCCGAGAAGGGGCGAAGGGCAGCAGGCAGGGAGAGGAGCACCCTCAGCCCGCGGGGGAAATCAGCAGCCGGC
>JAVJGI010000060.1:75538014-75555364 GCA_035590275.1 Ibycter americanus | reverse complement strand
CAGCATGTGTCCTCCAGCTGGACTTTGTGCTGCTGATGACAACCCTTTGAGCACAGCACTTAAGCCAATTCTTGAACTACCTCACTCTTCACTTAAGCAGGTCATGCTGCATTGCTTTTTCTGTGAGGATGTTGCTTATTTAAGTAGACCAACTATTTATTTTTTTAATGTTATTTTCAGACTCAGTGCTTTTGAAGTTAGGAAGAAATTCCTGATGCGTTTTTCTGTTATCTTGTCTGCTGTAGGATTTCATTTACAAACAAAAACCTGAAACCCCCGAAACAAAATACTATATTCAAAATGCTCATAGGAGGTCAGAGGCATGGAACCCTGTAATTACAGCATCGCGTATTATACTCTAAGCACAGTCTGAGTAACTGTATTAGCAACTACGACAGCTTAAAACCTGCAGTGAACAATTGGCTTAGACCATGAGGAATGTGTAAGCTGGTGACTTCCTGTGAAAAGAACAGATGTGGCTTTTCTTTGCTGAGCATGAAAGGAAGTTGGTGGTTGTGATACTGGGTAATGCTTAACTGCCTCAACGGTGAGGTTCTTCAGGTTTTGTTTGTCTACCGGCCTTTTTTTTTTTTTTTTAGTATCCTATTTCTATTGCCATTCAGCAGATAAGGTGGAAGCTGCAAAGACAGCAAGTCTTGTTACACAGATCTAATGTATGATACCTAATGGGGATATTTGGCCTCAAATGGTGCTTTATTTTCAATTAATATATAAAAAGCATATGTACAGGGGCTATGTTAGAAACCTTCTGCTGTTCTGAGCTAGATGAGTAGCAGAAGAGGTCATGCTCACAGAACAGTGCTACAGGTGCTTTAGGTGCCTTATTTCATAGATGTGATGTTATCCGCCAAGTATCATGTTTCAGGTGTTCTTTACGATGTTGGTGGCAAGTGTTTGGTAGAGACTATATTTGATTTGTCTGTATCCTGCAAAATTCACTGCTTTTTCAGGGGAAGAAGGGGATGTGTCAGGAGAGCAGTTGTTTAGAGCAGATGGATCCTCTCCACTGGGTTTGTACCCATTAGGAACAGCAGCTCTGGCTGCCTCATGTGGGCCTCCAAAATCTGACTGGATGTGCTTGTATGTGCTGTGAAGTTTGTGTAACACTTCCTGATTCCTTCTGCTGATCTGGTTTTACATCCTGGAAGCTGAGGGCAAGGGAGCAAAGGCAAAAGTGCTTTAAGATGCAACTTCTTGTATGCATTAGTGGTCAGTGCCTCTGTGACCTTCTCAAACATTATTAACTCTTCACCTAGCGTTATCTTCTTCCTGTGGAATAACAGTTCAACTCCAAGCCCTTTTATTCTGAGTTCAGAATTCCCTGTGTGGGCTTAGGAACAAAGATTTCCAACTAATCTACTTTCCTCTTCTTTGGGTTTTAGGTTTTGTGGTTGGTTTTTTGTGCGTGTTAAGAGACTATAGTGCTGGTCTCTACAGACAGCTTGTTTCCTTCTTCTAGGCATTGGATCTGTATCTTGTTGTAAAATGTTACTCTGACTATCTGCTGAATGCTTTTCTTCCTATGTTGTAAATCGTTAGTGTTTTGGGTTTGGTCTTTTTTGCTTTTTCTTCTGTTTGTGACTTTCATTGAGAAGGTGGAGGTAGTAGCCTACCTGACTTCAGGCAGTTAAACTAGCTGTCCAAGATAAAAGGTGGCTGTTTATAGAAGATTAGGTCAGTACTGAGGGACCTGGTGCCTTTTGAGGGAGAGTTGGTGGATAAAGCTGATTTTGGTGCCTTGAGCTATGTGTGGAAGATTTTACTTACATGGGGAAGCTTATGGATGTAAGCTGTTCATCTACCCAAACTTGGGTTGCAGTTCTGTTGAAAGCAATGATAAAACTTGCCCACACTGGAGAGGGGCAACCCCTAAAAAGGGTATTTTTGCAGTTCCTGAGGCTGTTAAAGGAAATGTGTTTGGCTCTGATGGCTTTTTTTATACATGTAGAATAAAAGGTTTTTGTCATCCTTTTGCACTTGCAGATGTGTTCTCTGTAGAATAAGGCTATATAATTGCTCCTTTTTCTTTGTTATGTGGAAGGAAGAGCTCAGTTCTGGAAAAAGGCTGCTTGGAACATGCTTATTGTTAAATCACTTACAGTTCCTGATTTCGTAAACTTTTCAAAAAATCTACATAATGAAAATGTTACCTCCTTAACAAACAGAAAATTTCATTAAAAAAATTCACACCAGGGTGACATGGCTGAGGGTTACTAGAGGTCCTGCAGAAAGAAAAAGGATTAATAGGCTTATCTGTAAACAGTCCCATTTGTGTTTCCCCTTTAAAAAAAAAAAGTGGTATTTTTCTCATTATTATATCAAAGCACAGTGACTTCTAAAAATGCAGTAGGAGAAATGCCTAGTGTGTGTTTCTACAAGATTAAATGCCTTGGTTTATGGTATGCCATAAGAAGGGAAGAACAAGCATCTTTATCGTGCTGGCATGAACGTCTGTAAGTATGAATTGTTTTCTAAAGATTTTTTTATTCTTCTGGGAGAAATGACATTTAATTGCACATTCTTGTGAACCTTTTAAACTTTTTGTAGGTGTTTTGCACAGAAGTAATTATAAAACTGGTATATTTAAGACAAGACCTACCTCTGAATCATGCTGCATGCTTTTTTCTATCCGCTGTATTTTGTCTTTGTGAGCCTTTAGAGAAGACGCTGAAGGATTTGTATGCAGTGTTTTAGTTGATGAGACATTGAGGGGATGGGAAAGACTGCTCTGAGTGCAGGTCACACAACCCACGGCACTAATTTACCTGTAATACTGACTTTGCTTCACAGTCCTTAAGCACCAAGTTATCAACTTTTACCAATAAAATATGTGAGTATAGGGTAAAACAAGGTGGGGTATGTGCTATGAGATCACTGAGAGCAGAGCTTTTCTAAGTTCCAGTGGGCCTCAAACATTTTTTCAGAAAGAATGCATTAAATCATTTACTTACCTTTTCTGTAGCCAGTGGATCACTTTTCCACATTTTCTGGAGCTGTTTGCTCTTGGTTCCTTCCCATCCCTTTACCCAACTGATTCGTTTGTACCCCTGAAGTTGCTGCAGCCTGCAGTTACTTCTTCAGTTCAGCTAGTACATTCATTTGGCTCCATAAATCTTTGAGAACTTAAAATGAGCCAGCAGTGTTGGACCACTGCATTGGGATGGAGCAGGTGGCAGCTGGATGGAGAGCTGTGCTCTGATAGCTTTGAAGTGTGTTTTGCTGGAGGTGGAGGTCTGGATCTTGGAGCAAGGACTTCTGGTACCTCAATGAAAAACAAAAGTCAAGTCTTTTTCTACCATTGCCTGCAAAATCTATGCAGGTTAAAAGGTTTCCATATGTGTGGCTGTTTTTGGTGTGTGTGTGTGTGTGTGTGTGTTTTTTTTTTTAAGAGATCTGAAATACTGATCTGAAGGCTGTGGGTATGAATTATGATAGGCTCTGTGTAGCATATGCACGTGTATTATTTGGAACTTCTCTTTATGGTGAAGACTGTGGAAATAATTGTAGTTTAATTACCTTATTTCAAAGACAAAGAATTAAAGACTCCAGAGAGAATTGCAATGCTGTCACATTTATAGGAGCTCTTCCTTTGAGAACAGTGTTTCTATCTCCAGCTTCTTGCCGAGTATAGGTAGCTAGGCTGGGTGCACACTAAATATTGGGGTTTTTTTGTCCTGTGCTTGTGTTGTATATGTGAAGTGGGTTTCAGTTCCAACTTCGATGCCACAGATTAATTAAAATACTGTCATAGTCATTTCAAAAAGACATCAGCTTCTGTGTGGGTTACTCAGTTGTCTTTAAAGTTCTTCCATAGCAGGATGAAAAATGTTGGTCAAGGAATGTGTTTGCTGCCTTTGCTGCTTGAAGTTGAAGGCTTCATTGAATTGAGATGATTAAGTTAGCATTTTTTACCCCATAGTATATTAAGATCCACACACATGGAACTGCACAAAAAATTTTGTCCTGAGTGATTCCCTTTACAGATTCTCATTCTCATACGCAGACTTATTTTGAACAGAAATATTCTGTTATACCTTCCCCCTCCACCAAGTTTCTATCCTTGCTTTCAGTCTGGGTGGGATTTCTGTTACGATTTTGATTTTGAATGTTGACTTATTTGAGCAGTAGAGATTTAGAAGTGTGGAAGGAGTAATAGGTTGCTGCTTTATGTACTTATTTTAAAGAGTTAATCTATAATTTTATGTGTATGTATTTAATGTGGTAACTCCGGTGACCAGACTCCGGAGACAGTTTGCAAAGTGTATGTTTTCATACTGTTTGTTGTAGGATTAACTGAAAATATTTTAAAACTTTAGATTTTTTTTTTTTTTATTCATCACTTTATAAATCTCTGCTTATCTTACAACATCCTGTTGAAGCTTTCATAAGTGGAGTTGTTGGAAAGAGTATGGGGCAAAGCATATTAGGATTTTCCTGTGTGGCTCTGGGTAAGAGACAGTTACATTGATGAGCTAAACATAGTAGGAGTCAATGTATATCCTTGTAGCAGCTTTTAACACATCTTGTGTTTGTATGTCTATAGGTGTCACGTCCTGAAAATCATGAACAGCTGTTCGTCAGGTGGTTGTGACTATTCAACTTCCAGGAGGGCTGAGACAACATAAAATAGGAATATTTGATGTATTTCAGGCTTGACTCTTCTGATGTTTAATAGTCGGGCTTTCAAGCTTATAAATAGAACAAGATAGCTGTCAGTTCTCAGTTGTACTCCTGCTATTTGGTTTGTTTCCTGGGCTGTGTACTGAGACACCTTGATGTTATGTTTTCAGCACATGGTCTATTAGCTTTTCAACCTGTCAGCAGTTGATCTTGCTCATTGTCCTTATTTGCAGAGTAACTGCAGAATTTTGTGTGCGTGTTAACTCTATTAGGAAGTCGATTGTTCTAACCCTTTTGAGCTATTTTTTGTCATCAACGCATCAAATTATTATATAAAACTACTGAAAAAAATTATAATACATGATGATATGTTAAAATCAAAATAGAAAATTCTGTCAGTTAACTATCTGGCTGCTACCAGTTTGAGGGCTTTTTAGGATCTAAAAGGCTTCTCATAGTTTTTATTGTGCTGGGTGGCTTTTATTTGTTTGCTTTTTTTGCCACTGTAAGTGGCGGTGCCTCCAAGAACACTTGTGCTGTCTATGACTGCGGATTTTATTTACTGGTTGGTGAATGGTGTCTTGGCTGCTCCTATTCTAAGCTATTTTGTAGTTGTTTGTGGTTATGAACTTGAAACTCATTGGAAGATCTGGGGGACATTTGTGGTTTGAACTGGGATTTCTGTGTTGGCTGTTTAAAGACTCGGCCTGAAGAGCTGTAGCAAAGCTGAGTAGTCATAAATTTCTAATAGGTCAGTAGCTTTAGTCTGAATTGCAGTGAGAACACTAGAAAATGCTTGAGTCACGTGTCTCACCTTGTGGGGCTGTGGGAGGAAAGTGAAGATCATTAATTGGAGGTTACTTCTTACCTATCCCCTTACTGGAGAGTACTAGGTAGAACTTCTTGTAGAACTACAGTAGGAGATACTTGGTACAGGACCAAGTCAAAGACTTAAATAATGTGTTGTAGCTGATGACGGGAATAGCCAGGCTGATCTCTTGCTGCAGACAAGTAGTGTAGCTGCAGCTAGTCGATACTTCTGTGACTTTGTGTGCCACAGAATGAGGAGTAAGATGCTGTGCCCAGTTGAAAAATGTAGTCCTGCTTAGGCTTCTCTGCATTGGTGTTCTTTCCTCTGTGCTCCTACAAACACACATACCTCCAGCTGTTCCCCAGCTCTGTTAAATTTTAGTGATTGAGGCCCCCCAAAGTGAGGAAGTAAAACCTGACTTTAGCTACTGGCTGCATTTAAAAAATTTATATCCCTTCTCCCTTCCTTCTACTAGCTGTTAGCTAGAAAACTGTGGGAAAAGAGCAATTTAGTGTTGTTACTAACGTTGGGGTGTGGTGGTTCAGGTTTTTATTGGTTTAAACTTCTAAAGTTCCTAATAATTTTGGGGCTGTGACCTTCAAGTTGAGAAACACTGCTCTAGCTGAAACAACTGAATGAAGTAAAAGCTTTGTGGCCTCTGCTTAAGTAAAATTTCAGATCAAATGATCTCATGGACAAAATACAACATAAAATCAACTTCAGGTAATTTCTGAGTTGTCTTCTTACAAAAACGCACACCTGGAAGGAATCTTTCCAGAGTTCAGGCTGTCTAGCACCAGTTTAAATTACAAGTACATACCATCCGGTAACAACCGAACATTGGCTTATTTGCATAAAATTAGAACAGTTCTGAATCTCAGTCCTTAATAAGTCTTGTGCTGTGAGTGACAGGGATATTGTGGCACTACAAGAAGTTTACTGTGTTAACCCTGAAGCATCTACCTATCATGTAGATGTGTGCAGCAGCAGAATTATTTGTGGTATGTAAGGCCTGACTTGCCTAGAAGATGGTTAAAAATTGTTTAGAGGTAGTTCTGTTATTGCTGAGTGTGTGCATGCGTGAACAGAATGAAGATAGCTTTCCATTCTTACGTTTTATTTAAAAATACAGTGCAAGATTTATAACTTCATCTTTGTGCGGATATTGCTAGCCAAATAAAAGAACAAGCAAAATTTTATTTTGTTGTTCTTTGGTATTTTACACTCAATGAAGTGTGAGCTCAGTCTGCTTTTTAACATTGGATCAAGGGGAAAGTTCCTGTAGATACCTGAGTGCTGAGGGTTTTTCTCCCCACCTGTTACTCCTCGTTCTTGGAGTCCCAAAGCAGTTCTGTGACTCATGTTAAATAAAAGACTTTTCTAATACAAGTGAAAATTCTTATTCTGCTTTGTGTTTCTGAATCATGCAGTGGAAAAAGGTTTTCGTCTTGTTTATAGGTGTTTCAGTAGCTGTGCTTGTCTAAATGCATCCTGCGACACAGGATGTCATGGATTTCAGAACGGCTATTGTCTTGGCTGAAATTTAAATTCTAGCAGGGGTGTGTGTGTGCGTACATGCACACCTTTATTGTGATTGCTGGTGATGACTCTGAAACATCTGTGTTGAAGGTTTTGGGTTGTGAGTGTGTGCTTGAATAGTAACAACTGAAGAGGTGAAGCAAGTCAGCTTACATGAAGTGCTGCACTACTGCTGCCAAATCTTGCTTAAAACAAAGCTAGTTTGGGTATCTCAGTCGTTACAGTGTTTGGATTTTTATTTAGCCTTTTGGATTGCTTGCTTACGTTTTCAGCAAATTCTGTATGTCTGCTGTGAGGTAACTTGATTACTGTCCTAGGGAGACGTTGAAGGTGACATTGAAGGCAGCTGTTCTTTTTTTTTTTTGGTGTCTGTCAGCCAAGTGTCCAAGCAGTATTATTGGTTTTGGAAGAAGCAGCACATTTCGCTTCAAAGTATTTTGATATATGCAGCAGAGGAACAACTGAATGAGTGTGTTTCTGCTCCTCTCTACAGCTAATGCAAAAGAAGGAATAAGATGAAAGTACTTTATTGGGCATTGCTGGTAGCAATCCCAGTATTTCAGCAAATTAATTCCTTTTGCTATTGAAGTCTTTGCAATTTCTGAGCAGCTTTAAACACCTACTTGAGAGTGTATCTTTGAAATTCAGCAGAGCAGGACCCTTAGGCTAGAGATGTGCTGGCTCCTCATTCTGTGAAATTCTATTAAAGCTTTGCTGATAAATACTTCTAGAAACCAATTTTCCATTTTGTGTTTGTATTTCGCAGGAAAACTTTCCTGTATGCTAAAATAATTGAACACAAATATTCTACATTTGGGCATATGTTGATGTCAAAGCAGTACTGGGAACAAGCACTGTACAGCACCACCCACACACTCACTGTAATAAGGAAAGAGGGAAGAAATTGTAGTCTGATTCGTATTACAGTTAAACGTACTAGAATGCTACCTTTAAAAAGGTAAATTGTGTAACTTTAATGTAAAATTCAAAAGTTCAAACTTTAGGGTTAGGAAGCTTTCTGTTAAGGTTTGATAGGAACTTGGTCCTATCTTATATATGTGTTAAGGTAGTGGGCTGTGTGTGTGGATTTTTTTTACCTACAAAAATTCAGCCTTGTTCTATGCTGGGGGTGGGCAGATGAAGGTGTGGTGAGGAGTGTTGCTAAGCAGGTAATGGTTTGCTGCCACTGATGAGGGGTGGGTTCTGCTATTCCTCATTGCCTGATGTTGGTGCTCTCCATGCTCTAGTTCCTGTCTGACAACACAGTGAACCAATTCTGTTCACTGATCTAGCAGCAAGGTGAATAGTTGTCTGCTGAGCCATTAAGTCAATTTACTGTGCAATCAGACGAGCATCAGTCAGTACCAGGAATGGTACAGGACTGTGAGCCAGGAGCAGCAGCAGAGGAGAGTGGGGAGTTGGACTTTACCCATCTGTGGCAGTGAGCTCTTAGATTGCTCAGCTGTATCATCTATCCAGATTTGAAGGCTAAACAAATAATTACGAGTTTAACATTTTTCCAGTCTTTCAGTATTCAGTTTAATACTGCAATATAATTTTCTCTTTACAGTATCTAAAAAATAATTTTTCTTATGTACATCATTTGCTGCCAGTGTGAAAATGGAGTTCTTGACAGAATTTGTCCTGTGTATGCAGTAGTATAAGCATGTGTAAAGTTGAAAAAGGCTCAAAACTACTAATCAGTTTTTGAAGTCATCTTTCAGTTTTTCCTTCAAGTGCTTTTAGAGGACTGTTTTGTTGGTATATAATTTTTTAAGTTTTTAATTCTAGTAATGTTTTAAAAGAATTCCATTTGAAATACCCTGTTTTCTGACTTCCGTGGTGTAAGGCTTTTTTTTCTCACCAATGGCATCAGTAACTCAGACCCTTTGAAGAAGAGATTAATTTGTCTCCTAAGGATGTACACTCCCCACTTCGATTTTTCTCTCTTCCCAGTTGCAAGTAGTAGTTCAAGGGTTTCTGCTACTTCCAATCATCGATCTTCTGGTGTGTGTGGGGTTTTTTTTGTTACACAGCCTTTTGTTCCTTCAGTGATGCTCTCTCGTTTCCAAGTGCTTCAGAGTTAAAAATGACCTCAATTCTATCCTTTTTGACGTACAGAGATCCAGAACTTCTGTGGAGGAGAACAGAGCTGTGCTAAGAGATGAGAGGCTGCTAGCAAATATTTATTTGGTTCCAAATTGTGCACACTGTTTTCGCAAGTTCTTATGATTTGGGAAAGTGTGTACCGATAAACTTTAGTACTTAATATATGTGTAAATAGCATAACCCTTTTAGTCTGTGTTCAAAAGTAAAAAGAGCCTATATTATGAAAATATTTTTACTTAAAGCTGAAACAGAAAACTTCTTTTCAAGCTGGAAGGAGGACTGTGGTGGATTCCAGAAAAAGAATTATTTTTATCCTGTGGTTAAGAGCTTTTTTTCCCTTTTGGAGATTTCATGGAGATGATGTGAAAACACAAAATGATAAATGTTCTTCACTTAAAAAATGTCTTAGTGTAATTCCTCCTAAGATATATAATAAACATTTCCAAAAGGTTTGCACTCAAAACCAGTTGTAATAATTTTTTATGTGAACTTCACATAATTAGACACTGATTTAAACTCTGATTTTAATTGTATTTTATATTGGGTGGGTTGTGTTGTTGTTTCTGTCTTAAAAGCGCTGCTGCTTTTGAGACCATGGCTTTGCTCTTATGAGTGCTGCTTACTGATAATTAGAATAAATAACTATTTCAGCTGAAAAGTACCTGCCACATCTAGTCCAACTGCTTGATCACTTCGAGGCTGACCAAAAGTTAAAGCATGTTGGTAAGGGCATTGTTGAAATGCCTCTTAAACACTGACAGGTTTGGGGCATCAACCATCCCTCTAGGAAGCCTGTTTTATAGTTCAGTAGTTTTGTAACCTTAAAAGGGTTTTGTTGGGTGGTTTTTTTTGTTTTTTCTTGGCATAGCTCCATCTGTGAAATACATTAAGTGATGGATTAAAAAAATCAGCCACCACATATTACAGGAGTTGTTGAATGAAATTGATTGTTAGTTGGTAAAACTTCTTGGAAGATACACAATCAAAGGCAGGGAATGGGACAGATTAAAAGGGGAAAACAGATACTCTTCCTTCTTGTAATGTAGAAACAGACGTCACAGTTTTTGAGTTTTGCACAGATACAGATTCATATCCATATTGTAAGTACTTAACGTTTCAACTAGTAATAATGGAATATAATTTAATAGCTAGATGTTCAGCAAGGATGTATAGATGCTGATCTTCAGTCTCCTTAAGATTTTCCTTAGTGATTATAGACATGGTGAACCATGAGAGAACAATTTGGCTCTTGCCATAGTAAATAGCTTCTTGCTTAGAAGCTGTTGTGTTTGTTACCAGTTATATTACTATTGATTGTACTCCAGTGAACATAATTTCCATCCTTTCCCTGCCATGTGAGAAGTCTCAGATCTGAGTGACCAGTCCTTACAAAATCTGAGCTCTGTTTGAGAACAAGTCAAATGGACTGACGGGTAGCCCCTGCTTCCCTCTGCCTCCCCTTGCTGCAGCATTCAGTGTTATAATTCCATATTTTCTGTATTCAAACTGATAGAATGTCTGGAGATGTTTGACTTCTTTATAGTATCCATCAGTACAGCAACAAATTTTCATGTTTAGAGTGAAACAATTTTTAAAGTTGAAAGTTAAAGCATTTTAAAGAGTTTGAAATACCTTTAGATTCTTGGATGCTCTCTAGTTGTATGTTCCTGCAGTCAAGAGGTGGTAAAAAATTGTCTATTCTGTAGTCTGTATTTTAATGTTTGGATTGGGATTTATAAGCCCATAATATGGAACTCTCTACCATCATAAACCATTTCTTTGTTTTTATTTCCCCCCAAATGGAACTGGTGCCATAATGGCATCATTAGAATACCCCAGAATGTAAGCAGTAGGTGATTTTTTTGTTTGCTTGTTTTTTGTCAGGTGATGGTGTTGAGGGTGCCAGGGGACTTGAGTGCAATGAACTATTTTCAGGACTCCTCTAAAGCTGAGGTGGCTGGTTGTACATGTGTTGCTGCTTTTTCTGGCCTTCCCATGCCCACTAGATTTAAAGACTGTTGTGGCAGAAGGAAGAGGTTAACAAGGAAGTGGTGAATATTTCATCTACCAGATGAAGCAGTCCAGTTGCAGAGGCCCATGCTGGTTTTACATTAAATTTAGCCTAATGAAAGGACAGCTTTTCATGAGGATACTGTGCCTTTTCGCAGTTGAACTTGGTTAGCTAAAAGTGAAGTTGTGCTCATAGAGTATGCTAAGTTACATCTGATTTACGGTGAAGGGAGTCTTTGTAGCTCTTAACTGTGTGGGTAAGGTTAAGAAATCTTAGAGCCCGCTTCCTTGTTTGGGCTAAATAAGAATTGAGTGACCCCAGGGCACACAAACCACCCCCTCCCCTGCAAGATGAGAAGATAGAAGCTAAAGAGATAATTAGCTCACCTGCCTCAACTTCAGAAATCCCAGAGGTATGTAGTTGCTGTCGTAAACCTGAAGAGGCTCAGACACAAATGTCTTCATTGCTTGCTCTCCTTTCCAGTATCTGCACCTTCCATACGCTAACCTCTTAATTATCAGTAAGAATATGTGATTCCATGTTTTTTTTAGGACTCTTGTGAGTTACTTGGGCTGAAGACTGCAACCTGAAGTTAATCTACTGCAGCATAGTAGTACAGACTGGCTAACTTTTGTGAATTTGAGATTACTTAGTAATTGTGTGTTTCATTGCAAAACTAAACTTCTAAACAGTGTCTGAACTTGCTGATCTTTAATTCCTTGTTGTGAATATAATTTTGCGCTGTAACATGGCCAGTAATTTGATTTATCGAATTGTGAAATTATTTCTACTAATAGACTTCAGGGCAGTGTAGTGACTGAAGTTTTTCTGGCTACTGCATTTATTACTTGCAAAAGAAAAAAAACACAACCCAAAACCAAGGGAGAATGTTTGCCTTGGGAATTGCTTGAACATGTTACCCCCAAATGAGTACTTTTTGCCTTTAGGCCATTATAGTTTGTTTTCGGTTCAGCTTGCGTATTATATAAACTTGAAGCTGGTTTCTCTTTTGTGAGGTTTTGGTTTTTGGTGATACATTATTTTTTGTGTGGTTTTGTTTTGTTTAAATTATTGTTCTTTTTTTTTAAGAAGCATGGGGTCAGTTTTTAGATGTTTCCACATGTATCTTAACAGAGTTTGTTTAGTTCTGGAAGAATGACCATGTAAAGCCATCTGACAAGGTCAGTTTTGGTAGTGGCATCTTGTGAAGAGCTTGATGATTGTTGATGTTCTTTGACTGTAAATCTCTTGTTTGGCCACGTTTGACAGCTGTCACATAATGTCTCTCAACTTTCTGGCACAGTAATTGCTGATGATCAGTTAAAGGGTGTGATTAAGGATTGTGAGTCATCATGAAAGCAGCCTTGGGAAACTTTTTTTTTATCTCCCCCCCTGCTTATTTCTCTGTCATAATGTGAATATGGCAGATGCCTCTTACTACTCATTTTCAGTAAGGTAAATGTTGTGACCCTTGATATTGGTCTCTGGTCTTTCTGTGCCACGGTGAGGGTTTTGGTAACTTTGAATCCTGATCTTTAAGTATGTATTTTGTATATAAAAATAGTTAGATTTTTTTTTTCTCTCAACAGGTGGGAAGGAGAAACCAAAAACCAGTGCAGAAGAGCTACAGATTAAAAAAGTTAAGAAGAAAAAGAAAAAGAAACATAAAGAGAATGAGAAGAGGAAGCGTCCAAAAATGTACAGCAAATCCATTCAGACCATCTGCTCAGGATTGGTTTCTGATATTGAGGATCAGGAAGCCAAAGGCATCATAGATGATCATCTTAAGGATTTCAGTGGGAAAAATATGGATCCCAAGAAGGACTGTGAGTCCAAGATACCAGAGAACAGTGAGTTTCCATTTGTCTCGTTAAAGGAGCCACGGGTTCAAAATAAACTCAAAAGGTTGGACACATTGGAGTTCAAACAGCTGATTCATATTGAGCACCAGCCTAACGGAGGTGCATCAGTTATCCATGCCTACAGTAATGAACTCTCCCACTTGTCTCCTGTGGAGATGGAGAGATTTGCAGAAGAGTTTGTGGGTCTGGTTTTTAGTGAAAATGAAAACTGTGCAGCTTACTATGTAATGGGTATTGTTCATGGGGCAGCTACTTATTTACCTGACTTTTTAGACTACTTTTCATTTAATTTTCCCAATTCACCAGTGAAAATGGAGATTTTGGGAAAGAAAGATATAGAGACAACGACTATGTCAAATTTTCATGCTCAGGTAAGAGGTTATACATTTTACTTTCAAACAACTGTGGGTTTTTTTCAGAATACAGTTACTATTAGCTGTGCTGTGTGGATGTTGCAGAACACTAGAAACAAGGAAATTCTTGAAGTATTAAGTTCTGTAATATAAAAAGATAAGGACCCTATTAACTGAGATATAAAGTTGGATTTTATGGGGGGGGGGAAGTGTTTGCATGCATGTGTGTGTAGGTTTTGCTGGATTTGTTTCCTGTAGCTGAAGCTTAACTGAGTTTTGGATGGTTAAAATGATTTAGCTGTGGCTATCTGGGTGTTTGAACTGTAGCTTATCTGTATGAACTTCTTCAGAAAACTGAAATGCTTTAATACGTTAGAACAGTGTTATACATAAAATCTCTGTCGGGCACAGTTAATGAGTTGTATTTGTACCTTGAGGGTTCTAAATTCATTCTTGACCACCGCTAAGTTTTCCTTTAATGTAGCTACTAAATTGATACTTACCCCTTCGCCTTTCCCCCAGTTAGTTGTATTCTCCTGAAAGCTGTTGTGTAGCAAAATGGCAGGCAGCTTTTGAATCTTTTTTTTATATTATTATTATTGTTGGGTTTGTTTTTTATTTACTGGAGAAATGACTGTATACTCTTTTAACAACAGCTGCTAATTAAACATCATCTCTGCTATTTATTAACTTGCTGTAGAAGATACATTACTGTTGCATATAAATGATTTATTTCAAGCCTTTTACATTCAGGGGTAAAAAAAGTAGATTGCCACCTTGGTGACGAGGTTATTATGTAAAGCCCATACAGATATTGTGAAACAATTTACGAAGGAACCCAATCCTGTTTTTTTCATTATATCAACTTTTGCTCACAATTGTCTGTTTAACTCCCTATTTGTAAATTCAGAGGTCGTATGAAGCACCTTTAAACTTTTAGTCTTTTAAGATGATTATGAAGACTTCAAGTGTAAGATACCATCTTTTTGATGAAAAACATGTTTCTTTTCCTTCAGCTACATAAACATTTCTGTGGAACACTATTACATTATTGACAAATTTCAGGTGTGTGCTATCCACAAGGATATGCAGAACTGAAATCTTGCTGCAAGAGAACATCTGCAGTGGTGGTTAAAAAAAAATCCACTGCCACGGAATATGAATATTCTGTGAAACATACTTTTTTCTTATTATTTTCTTCAGTATGAGTCATTACATTAATATTAAACACCACAGAACATATTACTGACAGGTACCCAGAGCCACCCTGTCTTAGGTAATTTTATGTATAAACAGCTGGATCTGTCCTTGTAAGTATGTTAAGTCCAATCTGTTGTCTTGGGCAGTATTAATGCAAGTATAGCTGTGTGCTAGTATCTGCCCTAAAGAAACAGTTTAGAAAAGCCCCAGTTTTATTTTCGTGGATTACAATGGAATTATTTTACAGAAAGAATGGATTAACTTGGTATTACAATGGTATTGTTGTTATCTGTGGTTAAATCAGTCCTGTGGTCATTTGGGTCGAGATCATAATTTCCCATTTTTCTGTGAGTGAAGGAGGAACAGAGAGAGAATGTAGTAGATGAAGGAAGCCAAACTGCAGTGTTACAGCATTCAACTGGTCATCTTCACAGTCTGTCTTACAACCTGTATTTTATGTGGCTGGATGTTTAGTTCTGGTATCTTCTTTTCCTTTGTTTTCTTTCAGTTTTCCAGTTAGTTTTCATAGCATTTTATCACTTGTCAGAGTTTGGTTGCTTGACAGAAAATGCTTGGCTGCTTGTATTTTTGCTAATGTAAAGTGTAGTGTGTATAAGTAATGTATACAGATGTACACCAGACTTACTCATACAGTCTTCTGTGCAGCATCACTGTTGCCTGGAATATTTAAGTCAGTGTCTTGGTTGCCTAGCTATTGATTCTGGTTTTCCGTATTTCATTATGTTTTTGTCTTAGGTGACCTGCTACAGTTGAAAGGCTTTGTTAGCTTAGTGTTCTCCTTTCTGACTGGGGACAGTATCAAAGATGTCTAGGAAGGAGTATGGGAGTCTAATAGTCATAGTGATACTGTGTCAGAGTATGCATCCTCCAGGGATATGACAGGACCTTTCGAATCGGAATTGTGAATTTTGTGGTTTTAACCTTCAGCTATATTTTTTGGGCTGTGTGTGTAAATTTGCATCATTAGTATGAGTTACCTCTCTGTTTTCTGCCTCTGCCTTTATTTATGAAAGGTACTGAATCATTGCCTGTTGTATTTTGTGCAGATTGACAATATTGTGTCTCCTTGAGATTCTTTGTGAATCTTTTAAAAGGGATTTCAATGTGCTGTTGCAGTGTATTTCTCTTAATACATTTTTATACATTTAATACAAAATTTTAAATATAGTTTTCTGTTCCTGCGTGGCAAAAGCTGTGCTGCTGTGTTCAGTGTTGTCCCAAGCTGCCTGAGCAATGCCTAGCAGTTGTTACATAGTCTCAGTTGAGATGTGAATGATTTTCTAATGTCTAAATAGGAGCTTAGTTTTATTAAGTCTGCTTTGAGTATCTATCTCAACCTTCTTTAGCCTTAAGAAACCTGGGTATTGCTTTGCTAATTTTAACTAAAACACTGAAATGAGGCTCCCTTCAGTACGTGATGTTCTTCGGTTGTTTTTGAGAACTGATTGTAGCAGATGTAATGTCTGACAAACATAAGCAGTTAAAAAGATTTAAAAAGTATTAAAAAAAATAAAAAGGATAGATGAGCTAACCCTGAAATAGAAGGTATTGTATTTTAGCAGACTTTGTATTTCTCAAGGTGATTCTTTCAGTATTACTCAATCTTTCACCCCCTGTTTTATGGTAGGTGGGTTTTTTGGGTTTAAGTAACACTTATTTTCAAGTCAGTGAGTTAGAAGCGATAAGAAGCAGATTCCACAGTGAATTCTGTTGGCAAGATCAAAACTGTTGGGGTCCTCCTAAGTCTACCTGGAAAGTCTGCACGTTTTCACAATTGTAGAGTTGAGAATTAACTACTTAGAACTTCCTTCCCGATATACCTGTGCCAGACGGAAGTAATACAGTTTCACTTGTTAGGAGATCAGAAGTGGGCAGAAGCTTGTGAGAATAGTTAACAGCTGGCACAGGAGAGAGGAGTTTGTGTTGGACCTGGTTCTGTCTCATCAGAATTAGCTTTTAAGTTTGGGGGAGGGGGATTGGAGTTTTGTATCGCGTAGCTTGGGCCTACGTTTAATTACTCTTTAATTCTTAAAATTCTTTAGGTTAGTGGAACAGCTCTGTTTCTGTGAACTGCCTGTAAGGCTTTGTCAGACTGTTTCAATAACGGGGCAAAATGGAATTAGTCTGAGTATCCTTGTAGCCAGTAAGTCACTCTTTCAGGTGATGGAAAACTGTCTGCTGTAGGGATGCCCCTGGGCTCCATCGTTTGTGTAGATGGCACCAGCTGCCTTGGTTACCTGATAGCTATGAATCTTACTCGCCAGGTTCTTACAAGGATTTCAAAGAACATAATCTGCTTTTACCACCTGCTTGCAGCTTACATCAGTTCAGTTAAGCTATTTGGTAGTGTTGAGGCAAATGCTTCTAATATCTTGAACCCATTACTGTGCCCTCATGGTGGACAAGTGTAAATTTTTATTGCCTCACTGAAACCCCAAAGCATGCACTTCATATTTAACTGTGTGGAGTGGATTGGATTTCATGTGCTTCAGTGTTGTTCCAGAGGCAACTTCTTAGTACATGTGAACTAAAATACTGAGCAGTACCCAAAAATTTCTGTGCTTCAAGACAAGATTTGACTATTTTAAAGCTGTATCTGACAAGTGCTTGTCTGATGTGTTTGCTGAAGATCTCTAGGTGGTTTCACACTTGCTGAAGAAATTTGTTGAAAATCTTTTTTTTTCCTTTGTCCTCTTGTCTTAATACTCCTGCAAGTCTGATTATTCTGATCTTTAGTGGATAAGGCAAACAGTTTATGCCTTTCTGTAAGTGTTCTCTGTATTTGAAGATTGCTTAACAGCTT
>JAVJGI010000060.1:75506704-75517726 GCA_035590275.1 Ibycter americanus | reverse complement strand
AAACCCCCCCCCCCCCCCCCCCACCCCCCCCCACCCCTTTTTTTTTTTTTGAGGTTAAAAAAAGTGGCAGTTTTTGCAATTTTTACGTGCCCTTTATTTCTGATTTTTATCACAGACTAGATTCTCATTTTTAGACAGAATTCCTTGCAGGCAGAACATGAACAGTACTGGGATTACCAATGACTACCAGAACTCTCGTTGTATTCAAAGGTGTAAACAGTCTAGGTTGATTGGCTGTATTAGTGCATGCTTCTTATTTTGCTTTTTACAGCTACAACTGCAAGATATTTTTGTCCTCTCCCTGTGGTGTATTCATTTTGATGCTGTTGCTTTTTAAGAGGGGAGTACCTTTTCTGAGAATTTCAGCTCCCAAATTGTTCTTTAGTCTGACAGCGGTCTAGCTTTGGTTTCAAGTGGTCCTATGCGATAACCTTTATTCCTGCCGCATACAACTTCATATTCAGACTTCTGCTTTAGCAATAAATCTTTCATGCCTTCTGATGTACTGAAACCAGTCTTTGCTTATTGCTTTTCCCCCTCCCTGGATTTCAGTTTATATATAAGTGTTTCTGTTATCTTGGCTGAAATCTCCAGTGTTTTAGTTGTCTCTCTTGGCCCTTGTTCTTCTGCAGATTGGAAAAGTCTGCGTAAGGCCTATTGCCTGTACTGCAGTGGTATTGACATCTGTGCGTTTGCAGTGGTGTTCCAGTTAATGACATGCTGTGCAGAAATGTAGACATGTTTTCCTAGATACTGGTACCATATTTGTGGGTAGCAAAGAAATTGCATTGTTACTGTTACTACCAATAGCTTTCAAGATGGTAGCTACTTTTTTTTTTTTCTTTTTAAATTACTGGATCTTTTGCATTTCACTGGCAACTGACTTCATGTGTTACATACAAGTGTTACTCGGTGTTGTGTCATCCCCCAGCCCTTGAAATGCCTGCAAATTGAGTCTGAAACAGCATTTTCATTACAGGTACTGCTGGCATGCAGATTTACCCTTCCTTGTTACTATAGTGAATATTTCAATACTACTTTAACTGAAATATTAATTCTATCTAGTATTAGAAATAAAGTATTATTTCAGAGGGTGATGATTTAAGTATTCATCTGTGAAAGAATTCCTTGGTGATAAATAAAACTGATTTTTAAGCAGATATACATGTGCACAGTAAATAAGTTGGCATTGCGAATGATGTAGGAAATGGAAACAAAAAATAGCAGAATGCTGTGAAACGGATCTGAACATTACAGATTTGGAAAATTGAATAAGTCTTCCGAGAAACACAGGACTGGTATTCATTGATCAAAATGACTGTTTTCTAATATCTGCATGTGAATAAGGATGCTGAATTGATTGAAATAAATCCATGTTTTCTCCATGCTCATTAGCAAAATAAACTGTTGTGAGATAGTCAACTGCCACCTGACCCTACTAAGATGAAAACTGTACTAAGTGTGCTCAAGAGGTAAAAAAAATTTGGAGGCTTCTTGAGTGTAATTTTATTCTTTTTTTCCTAGTGGTGAGATACGTAGAGAAACCTTGTCTTTAGGCAGACTAGCGCCTGTTACCTTACTGTGAATGTATAGAAGTTGGAAATGGAAAGGACAGATTTTCACTGATGTATGCTTTGCTGTGAATGATGCTGTCAGATGTTTTCTTTGATTGTGAGTCACTGTGTTCAACTGATACTTTATTACTTTCTCAAACGGATGAAATGCACTTTAAAAACTGTGTAACAGGTGATACTGATATTTTGTGCAGATCCCACTGAATCTGCAGCATCCATGGGAAGATTTGGGAAACTTCTATTCCCATCTGTCACTCATTTCATTTTTCTTAGAAGCGCAAATTATTTGGTGTTCTGTTCAGGAGCAGTGATTAACTTCACAATGTCTAGGTTGCTATTCCTATTACAGTCATCAGGGATACTGACTTTGCAAATCTAGTGTATGATATTCTAACCACTGTTTTTCTCTGTACTATGATGCTAATATTTTCTCTGCTTTGGAGCTGTGCTGTACTTGAGTGCCAGCTAAACTTTGATCTTATGTTCTGGTCATGCTGATAGATGAGCCTACTGATGAGGGCATTAGTCCTAAATAGTCCTTTAATATTTGGTGTACAGTTATGGTAATCTGATACAAGCATTGATTAAAACAGCAGTTTAAACTTCTATTTTTATCAAGTTTGATTTTTCAGTAGCTTTTTTTATGTTATGTTTTCTTCTGCCAATTAATTTCCAGTCCACCTGAATGAAGTTGCAGTGTTTGGTAGAGCTTAGGCCTGTGTTTTTAAGGACTGTGCTTCTTAAGGCAGTTTTTAAAATCTGGTTGTATTGACATGAAATAGGGCAGTTAGCTGAGAAAGCTATTCCCTATGTGTCTCAAAAGAAAACCTTGAGAATTAGATCTGTGTCTGGATCTTGGGTGCTTGTCTAATTGATGCAGTTGAGAGCTTTTGTTAATCTCAGAAATGAAATTTTTAGACTAACCCCCACCTTTTAGCAGTGATTTCTTTATAAACTTCAGAGGGGACACTGAGATAAAAACTAACACAGATAAACTAAGCTTGGGTTCTCTTTCTTCCCTGTTTCTTGCTCTTACGCTGCTGTTCTGTGCTGTATGAAGAGTTTTCTTACATTTGCCTGCTCGTGATGTTGGTTTTGTTAGAAAAGGCAGACTGACGGAAACGGGTGTTACTGAGTTGCAGATTCTTCTTACTCTTCATCCAGCTTCAGTACAAGGAGAAAATGCTGAATTAATATTGAATGGTATCTAGTGGTCCAACTGCATCGATTCCTTAAATTGCTGTAGTCCACAAAGCCTGGTGCTTCTCAGCAGCAAGTCGATGCCGAGGCCTCTTCAGGTCTAAAAGGCTTATATGGGAGACTAACTCTACCCAGACCTTAAAACAATAAAGGTACAATGAAAAAGGTACAAACACACTTTTCTCCAACCCAGCATATTATTTTTACCTCAGTCTCAATTAAAAAAGTGTGATGTGTAACAGGATAGTGCTATACTTTCTGTGCTAATAAATACAAAGAACTTATTTCTGAGGATGCAGTTATTCAGAAGCTTTATTACTGAAAAGTAATGTTAGTTGTTCCCAAAACAGTTTTGTTTCCAAAAAAGAGATAACACCTGATGTTAGAATTCAGAGTTTCTGAGAGTCTCATAAATTTCACTTTAATCAATACCTTTGTGTTGCCCAACTTTTATACTGGGCAAATACGAAAATTTCCAGAGGTTACTTTTAAGATATTTTTTTTTTTCTGTACTACTATGCATATAGTCAGAAAGTAATACTGCTTTCATCTCTTAAATCGTTGTGTAACTTAGTCCTGTGCTACCTTATTTTTTAATAGTCACCTGCACCTAGCAGTGCATTTTGGTGCATGTACACGTTCTTAGAGCACTCGGGTTACTTTGTTGAAGGTGGGGATGTATATGGTCACATAATGGTATTGTTCAAGTATAAAAATGAACAGAAAACTGGATGCTAGTCTGAAATGGTGACACACCAAGAAAGCAGTATCGATAAGTAATTGAAAATTTTAGTTGCATGACCTTTCACACATGCGCATTGAGTGTTTTCCTTAACCAGACAGAAATAGGTACTCATCTGCAAAGCATGCTGAAGTGTTCAAGCTTGTGTAAATGATTTGAAGAGAAATAATGATGTAAATATGTATCTCCATATACAATATATATTAACTATATATATATCACCAATATTTGATAAATATTTCCAGTTTTGTTTCAGAACAGCAAGCTTTTGATTTGCATTTTAAAAGAAAGCTGGTGAAGGCAAAGTTCTCTGCTCCACATCCTGCATCAGCTTGGGCAGATAACTAAGGTGAGGGGTTCTCCAGTGCACTGGGTGCCTGCAGCGTCATTTTCTTCTTGCAAATCAGTATCAGCCATCTCAGCATCAACTTCCCCTTTTCCCTGCCAACTTCATCACAGCTGTTTTTCACTCATTTTGTTCTACTGAATGAACATCAGTTGATCAGTCTATAAATTTAAGAAAAAGTGTGAGGAGAACTCATTCAATTTCAAAGCTGTGAGCAGCGCCGCTGAGAACAGGCTTGTTGCAAGTAGAGGTAGTTCCTGCAGCGGCTTCTGGAGGTCAGTGGGCTATGGCATAATTTGTATCATAAATCCTTTTGAATGAAGTTCTGATACCACAAAAGAAGCAAGATTGCGTGTACAAAGGTGTCAGCGCAGTTAGGTCAGTTAAATCTGAAAATACGAAGTCAAAAGGGATATTCTTATCAAAGTATCTCTGTAAGGACTAGGAACTTGCAAACAAGGTTGAGAACTAACAAATGGCTGTGTCCTAGAAACATCTTGTGCTAAAGACAGTCAATTTGTGTGTGACTTCTGTAGGACACCAGAAAGAAACGTATGCTTCAGCTTTAAAAATCACTGTTCTATATTCCAAGGTTTGTAAGCCCTTAAAAAAAAAAAAGTGCCAGAATGCTGAAATTGTTGATCTTTTTCTGTTGAATTAGAGGCAGCAATTAAAGGAGATTTGGAACAACTGTGTTTGATTCTAGTTAATGGGAGATGCCAAACTTTCAGATAATTGTTACATCTGTGGAATGGAAGGGGTTTATTAAGGGGGCAGAGTCACCATTTGTGGCCCATCTTGCTAATAATATACGAAATCCTAATGAGGCTAGTTCTTTTTCCATCATTTGTTAAGTTATAATGATCTGTTAACATCATCAGCTTGACTGAGGAAAGCTGCTCTGCTCTTCAGAGCAGTATGGGGGAAGGTTTTGGCATCGGCTGAACAAGGCTTTTTTGCTTTTTATTCTGTAATAAGCATCGCATGGGCAAAGACTATAGACACTCGGTGCTTGTGTAATATATATATATATATATGTCTTTTCCACAGTGCTTAAATGCCCATTATGTATTTGCATCAGTTTAAGTGGTTCATAGAAGTTTACCTTCATTGGCAGTAGGTCTTTAGACAGTCTTTCTTCATAGATTTTTTTTTAAAGCATCCAGTAAAAATTCCACAAGGTCTAGCTTGCCTGCCGTGGGACATAGCTGGAACATTGCATCCTAGGAGGCTGAGTGACCCTAGTTTCCATGTGGCAGAACTGAAGAACTGCTTGAGTCACCTAAATTGCATGTACAAATTAAGCATATTCTCTGTACCATACATATATACACATATGTATACTTACATACAGCATGTATATGTGCATGCTTACTCTTGCATTTTTTATATTCAGCAGGCCCAAGAGCGTGTACTGAGATGAACATTCTTCCCCCCTCCCCACAGCTGATCCCAATCACAAGCACCGTTTTAACTTGAAAAATCACAAAGATGGTGATAGAAGCCTGTTCTTCACAGGAACCTTGTCTGAGTGGGCAAAAAATCTCTTGAACACAGAGCAAGGTCCTTCCATTAAGTATTTTTCAGAACTAAGTGTAGGGTATAGATATACCTCCCCAAAAGAACTGTTCCTGATAGGCACTGAAGGGAAAAGAGCTCTCTAAATGGTAGTTTCAGCTCCCCATAAATTATGTGATGTATTTATAATGTATTTAATTTATATGATGTTTATAAACTGGGTCCAAGTACATGGAATTGCTTAGTAAGTTGATGTGTTATTTTTATTGTAATTAAGGGGTTATAAATATTCTTCAGTTTTTTAACAACAGCTACTGATCAGATTTTTTTTTGTCATTCCTTGCTTTCTTCTTCAGCAAGGCAGAAGTCAACCACAAGCATGACTTCAACTCTTTCTAAAGATTGTTACCTGATGTTCTGAATCGAGATCCATTGCCTTAGAATGGAGCAGGTTTTCTTAGATAAAGCCCTTTCAGCAGTCTCTCTGACTGTATTTATGCCCGTGTCTGTGGCTGAACAGCAAGCATACATCCAAACACTTCTAGATTTTTTTTTTTCAGACAAGTACAGCTGAATGTACATAATTAAAATTTTATTTGTGAGATGCTTTGATCTAGTCCCCTCCTGTTACCTTAAACTGTTTTTCCTGGGCTCTTGTCATTCACTGGACATTCTTTTGTACCTAGGAATTATAAATGGATCACTGTCTCCAGCATGCATCTTAATAATGTCCTAGACAGCTTTTACATTTGAATTTGGCATTACTGTAGCTCCTGGAAGAGCATTTTCAGTCCACAAAAGATGCTCATGGTTCCAGCTCTTCCCAGAAGTCCCCTTCGTTGCATTTTTCACTTGAAAAAGTTCATTTACTCGCATTTGAGTTTGCCAGTACTCCATAAAGCCACAGCTTCACCCCCAGAGATCTAATATACTAGGGCATTAAAAATCATCATCTTTGACTACCACTTCCTGCAGGTACAAATGCATTACAGAGCTCATCCTGTAGCTTGTGTCTCCTACAGCACTGGTGACCTCTCCCTTGGAAAGGTCACCACCATTGTCCCCCTCTTCTCTGGATCCTGGACTGCTGGCACAGTTCAGCTAGTAACTTTTTTCCCCCTAGGTAAACACACTGGTTATTGTCTGTTTCAGCAGCTTAAAAACAGTGCTTATTTTCAGTTCTTCAGCCTGGAAGTGGATTCTCACTGTCAAAATGCTCTGTCACTTTATTCCTTTTTTGCTTTTATTTGGCAGTATCAATTGTTGCTGATTCTTAAAGCAAATTTAGCACCTTACAGAAATGACCATTAACTGGTTATTTCTTCAGTGACAGCCTAAGTAGTAGAAAACTTACATCCTCTTTCCAAGGATTACCCCATGTGCTGAGTACTCTGGGGTAGAACATCTGTGGTTCCTTTGAAAAGATCATCTGCCTGCCTGTGAAGAGCCTGTATCTTATTCCATGTAACATAATCATCATATTAGAACAGCTTATGTTGAACAAATACTTTTATTTACAAGAGCATATGTGACAATGTTGAAATAAAAAAAATGGAACAAGTCTACTTCAGTCTTCAGCCTGGTTTAGATAAGTCTCCATCTTCACTGCTTTCTTATTTGGCTTTCTAAGACATCAAGTTGGTACCAGATTACTAGATTATTACCATTTTGCCACCAATCTGTGTTGAAAACCACGTAGTATAGCTTAGTCTCTTCGTACGTAGAAGATATTGTATCCAAGTTCAACCATACCCCCAATAAGCAAGGCCCACAAAGGGATAAATACATAGGCTAGTTTCATTGTAGTAAATCGCTGCAGTTTAGCACAGAGGGCAAGGCAGAAGGCTAATTTAAGTAACATTGCAATGAGATACCAGGTTTTTTTCTTGATGTTTTGGGAGCCATTGCGAGGGTCGAAGCCAGACTTGCAACGTCCAGCCATTTTTACAATTAGCATAACTAGAAGAATAGTATCAAATATCCAGACAGGAATAAAAATGAGGAACCAGTTCCATGGTGCTTTCTCATCCAGCTTTAGCACCAGCATGATCAGGAAGAGTAACGTAAAAAGCCATGTCAGTAGTACTCTTTGCGCCAGGGACATTCTCATTTAAACAGCTTTGAGAGGAAGTCTTTCACTGTCAGCAACAACCTAACAAAACAAAAAGGGGGGAGGAAAAGCATCAAAAGATGTCATTACACAACCATTAGGTATATTCCTTAAAGGAGACTAATGTCTTGTTCTTTTTTTCCCACCCCTTCCAACCTCACCTACATAATGCTTCCCAGCATTCCTTTTATTACTACCATTCCCAAAGCACTCTAGTTTAGTCCTGTCCACCACTCAATTTAAGTGCCTGAAGTCAGCTGTGTAAACTGCCTTCATCTAAATTTGTTCTGTGAAACAAACTGTGCTTTAATCCTAAACTAGCTGTCAAACTCATTTAGGGACTTTTTTATGCCAAGAATATGTTTAGATCCATTTTCCTCCAGTACTGAGGCACTCATAGTTGAACACTTGAAAATAAACCTAACAATTCTCTCTATATAACAAAAAAAAATCTAGTGAAGTGTGAACCAACCAGCAAGCACAAGTAACAAACCATCTGAAAGATCCTGTACTCTACAGAGCTGCAGCTGGAGTGGCCCAGGCTGCAACTGAGCCAGTAAGCACTGCTACCACTTTCTGTCAAGCGGCAGTCTTAAAACTACTAAACGCTACAGAAGATGTTTGCTTTCTGGCAGGTATCTAAAGTATGCAGACACTAGCTGACAGGAACACTATTTAGGTTTATTGGCTTGGTAGTGTATTTAAATTTCTATGTAGTCACGACAAAGGAAAAACAAGGACAAGTGCATCTGCCACAACGGTCATAAAAGTTTTTATATTCCTAACCAAAAGGCTTTTACCACTGCATCTGCCAGAAGCTTTTCACTGGAAGTATAAAAACCAGGGGTGAGAAGAACGATGATCTTCCTGAAGATTTCATGCCACAAAGCTAGATAATTAATATATGCCAGCAAGACAGTGCTAAAATAGGTTTTTTAATTACTTTAAAAATCTGAGATTTTTAGAAGTTTGGTAATTCCCTTTAGAACACTGATATTCTTTAACTTGAAATAATAAACTGAGTTGTTCTGATTTGTTCAAGATTACAAAAATATTTAAATTACAGAAAGTGAGATGATGTGTTCTGAAGCATCTAATCCTCACCATCAGACACCACAAGAGAAGGACAAGACTTACTTCCCCCTCTCCCCTCAGTGTCCCGGCCACAAGCTGCTGCTGCTTCTATGTTATTACTCATGCTCACAAGATCACCCAATTAAGCCTATTAAACTCACTGAACAAGCAGAAATCTATTAGCACCTTTTTCTTTTTAACTGACTTAGTTTTTTGCCAGTTTTAGCAAGTTGAACCAACTGTGTGCTCAGATAAGCATCAGAACCAGACAGGGAAGTAGAAGCTGTTGGCTTAACTGGTTAGGAGATGACCTGCTACATTGGAGCTAAGGGATAACAATTTTGTACACCACTAAAATTATCCTACCATTTAATTCTTATCTTCTGATACACAGTTCAACAGACCTACTTTTTTGTTCAGTCTGGGTTTGAAGTTTCAATCGATTTGATTTAGTGGATAGCAGTGGGATTTCTCTTAAGGAAGAGATGCAGTTTAGCCAAAAGTAATCTAAATTGGAGTTACTGTCAGCACATCCCCGCCCTTGTGACAGGGCTGACACCTGCACAACCCAGAGCAGGCCAATTCCTTGAGCTGAACTAGCCGAAGAAAAGTTTAAAATAGGTTTTCTGTAGTTGGCTTTCTGCTGTCTCAGTTCCGCCCAGATCACCAAAGGGTCTGGTGAAAGCCAGTTACTGGCAGGGTGGAACCAAGACCGCCTCCTTAGGGAAGGGGTGAAGCTTAGCAGTGACACTCAACAGTGAATTGCCAAGTAGACAAAAACCCGGAGGTTTTTGGTGCAAAATGCAAAAGCATTGCTCGCTTTTTGTTATAGAAACATACCTAAACCAGCTGGTAGGTGCAGAGGATTACGGAACAATTACTATCATCTGCCTGAAGTATTTCCAGTATTTTGAAAACATTCCCAATATTCTCAAGTACACGTCTGCAGCTAAAGTGAAGAGTAGTTATCTGAAACAAAGTTTCAACATTCCTTTCATGAGAATGTTTTTGAAAAGTAGTTCTAGAAATCAATGCTACAGATACTACAAGAAGGAGAATCACTTATCAAACTGGAGAAAGCGGAAAGCAAAGAAACAGCCTGGGAACTTGAGCCTGAAAGGAAAAAAGGAATTCAACACTGTTAGAAGTATTAGGTTATCAGATACTCAAAGAAGGTGATATCAACTGTCTCTGGAGGAAACAGAAAGCTACCAAAGATGTATTAAATGGGGCTGCTCAATTAGAAGGTTGCTCACTTGATGAAAAGATTTTCAGTTTTCCTAAGCTTTCAGAACCACTTTGTAACAATTTTAAAGAGTACAGGCACAAAACTCAGCACAGGACCTTATGCTGCCTTTCTTTGACCTGATGTACCTGCAAGATTGGACAGGACTGCAAGGCTCCATTCAATTTTAGAGGCTTTTTTTCATGAAAACTCAAGAAAATCTAAGTGTACTTTTGAGATCTTATAGTACAAGTAAAGGAAGCTACCAAATTTTAAAGACTGGCAGCTGGGGATACGGCTGACATAATGATGAAGGGTTTGATTCCACGGAGCACTTGACAATCTCTCACTAGCAAAGAAAGGCAATTATGGGCAGATTCTCAGTTACAGCCCAGCTATCACAACAAGATGATTAACATTGGAAAAAGGATGCAGATATGGTACAAGTCTTGAACTAGCTCTTCCATGAAAACACTTGAAGGAACGTCAAATGCAGGGTAAAAATAAAGAAAGCTCTTAGCTCCTTATAGAACTCACATAATTAGTAGGAAGTGAAAATTTTCAGTAATGAGAAACGCTAAGTAGCATTACTGACCTTGATAGGACAAGTTACATAATTAGAATATGATAGCTAATTATATCCTTTTTAGGAAGAAAAAAATAGAGGAGGGAAACTTACATATAACAGTCAACTCAATATTAACGATAACACAGATCTATACATTTAAATTTAGACCTCAAACATTGCCTAACAGAGTTCAGAAAACTGTATTATACTGAAACCAAATTAAATAGAACTCTATCTTGATTAAATGACATTTTAAAGCCAGTTCAGGAGGTTTGAGTGATTTATCACCTAAAAATAAATATTCCACTAGCCCCATTTTAAAACTACATTTAAACTAGTGTGATTCGAATACAGGTTAGGTATTCACAAGTTTTCCTTGCAACTGATGCATTCTCAGTTCAGGCGGCCCATGCAGATTTTAAAGCGTCCAAAAAGTCAGACTACAAGGTCCCCTTCACTTGAGTGCTTGTTCTACCGCTTTTCAGCGAAACGGACTCCCGAGTGCTGAATCTGGCTGAAAAAAACCACGCGTTCGGAGACTACTCAGAACAGGACGAGGAAGCTGGCAAAGCAGCCGAGGGAGCCGGGCTGAGCAAAGCCTGCCGCAGCGATGGAGCAGCCTCTCCCGTCCCCTGCAGGAGCCGGGCTGCTTCCAGCACGGCCCC
>JAVJGI010000060.1:75441604-75505154 GCA_035590275.1 Ibycter americanus | reverse complement strand
CCCCTGAGCCCCTGCAAGCGCCTGGGTGAGCCCCCCCCGCCACTGCCCCCTGCCCTGGGACCCCCCCCGGGACGGTGGTGGGGGCACCCCGTCCCCGAGAGCGGCTGCGGGGCGGGCCCTTCCCGCCACGCCGTGTCACCGCATCAGGTGCGGGCAGCGCCAGCCGCTGGAGGGGCCGCGCCGCCCCGTGAGCCGCCGGTAACCGGGCTCGTTGGCCTCCGGTGGCCAAGTGTGTTGGGTGGTAGGCGCTCAGTTACGCCTTCCAGGCTTCGGCTGCTGGCCGCTTCCGTGCGGTTTGTTCCTACTCGCTAGGTCTGACTCCAGCTAAAACGCCCCTTTTCCTTGGTAAGTTGCTTTGATGCATCTTGAGGTGCTTGAATGCCTGTGCCAGGTGATAGGACCTTTTTCTCCTTTCCTTTGGAGGTCCTAAATTTTGGCATCTTCACCTTCATCCCCGACCTCCTCTCCTTCTGTTTTTTTGTATTTTACGTGCCGCCACCTTCTTTTGGTGCTTTCTTTCTGACTCCTTATCCCATTCCCCCTGCCTCTTTCCACCCTAACCCAATGACAACCTGTCTACCACTTCTGCGTTGTCCTTGGTTTTTACTATGGGAATCTAAATGTTAGGCTACTTCCTCTGAGTTAAAATTTCTTCTGTCATATTCCTTTCCCTGGTGTTTTATCTGTTGTCTTTTCTATGAGAAACCAAGGAGAGAGCTTTGGGAGAAGATGATTATGCAGTAGCAGGACTGTCCAGGTGTTTGCTTCTTTTACTTTTGTGTTTCATACGTACTCCCCGAGTGTGTGTGGCTCAGGCATACCAGATTCAGTGTTAGTTTTAGTCCATGTTCTCAAACTCCATGCTTGGTATTCAGTCTTTCACTACTTCTACACGTTATTGGTCACTTGGTAAGTAATGCTGCTGAGTCTTGCATTTTGCTCCAAATTTGCCAGTGTCTTATCCATCAGTCATATAATTAACTGGGAAAAGTAATTAATTGGAAAACCTGACTTGTTGAAAGTACCTTAATTAATGTTCTGAAATTCTTTGTGATGAAACATTCCTACAGAAAATACAGCTGGTTTTACAATTCTGACACACGAGAGCTTTAATAGGAATGAGACTAAATACAGTGTGTCATCAGTAATTTGCCCGCTTATATCTTCCTGTTGATGCTGTTAAACAGATGGTGGTATCTGTTTTATCAGGGAGAAGTGCATCACTTGAAATAACCTGTTAATCCTAGTAAGTGAATCCTAGTATCTTTAGCTGCACTTAGAGTGGTCCCTAAGTGGCAGAAGGATATATTTCTGTTATATACATTAGCGCTTGGCATGAGACATTTTTGTTTTCCTGGGGTTAGGGGCTAAAAGTGTTCTGTGAATTTATCTCTGAGTTATAAATAGCTGTATGTATTTGGCTATTTCTGTAACTCTGAAGGTTTTGGTGATCATCTTTGACATGTCTCTTTATTTGTGACTCCCTGGAAAGGATAATCCTCTTCTCAGAAGTCTTATTTTGTTCCAATAAGGTGTTCATGAACTGAGGTATGTATGCACATCATACTTCTGTCAGTTTTGACTTCCCCCCCTGCCTCAGAGCCCTACTTTACAATATTTGCAAACAGTTTTCATTTCTGAAGGTGAAGGTTGAGAGCAATACTTGGAACTGGTGTGTTTAGGATCCTGATCCTTGTTTGAAGTGGAATGTTTGTGCGGTTGAGTTTTCTGTTGCTACGTTTTGCTGCCAATGTATGTTTTTATTCTGGGTATAAATATTAGAAAGGATAAAACACGAGCCTGAGTCATCTGGAAAAGAATTTGGAAACCTAGTTAGGTTAATTCAATGCTTGTAGTAGAATTTTTTCCTCATGTATTATGTGGAATGTGACATACAAATAAATTGTCAGTAATTGTTGGGAACTCCATGGAGCATTTCAAGTATTCTTGGTAGCACTGGATTTCTCCCAAAGCAGTGTTAGCTCAGCTTGTCTCATAAAGTTGGTCCCAGCTGTATACACCATAGCTGCCGAATATTGGTGTGAATTCTGGGAGAACTCAAAATCCTGTAGGCCTTGACACAGGAAACAGAGTATTGATGCTGTATTAGAAGGGAGGCATAGGTGCATTAAAAAGGCTTCCAGTCAACTTCGTTTGAGGCAGTTAACCAGGCACCAAGGGTGGAGTAGCTCTTGGAGTTGAACGGTGCTGTTCCTGTCACAGCTGGCAGGGGTCACTGGAAAGCAGTGGACATGACTTTTTTCCCAATTCTCCCCAAAGTCACATATACTGTCTTCCCAGGCTTTTTCTAAATATCACAACTTCTACTTGTTTATAGTAGAAATTTTATTAAAGAAATAAAACCATCATTTTTCTTTTTCCTTTTCTCAGGACCCCTGTGAGTGAGAGTGATGACAGTCACAGGGTTGGATTTTTTTTTGGTCTCTGAGGAAGTTCTTTTCATAATAAACAGCATGCTCTACAGATTCATCATGGAGCAGTTTATGTGAATTTTTTGCTAGGCTTACCAGGGGCACAAAGCTTGTACAGTTACTTTCTTTGTCTGTCTTCTGTTTGAGTAACGTTAGTCAGTCAGATCATGAAACTGAATTTAATGGCAACTGAAAGACATTAAGTACCTACACAGTGACAGATTTTTATAAAACTTGTGACAGGTAGTGACCCAAATTAATATTCCCACCTGAAGAAAAGCAGTTATAATTGAGTCCTTTCCTCAAAAAGAGAGCAATGGCTGGCCAGTGTCTGTGCTAAGCTCTTGAGCTATTGCGGTGCCGTACTGCTACCGGCCCAGCCAAATAGTTGGGGCAGTTGGTAACATGGGTGGGGGGCAGGAAAAAAATGTTGGGTGAGGTGGAAGAGGACAATAGGAAGCCATGGGACACTGGTAAAAGCAGACAGACTTAATTGCTTCTGCCCACGGAACAAGGTAGGCCTGTTTTTTCTGTAATGTTTTTTTTTGTTTTACTAAGGAAACAAAACAAAACTCCTTTAGGATACCTCTGTCAGAGGTACTGCTCCTGACTGTTCAAGGACGGTTGACCACTACTTACTCTAAGATACGTAGTGGTGTGAAAAATCAAAGATTTTAAAAGCTTTAGATACCATGTTTTCTCCCTTGAGTTTACTCTACTGTTATTCATAAAGGTCCTTCTTGCTGGGTACAGAGGAAACTGTTAACTACTTGAAGAAATTATATTCAAATTTGTAAGGAGAATACAAAGAGCTTAATAAATTGCCTATAGGGGAAAAAAGAGTTAATAGTAATTAGGGCTATAATGTATCACTGTGTAATGTTTAGGTATGCTCTGCATGTAATCATAGAATAATTTAGGTTGAAATGGGTTGCTGAAAGTCATCTGTCTGGTCCAACCCCATCTCAAAGCAAGGCCAGCTTCAAAGTTAGAGCAAACACGTATACAATATGCAGAGATACCCATTATATTGTCAAGAAATGTGGAAATACAGCTTATGTTTGTGGTGGTTTTTTTATTTGAGAGGAGGATATTATAGTTCACAGAGCTATTCTCTTGTTTCTTAATTTACATGTGTAAAGGGGATTTTTTCCAAATTCATTTCTGCTGGGAATAATCTTTAAGTGAGACATGTAGTGTTCAATGTTTAATTCTTTGTTCATTTGAGGTGGTCTTGGTAAATACGCTCCAGAGAGACTAGATGGCTTCCTGGAATGAGTCCAAGCATTGGATTGAACTCCTATTTGCAAATACATTTGTGGTTCTTGTTCTTAAAAAATAAAATACAATTGCAAAGTGGGAGCAGCAATTAAAGCAATATAGCATCAAATATGAAGTCACGCAAGCCTTGTAATTTGGAAGTTGGCCAGCGCCAGATGCTTTTGGGGGTTAGGTGGTTGGCAGATGCCAGCCTGGCAGCTAAATGCTCTTCGTGTTCGGCTGTCTTAAGGGACAGTTTGTTCTATGCTTGCCGTGTTGCTCATATTCTTTCGTTGGTATTAGCTACTGGCCGTTGTGGGGTGGGGTCGTGTAGGGTATTTGTGTGGCCAAATACAGCCTGGTGGTCTCTTTGGACATTTTCCTGCATCCTGGGTTATGAAGCTTGAGATTCCCTCAGCTGAGTGTTTATTTTTTTTCTTATTATTGTGTGTTTAAATAGCTGCTTTCTTTTTGAATCTGAGTAAAATCTTGGCTTCAGTGGCATCCTGTGGTACTGAGTTTAACAGCCTAATTATGTGTTGTAATATAATATTTCTCTGTTAAAAGCTTGGCTTTGCTATCCTCTAAGCGCAGTTAATGAATGAAGTTCCCTGTATTTTGGAAACTGTTGTTTTCTTGACTGTGTTTTCTGTGTATTTATTAAAGCCTCATTTAATTTATAATTCCTTATTTTTCTGTTCATACGTGCCTGTCTCAACAGACTCTGTGCTCTTCTGGCTGTAGTATGTTGAATGGAAGAGCTCACTGACCTGCCAGCTTTCCTGCTTTTAAAGCTTCGTGGGTGTACATAGTTCACCAGCCCCCCAGTATCATTGACATTGTTGGTACTAAATTCTGTTTATGTTGCCTACTCATTGTTAAAAGTGATCCAATTCATGGTTAAAGTTGATCCATGTTCTTAAACTTTGCTAATGTAGGATTAGTTGTCACCTGGAAATGTTACTACCTCAGATTTTGTTTTCTGCTGTGATATATGAAAGATAAATATAGTATGCGCTGCTGGACCTATTCACAGAAGCTTGAAGTTTGGAATAATAGGGCAGGGCTCAGTTCACACCATTTAAGGACTTAATTTAGGCAGTACTTCATAAAAACTCTGAAGATACTGGTCTAAATAGGGGGAGGAGGAGAGGGGGAGACAGTGTTAATTAGTCCAGATTAACTGTTAATGGTACTTCAGAAAGCTTGCTGGTGGAGATGAGTGTTCAAGTTGGCTTCTGTCAAAGCTGCCTCACTACAGTGCTCGCCTTATTCTATGGTCCATAGATCTGTGGAGCTAATTCACATGAGAACTGCTCATTTACTTAGTAATGGTAGTCAGTCAGGTGAAGCTGTCTCCTGTGCGATAGGCTCCAATGCTGGTAAAAAGAGCGATGGAAGCTGGTGACTGAGGAGGAGAGTGGTCTGTGGTAATACTGGTTTAGAGTGGTTAAAACACTTGCAAAGCCTTACTAGGCCACCCTGGTCTTCTCCATCAGCTCTGTGTGGACCTTGTGTGTCTAGTGAGTGATTTCTTCTGCTGAAAGTTCCCCCTTAAGAGCTCTGGGAACCAGGAGGAATGTGGGGCATCTCTATTTGTTTGTAAGCTAGTGTTAGCTGTCAGCACCTGATGGAGCAGTGGTGTGATGAGTGTCTGTGTTCATCTTTCTCATAGAAGTCTAATGGTTAGCGTGCTTAGGAAGTTGGAAGTTATGATCGCGGGTGCTCTGATCCTCAGTAGCTTTAATGTCAAACCTCCAGAAAGAGCTAGCCACCAAGGCTTGTGTATGCTGACGGAGATCCCGAGTGTCTACCTCTGTCACTACAGGGTGGTCAGGTGTGTGAAACCTAGTGGAACATAAAGAATGCAAATTAGGAAGATTTGTTCCAAGTTTAGTTTTGGGACTAGGGTGCTTCTGTGTGCAGAACAGGGATTTATGTGCACTTTGCCTTGCACTGACACTGTGTGGAAGAGCTAGCAGGCCAGCGGGGTGTGATCCAAGGAGCTTCAAGGCACTTGAGCAGGCAATAAATAGGCTGTTTTATTCAGACTGGATGCTGCTATTAAACCCCTATTACGTGATGAGCCTGTTGCAATGAAGAATGTTGACCTCAAATTTTTTTCAATATTCTGGCTGGGTTTTGATCCGTGGCAATGTTTGCTTTTCACAAACAGCAGTCTATTTAGAAGTCTTTGACGTGTTTCCAAAGACATTTTGAAGGTCCATGTTTTATCACTTGCTCTTGTTTATCAGTTTGATATGTTCAGAAATACTGATAGACTAAAACATGATCTTCCTTTGTAGGAACTGATTAGTCACTATCAGATAGTCTTTCAGGTATAATGGCATTCTTTTTTTAATGATTGTTTTGGGGATCTTGCCTGATACGCATGTAAGGCTTGTTACTGTGCAATTCCTTGCTTGGATCGGTCCAGAGACTTTTTAAAAAATATAGGCTCAGCATTTGCTACTGTGTTCCCAAAACAGTGGCTGTTTAAAAGAGACTGCAGCCTTTTCCTGACAGCTCAGCTACTTCATGCCTCAGCTGCTTCTAAAACTTGCTGGATAACTATTTGTAGAACATGATGCAAACTTGGTCATTTAGGAGTGGTTTTCAGCTTCCTGACTGTACTCATCGAGAAGCCGCAACTCTGCTGTGCATTGCCTGGTGGCAGATAAACACGCCTTCCTAAACACCAAGTCAGTATTTTCAGTGAGCAAGATTTATTGTTGCAGGAAATTACTGTTGTGTTTAGAATCACGAGGAGGAGAAAAGGAGCATAGCATTCTATTTCAAGGTGGCCACTATGTTTGGCACTGGTTTTTTTTAATTTTTTTTAAGGGTTTGTTAAGAAGAATGTATATATAAATGAAAAACATAGTATTTATAGAAATACTGTTCCTTAATAAAGTTGTTACGGTTCTAAAAGCAGATGTATACATGCCATATTTCAGGGATTTCTCATTATAAGATTGTGTGTATGTTTAATGGGATATGTATATGTGTAGTATTCAGTACAAACCCCCAGGAATTAAAAAGAGCAGAACTTGAGATTGACCATGTATTGTGTTTTCTCTAATTTTTTTTTAAAGGTGCAGCATTTTCAGAAATGTCTTGGCTTGTAGATCTAGCATGCTAGCAGCAATTACTACATTTGGATTGACAGGAATTTTGAAACCGACATCTCTTATAGAAGATAAGAGGCAAAATTGACTTGATTATAGTCCCCTTTAAGGGCTTAAATTTTTTCCACTTCATTAAACAGTAGAATATGTTTAAATATTAGGAGCTTTTTGCTAATTAATAAATACTGCAGCAGGCTCAAGAGTAAATTGAGAGGTGTAGAATCCTGGACTTCTCAGTACAGAGGCCTGCCCCCCCCCCTTATTTTTGCAAGTAAGGTATCTGTGAAATCGTGTCATGTCACTTCAAATGGAGCCATGAACAGAAACAAGTTTTGTAACAAAATTAGGAAATTTGCACAGACCTTAAGGCTGAGGGCATAGATTCCAGAAATGGCTAAGAGCAGTTGCAACAACTGCACGCAATGTTCTTTTCCCAGAACTTGAAATAAATCTCAGAAATCCTGGTACTCAACATTTTGCTACTATTTCAGACAGTTGTGTAATTCACTGGCAAAACAAGGATTCCTTGGGAGATAGTTATTTTCTGTGGTACTTCCTTGCTAGTTTGTCCTTCAGATATTGGCGTTTTTACTGTGGAAGTTGAGATGGTTAAGTCAAGCCTACGTCCCATCAGAACTTGAAAACTGATTCTTGCTGCATGCTCTATGCTGCAGCTGCAACTGTGAGAGCTTCCTGCTTGGGATGGTGAGTGATAAAGGGCATGAGCTTATAAGGAAGAATAAATACACAGTGGCAGAAATAGGATCAGATACCATGGTTTGTGGGCAGAGTAGAGAGGCCTAAGAAAGTATGTTATTCAGTAACTGACAGCTTACTGGAAGCAGAGGCAGGTATGGACATGCTGCCAAATGTCTGCATATGTCATGATATATCACATTCGGTACACCTGTGTTCATAAAGAACAGGGCTTGATATACAGCAGTCAGCACAGGATCTGATTTGTACTTTATTGTTGCTGTTGCTCTCCTAATGAACTCCTCAAACAAACAACGAAACTCCCCAAATGGGTATGTAGGGATGTTCAATGTTTTTTTCCACCAGTTGTTTGAGGGTGATTGTTTTTGGGGTGTTTTTTGGTTTTTTTTTGAGATAAAGAACAAAGTTTGAAAATTCATTCTCTTTCATGAGCAGTGTCTTAGGAATGCTGGTATCCAAATTTAGCAGTTGTTGGTGTTCTTTGGGGAAAGCAAGTATGTTAATTCCATTTTATTTACAAATTATCATGCTGTTCCTTTGGGGAAGCAAATATGTTAATTCCTTTTTATTTACAAACTATCGTGACCTTGGATTGTAAGACAACAACTTGAGGGGGCCTTGGCTGGCATGGCAGCAAGAGTACTTCTCCTGCTTACGGCTGGATATGGTCCTTAGGTTTGCAGTGTCTGTTCGTTTTTTTTTTTAAATTTAATTTTTTTTTTTCTTTGGATGCTTCAAATTTTCTGAAGGCTAGCTGAAAGGAACATGATAAAATTTCCACTTAAAGGTGTGAACCTGGGAGTGACAAGTTTCTCATTTGCTTGTATACAATTTGCAATTCTGAAATGCTGTTTTGAGAACAGTGATGCATAGATAAAGTACTTAAACAGAACACTGAGTGCGTTATATAGTATTTGATGTTCTTTTTTAAAAAATGAAATGTAGGTTTAATGGTTTATTTGTAACGCACGTGAAAAGAATGTGTCTTTTGAAACATTGCTTCAAGGGTTTAATCCTGTTCTTGGTGGCAGTGGAAGAACTCTCATGGATCTGGGTGTAGGAAGGATGACTCCTCCTAAGTTTTAGGGGTGTATCTGCATTACATTGATACCTGTGTTGGTTGGTTTTGTCATGGCAGAAGCAGCTTTCCAGTCAATAGCAGATGCCTAATATGACTAAGTTGTTTATTTGGCTCATTTAAAATTAACTTAAAATATCAAACAATATCAATGATTTGATGATAATGTTAACTTCTATTTTGATCCTGGAAAGTGAGGGTTTTTTTCCTCGTTAAAGTTACCTTCTAGCTGTGCATCAGCAGGTATGTTTTACTTTTAAGTGAGTCTGTGTGATACAGTTGTTGCTAGAAAATTATTAGTTTAGGCCACAGGCTTTACTGTCTTCTTACTCTTCATATCAGGAAATCTTAGTGAAATTGTACTGAAATCTGTGATTGTGAAACTGTAATACGGAGGATCTGACATGATGGTAAACAGTTCTGTTGTGGGAAGCAGTTGAAACCAAGTTACAGGATTCTCATAACTTTATGCAGCAACTTTTTTTTAGAACTGCCTTTAATTTGCTGCTAAGACCAATTCTTCTGAAGGTAATAAAAATCAATGGGGTTTTTAAAAAAACATTTGAGACAAACGCCACAGCTCTGCAATTTTACTCCTAATGATGTCAAGTGAACATCTCAACTCATTATGATCATGGAGTGATGAAGTTGGCAAGGACTTTTAAGTCTTGACTCAACAGCTGGATGGTATCCTGACCATTCAGGTTAGGATTGTTATAAAGGAAACAGGTTCCTTGAAATACTTAGTGATTCACAGTGTTTACAGGCAAGGAAAGCAACTATTTGCCTATGTTTCCTTGCTTGTGTTGTATTTTTAATTATGCCCTTTTGCTAGTTGGCACTGCTTAGACTTGTATGTTCTTCCAAAAATTGTACATTTTTTGTCTTTATTGCTATGAGGAGCACAGTTTTATTCTGAACTTCTGACAGAGTTCAGAATGTATTTTATTTTCTGTAGAATGTCATTTGGAAATGTATGTGTTTATGTCTTGGATCACCAAAACCCTGTGGAAATGAGTAAAATATTTTAAAAGATACTTATTCTGAATTTATTTAGATCTGTAGTGTAGTGTCTAATCCTGTCTTATGCAATAAGCACTGCATTGCTTAAATGAGCATTTAACTACCTGAAGCCATCTAAATATAGATTTCTGTGGCTTTTGAAAAACTGCTCATTTGATTGCAAGGTGTAGTGTGTGCTTACTTAAAATGGAATATGATTATACTCTGAAATGGAAAAAAAAAAAAAGCTAAGAAACACCACTTTGGAATAGGGATCACTGAAACTGGGTAGTCATCTATTTTCAGTTTTAAGGAAATAATGAAGTTTTGATCAAAAAATGTTGCTTGTTATTCATAGTATTAAGTGTGAGTTTGGTGCAGATGTAATGAATGGCTCTGTTGAATGTCAGAGATGTTGTGATCAAGCTTTTATATTTGGATGTTCTGTCTGATCTCTGAAGTTGGAAGTATTTTTTTGTGTTGCTCTTAAATCTCCACTAGTTCAGATTAAGTTAATCTTGCTGTAGTTACTCTGCACAGGACATTGTATAGCTGAGTGCAAAAGCTGGTCGCTGTCCCAGATGCAGGTGTTCGACACAGAACATGAAACACATGGCTACCTGTGGAGAGGATGGGAGGAGAAAAAGGCAGAAGAATAGGCAGTGCTCTGTTATGCATATGGATGTGTATCAGCAGTTTTGATTTGTTCACTTTACCCGTTTGGCCTTAGATCCCAGCTTGTACAGTCTGACTTCAGGATCAATATCAATACAAATTGTCAGCTGAATAACATATTAACTTGTAATGAATATGCGGGGTTCTGAAATTGTTGCAATACTTAGCCTCCTGTCTAGGTGTTCAGTGAGCTGTGGGCAGATACAGAGTCAGAGCCAGGGCTGCAGCTTAAGTGCCTTGAATTGTTAACATCCATTTCTCATCCAGGTAAGTTAGCTTCAGACCAAGTGTATCAAATTCATTACATTGTCTCAAGAAAAACCACCCCAGAAACCCAAAGCAGCGACAAATCCCAGCCCCTGCAAGCAAAAACACTGTCCCAAAACAATTAAACCTTTTCACCTTCCATTTTAGTGCCATCTCAGAAATTGTTATATCTCTCTTGAAGAAAGCATGTTGATATTTCCTTGTAGAGGTATTTCTACTTAGTGAACCAAACTGTTAAAGTCTTTTGAGACATCCATCCCATGATTTTGTCATAATTACTTTGGTAAGCATCATCTTTGCATTCGTGTATGCAAATGTGTATGCAAATATGCTTTAAACACCACCAAAGTAGACTCTGAGGAGGATTTAATGTAGAGAGTTTCTTAACAATATGAAAACTCTGAGTAGTCTAAATAATAGGTTTGTTGATAGAAATAAAATAAATTAATAATAAAACTACTTCATTATACTTATGATGTAATTGTTCCTTGAGGCAAAGGGTTTCTGAGTGAACTGGAGAACTACTGCAAAAAAAAGTTTGCTGCCTTTAAAATGGCTTGTCCAATTTTAGCTGTATTTGACACAGTTGGAAGTCTTGGATTCGTAAGTTAGCACTGGTTTTCTGAAAAATCATTGACCTTGGAGAGAGAGGGATCAAGTTATTGTAGCTGTTGAGGCAAAGGTTTCTGTGCCTGTTCAACAGTTAGTTCTTTACTACTAATGATGAGTTTCTCCAGCCTTTTTCTTACCCTGTCATTATGGTGGTAGGGAGCATGGTACGTTGTATGTGAGAGTGGATGTTGACTTAAGAGAAATAAGAAGTTAAAGATCCTGCAAGATGAGTTCACAAAGGAGAGGATGCTGAGGGGTGCAGGTGTGATCAAAATCTGTACGGTATCCTTCCTACATCAGCGCCGCCGTGGGCAGTGGGCCTGCTTTTGCTGTGACTGTGTAATGTAGGTCACATTATGCATGAAGGCTGTGCATGGCTAAGGGCTTTATGTCGCTTTGAGTCTATTGTCCATGTAGCAAATTATTTTAAATTTACTTAAACAGGTTTTCAAATGAGAAAGCAAATACTATTTTTAGCTTTGTATGGGTGAGAAAGAAGGGTAACCAGTCTGTGTAATATGCCAAGTTATATCAAAGTCTCTGTGTTGGGCTCCATCCTTTATGTGATAGAAATATTTTTATATTTGTTTTGCCAGTGAATTCTTAATAATTGATAGTTGCTCTTAGGAAAACTGTTACTATTATCAGAAACAAATAGGTCAGAAACAATTACAGATGTTGACACAGTCGTGGCTGCCAGCTTTAAAGCTGATTTGGTGTGACTTACACAACGGTATTATCAACAGTGGAAAAATTACAGTGTTCGTTTGCTCAGTTGTACAAAAGTCGGTGTCCTAATATTTCTGAAGTTTGTTAGTGAGTGTCTAAGCTGTTTCAGAGGCATTTTTTTCTATTGTGTAGTAATCTCTGTTTTATCTGAAGTTGTATAAATGATATTGGAGTATCACTTAGAAATCTCAAATAATAGTTCCTTTTGGGTATTTAATTTCTCTTATTTTTTGTAAATGCTTTCTGAAACATGAAAATGTATGGTATTATGTTTCTTAGAAATCCTCAGGAGCTGGTATAGAATCAGTCTGTTTTCTGAATCAATCTATATTGCTGCATACATATTTGTGTATGTGATACTTATCCAGACTTATTAAATACAGTGTCTTTAAAGTAATGCAATGCATAAAATATGAGTACATCCATACACGAGTCAGGGAAGACTGAATAAACAGGTGTCAGTGCAGAGCTGAGTCTTTTGGAGGGTCTTCTTTTCTTTCCAAGAAATGTCTTGGAAGATGGCGGTGTTGATAGGGCTTTTATAGAGGGAGTATTTGTGATTTGTGCAAAACCAGCTGTTACGATCACGTAATCTAATATCTGCTTTTTTTTTTTTTTAAATCTGAAATTTTTGGTGCTGAACAATGTAAAATAGTGTTGTGAGTTATTCTAATACTTAGGCATTTCATAAAGACACTTATTTTAATTTATTGCAGTTTCAGTTTCCATCCCATCTGTTGGATGTTGTATTTTTCTTTGCTATTCTTATCTGTGCAAATGCTGTAAACAAATGTCTTTCTTTTCTGTTTGTTTTCAAGACAAAGATCAGCTTTTATCTTTCACTATAAAACCTGCCTGCAGATTAATAATTCTTGTTTCCTTTTATGAAGAAATATAGGGTGCAGTATTGTTGTTGATATTGACAATGTTATGATGTGATATTTTTATCAGAAATATACCCCTTAATCACGTTGTTTTTCTGAGATAATCAGTCTTGGAAGTGTGCTTGATGCATAGGTTGGTGTTTGGGGGCTAAACTACCACTCCTCCTCCTTGCCACTGGTGAGGCCATACCTGGGGTGCTGGGTCCAGTTCTGGGCTCACCAGGACAAGAGAGACATGGACATACTGGAGAGAGTCCAACAAAGGGCCACAGAGATGATGAAGGGACTGGAACGTCTCTCCTGTGAGGCGAGGCTGAGAGAGCCAGGACTGTTCAGCCTGGAGAGGAGCAGGCTCAGGGGGATCTGATCAATGTATGCAAATACCTGCAGGGAGGGTGCGGAGAGGACAGAGCCAGGCTCTTTCCAGTGGCGCCTGGTGACAGGACCAGAGGCAACGGGCACACACTGAAACACAGGAGATTCCCTCTGAACATCAGGAAACACTTTCTCACTGTGAGGGTGACTGAGCACTGGCACAGATTACCCAGGAAAGTTGTGGAGTCTCCATCCTTGGAGATGCTCAAAAGCCATTGGGACATGGTCCTGGGCAACCTGTTCTAGGTGGCCCTGATTGAGCAGGGGATTGGACCGGTCAACCTCCAGAGATCCCTGCCAACCTCAGCCATCTGTGATTCTGTGAAACTGTGTTTACAAAGTTTTGTTTAAGAAGTCGTCTTGTGTTGACTTCACCAATTATGCTTGATTCTGGAATTGTTCAGATAGTAAGTCTGGAAAACGTGTTTAATATTTTGAAGTTACTTATACTAACTTTTTCAAAGCCTTTTGCATAATTTGTTGGGAATTTATAGCTTTAGAGAACAAAATAGGAATTTCCTTGCATGCTGAATATTTGGTGCAGTTATATAGAAATAACATTCTTAAACTTTTTGCAAACACAGGAAGGATGCTGACTAGTAGGTGGAGCTGAAAACTTAAGCTTTTACCAACTAGTGTTAAATGTGCCCCATTGACTTTTTTTTTTAAACTGGGCTTAAGTATGGCATATTTATTTACATACATATATTTTTAAAGGGAATCAGTGACATGAAAGATTATTAAACACAAAAGTATTCAGATTTTTAGCAAATATTTCAACGAGTTTTTTTAATTCCTTCTTTTCTCCCACTGGCTGCTTCCTGCCTTAATTAACTGTTTGAAATGTAGGTACTAAACTAATTTAACTGTTATTAATCAGTTAATATCTGAAATAATATCTTTGTGAAATATTTGATGTTTTTTAATGCTAATACATTTATATCTGAAAAACTTGCATATTATAATGAAATATCTGGAAAGGATTCTGTAATTCTCACCTAAACTTTCCTTTGATTTTACAGAATGTCCAGCATGAGAGAATATATGCAATATTGTAGAAAGATAATAAATCTAAATCTGAAGGCTTTTTATGTTTTTTTTTTTGTCTTACTTTTTTTTCCTGAACTAACTCTGTCTGAATGATTACATGAAAGAAAACTTTTAAAATTCATTTTCACGGTGGCAATGTTTTATGTAGGCTGAAAGTTTTTTTTTTAAATATTTTTTTCCTCCACATTGAAACTAATGATATTGACATCAAAGATTAGCTAGTACAGCTGCTATTTGTTACTATTAAAATGAAAATACCACTTTTCCTTGTTTTTCCTCCTTCTGACTTAGTTTTAGTCTATTGTTTTCATGAGTGTATTAATTTTATAAGTATTGGAGTTCTAGCACTGATATTTTTTCCTCTTGAAAAGTATCTAATTGTATGAAATTTGCTTGCATTTTATAACACAATTATTCCGGGAATTCAGAATACTGCACTTTGGTAATAACTGTAGGTTGCTTAATTTGTCAGAAAAAAAAAAAGGGGGAAGAACCCCCCCTTCTCATGAGATTCCCATGAGACAATAACAGATCATTTCTGTGGCACCTGTATTTTACTGGGAAGACTGGACAAAACTGAGGCTTCTGATGTCCTGTAGCAGAAGATTTGTAGATTGTTTTTTTATTTTTTTACTTAGAGGAGAAAAACCAAACTCGTACTAAAAAAATGATGAGGCAAGCTGTAAAGTAAATATAGCTGTTCAGTGCTTTGCAGGTAATGGGAGTGTTTCTACATTCCCTGTTTTGGCCTTCGTAGGGAAAGTGGAAGTAAAGTTCTGTCTTTTTCTGTTAACAGCCTAAAATGACTGTGTGAATTCAGTGGAATAAATGGCGTCCAAAGTAACTGATGCTATAGTTTGGTACCAGAAGAAGGTAAGTTTTCTATTTGTTTTTCCGGTGGCTTAAAAAAAAAAAAAAAAAAAAAGAAAATTGGCTTATTGTGCTTTATGTGTAAAGTATAATAAATATAAAATACTACTGCATTATTGGTTAGCATTGTATGAGAGTGAGTAGCTTGAAACGTTTCTTCCAAAAGTAAATAAATACTTAGTGACTGTGTCTAATGAAGTGGAATAGCTTTTTGTCTATGTTGAAAACTCCTCTCTCACTTGGCTACTTGTGCTATGGGAAAAAAAGAAAAATTTCGTTCTTAGTAGAACGTTAATTAATGTACAGGAGAATGTTGATTCTATAGCACATAAAAGAATCCTTGTATTTAAGTAGAAAGTAAGAGCTGAGACGTCACTTCTGTCAGTAACAAGGAACTATGTAATTGGTATCCAAAAGAAATAGGCTAGGGTTTTTTAGAAGTTAATTAGAAATGAAAAATTTGGGCGGGGGGTGGGGTGGGGGTGGGGGGTGAGGGACAGGGAGCGGGGGCCGCAGGGGCACGGGAGGAACAGGGAGAAGAAAAAGATCTCATTTGGAGATACATTGTTACAGTATCACCTGATACTGTATCTGTTGATGCATGTTTGCACATAGAGGTGTTGATGTCTCTTTCTAATTTATTATTTAGATTTCAAATCATATCTTCTTGACATTAGTGTGCCAGTTGGCTTATTCAGTTAAATTGCTTTTAAAAAGCTGAAAAATTATCTAAATTTTGAGATGTTCTTCTTTACTAAGATATAAATAAGGTGTGATGATTCCTCCCCCTCTTCCCCTTGGCTTTCCAAGATTTAGTAAGTTTCTATGGCTTACTGTTTTGCTTGGGCCTATGGCTGTCTTTTTAAGAGGATGCATCTTGTCCTAGGAGAATGATGGCAAAGGTCTTCAAAACAGAAATTCTGGTTAACTTCTAGCTAAGTAGCAATTAATTTCTAGAAATAAGACAATACTGGTATGCTTTGCTGAGGTCTTTACAACTGTGAATTAAAGGTACAGTTGGAAAAGCAGAATGAATTTTGAATTTTGCTGACTTCTATACCGAACATTCAATTACATATTAAAAATTGAAAATAATTCAGAATTTAATGAGGATTTTTTTTTCTTTGGTTTTGTACTCTGTACTCTGCTTTCTCTTATCTAAGCTTTACGAAAAGTATTTTTGTAGAAGTATCAGTGGAATTACGCTGTGGTTTTGAACTGTTTCTTGATTGCAGGTCCACTCCCATTTTTTAAAGATTTGGAGGATGACTTGTAGAAGAAAATTCAGTGTAGGATCTTATGGAAGGGGAAAGTGATGCTGGTTTTACCTGCCTCCACTCATTCTCTCATAAATTTAGTTCACTCACATGTTGTACTGATAATACTTACAGGCACCAAGTTGTGTGCATATTTGTGCTGGCCAGGACCTCTTTTGTCTAATGCAAGAGATGCTGGCTATCAGATCCTCACCACATCCTGAGGTTTTCTCATTGGGGATGATGAACTAGTCTTTGGATAGATCTTTTAAAGTACTCAGATTTATATATAAATGGTCCTTTGATGCAAGAGTGAAGTCTCTGTAAATCTTAAGTGTCTCAAGTGAAGTCCATGCTTGTTTCTGGGTTGTTTTTTTGTCTGTTTGTTTTTTAAAAATACATGTCTGCTTTCCTGTCAGTCATACAGGAAAATGAATGTCATATGTGATATGCTCCAACTTTCCATCATCCAGATGTTACAGAAGCAGGAGCTTCTGCTGATGAGTCACTGTGCTGTGATCATACAGAGGGCAGGCCTTCTGGTCTTGGTATAAACAACCCATTCCTCAGTTTTACTTCTCTCAGGACACTGGTCCTGACAGGATCACTCATTATCAGTACAGGTCATTGTTTTAACCCTTGTTCTGTTGTTTTTTCCAATGATTTCACACGCCTTTCCATTCATTTAATTCATAGCAACAACATTATTTCTGCTACAATTCTCTCTGTAGGCTTTTACAGAGGTCTGGTCAGCCAGAAATTGCGTGCTGCCTTAATGGCAAGGTGTTGTGATGAGGCAACTGTTACTTCATGAAAGATGAACAGGATGATTCCTGTTACTTCATGAAAGACTGCACTGTCTTCAGGAAGGATAAACCAGATCTTGCATAAAACCAGTATTTTCCATGGTGTTAACTAAATTTAATTCCAGTCGACCTGTGGACTGGGGTCTGCCAAATGAGCAGGTTTTGCTTCTTTCTGTATGAGGAAGTGGAGTCTTATTCTGGGACAAACGGCTGCACTGCAGAAATGTTGCATCTCATGCAAATGTTCATGCTAATTAGATAGCTGTTTCTTAAGTTCCATTTATTTGAACGTTAGCCTGGATCAGGCTGATAACCTAAAGGGTTTTTTATCTTTGTATGGCTGCAGTGTGTGATCCTTTCCTGGGAGCATGTAGGCTCTTTCGCGAACGTCCTTGAGTTTGTTTGTTGCTTATTTATTTATTTATTGAAATCTCTTACATGGCACAGTATTTTTTTCCCCATGAATTTGTTCTTTGCTCTGAAGATTTCAATATGGGGGACACGAAGAGCTATGGTAGTGGTTAGTGAGTATCAGACAATTTTTTTGTCCTTTCTGATACAGTTCTATTATGTGATTGTTTATGATGGCAAAGTACTGAACTCTGAACTGGTAGTTGCTTTCAGTTTTAAATCTTTATTTCAGAGCTGTCAAAGTTGTCCCACTTACTTTGCTTTTTGGATCTGCTGATTCTTCACAACAGTAACTGAAACTGAAAGTGGGGAGGTATCAAAACAACACATTCTGGCAGTAAAACATTGTTTGTGGGGCAAGAGAGCCAGGGTTGCAGTCAGCGTTGATCAAATTGGTAAGACTTGCCTATATGATAAAATGAGGAAAATAAAGTGTTATTTTGGGGAGGTATTTTCAGACTAATGAATTGGAGCGTGAATGCCCTAAGAACATGAAGAACTCCTGATATTTCTAGTCATACATAAAGAAGAAAAATGTATTTGAGTAGGTGGAGGCTGTGTAAGAAATACTGAACAGATAACTTGCTCCTTGTGTTTCTTTGTTTTCAATTTTAATGTATTTTTTTATGTGTTTATTTTGTCTCTGCTGAATTTCAAATATCTGTTAGGTTTCTCAAAAGTAAGGCATTTTTATATTTCTTTAATGGAAAGAGTTAAACGATGGAGCTCTTCCAACCTTACTTAGTACTTAGGCAAGTTTTCCAAACACAAGTTTGCTCAAATGACTCATACTATTGTCTGAAATTGAGCTCCTCACATGAGGATGATTTAGTAATGCACTTAGTAGTTTAAAAGGTCAGACTTTTTATTACATAAACTTGTTTTTTGTTGTTGCAGTAGATTTAATCTGCTTTTAGTTCGTCTTGATTACTGGCATTTAAAATACAATAATCGATTCTTAGTTATTTTAAGTTGGATTGTAAGATTTCAGGTAGTGTATTATACCAGGTTGAGACATAAGATTGCATAGACATTAGCTTTACTGCTTCCAGTGACAGTTCGTGTTTCCCAGCTGGTACAAACACTTTTGCAAGGCATGAAAAATGAACAGATAAACCCTGCTAGATATAGGCTGGCTCTGTAGAAAGCAAAATAAATTAAACCTCTGCTGCGTTCCTGGATGCACTGGGGAGTGCAGTGCTGCGATATTTGTGTGTCAGACGGGGTTTGTCTAGCTTGTTTTCAACACTTTCAGCTGCACTGGTTCTTGCAATGGAAGGGTGTGGCAAGGGTGTCTGCATTGCTCTCTGGAGTGGCTCATTACTTTGGTCAGAGACAGCTACTGAGCTAATAGTCACATATATGCACTTCGTTAGTTAGTATCTTTAGGATTTTGTGCATTTGCGAGAATGTTGAACTTGCTTCAGATTTGTAATTGATGAATTTTATGGAGAAACCAATCATAATATTTCCTCTGAGAAAATCTGACACCTCCACAATTATTTTAAACCATTTCAGTATCTGATGGCGCACCTTTCTGATACTGATACTTTACACATACTTGAAGTATTACTTCAGTAACAGTACCCGATGTTAAAAATAATAAAATTGTTGATAATCTAAAATACTGCTTGAATTGCTTGTAACTTAAGCTTTTTGCATTAATTTCTTATAATACTTTCAAGTTTTACAGGTAGTAGTAGATGCGCAGTTTTTGGTTTCCAGTTTGGAGACTACATGTAAATTTACCATAACTTCGTGATTTTTCAATCCTCACAGAAGCCTTGCTGCTAAAATGGGGAACTTTATACAAATTTGTTGATAATATTGCAGGAGAGGATTATGTTGTTCCTTCTCTTGGGGGTGATTCTAGGGGAAGGCAGAGCAGAACTTACTGAATTGAACCCAAATCCTGCGCCTGATTGCATATCGGTTAATATTGCCAATGCATCTTTCTGCTGTTTTGGGTGTCCCTCTGGTATGGCTGTTAAAGGGCACAATAAAACAAATGAGATGTTTTCTGTCATGGCTTTAAAGGGCAAAATTAGAGTTCTAATTGCATTGCTTTAAGATCTGTAATATTCAGTGTTTTACAGCTCATTAGTCCAAGATTATACTTGCCAAGTTAATAAAGGAGGAAATAAAACAAAAATAATGTAATTCCCTGAAACCACCTGATTTCCTTCTTGGCATTGAATTTGTGTGATGCTTCAGTGACCCTGGCACCAAAGCCAGTTTTTGCCAAATGGTCGGGCTGTATGGCTATATTACCTAAAACTTTGGATGCTGCAACTGCATCAGTTCAAAAAGGGTCCACCTTCAAGTGCCAAAATTTGACAAGTGTTGGATCTGGCTAGTTGTGAAAGCACCGAAGAAAAGAACCCTGTATATTTAGCAGAGTTTCCTTCCATATAGTGCTGGGATTTGGTACTCAAGTTGTCATCTGACCAAATAGTGGGGATTGCCTTCAGCACCTCATTTTGGGGAGACAAAACTCAAGTTTCTGAATCTTGTGCAAAAGATCTCTGAAAAATTGGTGCGGTGGCTGAACAAAGCAGGCTTGCATTTTGCCTACTTGTTGGCTCCCCTGCCTGCTTTGCCTTTCCACAGACTTTCATGTACTTATCTGGTGAATTTGGTTGAAGGACTATCTGATTGAAACTAAGACTGTGAATCTATAAGGAGCTGGACATATCTAATGGGTGGGGTAGGGAGTGAAGAGCTGAAATCCCTCTGTCTTGAGAGGGATTCTCTGATTCTTTAATTGTTTCATTATGCCTTTTGAAACTATAACCTACCATTTTTTTTTTCCTCTTCCTAAGGGATCTGATAATCAGTCACCCAGATAAATGCACTGGCACAAGGGAAGTGTGCCATGGGAAGTGTAAAAGATCAAGGGTGCAAAGGCCGTGCTGTTTTAAAATCTTAGTTGCAGTGCTGGTAAAATTGCTGGGTTTTCAATGGTCTTCAGGGAATTACACGAAATAATGAGGCTGTCAGAGTGGTTTTCTTTTCCTAGTTATATCTTGAGGCTGCTTTGTTTTGTGCAATTACATAATATTTAAAAAAAAAAAAAAGTTGCAGAGGTCGTAAATCCTTAACACTTGGTGAGGAACTGGGCTGTGTAGCCAGTGGATCAAGGGAAGGGATTATTCCCCTCGGTTTAGCTCATGTGAGACAGCATCTAGGGTGCTGTGTCCGTCTTTGGGCTGTCCAGTATAAGAAAGGCATTGGCATTCCTTGGGAAGCCAAGTGGAGGGCTACCAAGATGGTTGTGGGGCTGAAGCGTGTGATAGAAAACGACTCTGAGAGATCATGGTTTGCTCAGTCTTAAGAGAGGGCAAAGGGGAGAGCTCAGTGCTATCGCAACTACTGCTTTGGAGGCCATGGAGAGGATGGAGCCAGGCTCGTCTCAGGTACACAAGGATTGCATGAGAGGCAGTAAACCCAGGTTGAAATGTGGGAAATTCTGATTGGATATAAGGATAAAAATGTTTAACGTGAGGTTTGCCAAGCACTGAGACAGGACCCTAGAGAGGCTGTGAAATGTCCGATCTTTGGATACGTTTGGATCTCCGCTGGATAAGTCCTTGAGCAATCTGCTGTAACTGGACCTGCTTTGCACGGAACATTGGGTTAGGTGACCTGCAGAGGTTCTAACCTGTGCAATTCTGGGATGACTTTAGTTTGAAATTTGAAGATGAATGAATGTTATCGTGAGGGATTGTGCTTAATTGTGATTAATGACAGAGGTGGAATCTCATTCAGTTTGTGCTTCTTAGGTTTTGCTCTGTAGTCCACTGAAGCCAAAGAAATGGTGCCTGAAGTTACGCATAATGTCCAGTTCATGTTACTAGGAAATGTCTTAGAGTAGGTGTTGGTTATTCCTGTACTTTCATTTACTTTAACCTGCAAATTGTTTCTAACTGTTCTTATGTATGTAATTTTCCTTTATATTTAATTGTGCAATGAAAAAATACTTCTTGTTTTTTGTAGATGCTAAAATTCATAAACCATTACTCAGGGTAATAAGTAGGGCTGACTACTGTTACCAAGAATTAATCTGTAAAGAATGATACAAGAAAACTTAATACATAGTTGATAACTATTTAATTATGTATTATTGTCCTCTGAAGGGGACGGTATCTTTGAAGTAAGCTTTGATAAAATTACTGTTCAGTGAAATGACAGCAAGTCCAATACTGTTGCATTTATTGTCAGAATTTAAGCAAGTCATTAGTTGGTCATTCAAACAGTTAACAATAAATAACTCGTGAAGTTTTGAATTGCATCATTTTACTCTAAGTGGTTTCAGCTCTCCCTTTGGTGCTGAACAGAAGGGAGGGGAATCCCAGAATGTTTTCGTAATCAGAGGTAACAATTCAGCAGTTATAAATCCAGAGCTCCGCACCTTAGGTTATACAGCTTTAATCCCTTCATTGTCCTTCTCCATTTGAGTAAGTTACTGAACTCTTCACTGTTAGCAGACAGTGTACTCTTTAGTGATTTCTATCTGTGGTTTATTAGCTAAGTTTGTCTTAGCTTAGCTTGTCTGGTCCACATATCTACCATAAACAAAATTGAAAAAAACCCATCACCCTTGAAAATGAAAAACATCCTGAAAAAAAATCATCCTAACAGTAGAGATCTACTCCGACAGAGATAATTACGCTGCTGATCTACTAGATTATTGCCTTTGCTGCAATAGGGATCAGTTCATGTGATAAATAAAATGGAGTTTAAAATAACTCTTCATAATCCTGTTCAGAGTTTTGAGAAAATGAGAGATGATCTGTCTAATACCTGAAACTGTATACTTAAACATGAACTAAATATGAAGCATTTTAAAAGATATTTTTAAATGAATAGTATTACATGTGTAGAAATTACTTATATATAATATTAAAATTGATATGTAAAATCTTACTGTTTTTTGAAGAATGTTGGACTGTAGAAGTTAATAAAGCATATTAGCTAATACTTTACCACTGAATATTTTAATAAGGTGTTAAACTCGTAATTTCCTTGGTAGGCAGTCCAGGGAAGCAACTTTGTTTTTCATTTACCAAACTCTGTATCTTGTATCATTTGGATTTGTAATACTAATGTGATGTTGCTTGTAAAAGTGTGTAGAGGATTTAAAGAGCAAAGCCTAGAATGCAGGTTTCATTATTGATAAACATTAAAGTTTTAAGATCCAACAGGAAATACTATGTATTCTTAGGATTATAGTCTTTGCTAGTCTGCTTGGTCATAAATTATGAATGTCTCCTGAAATATTGATCGATTCCATTAGAATCAGAAGGCCTTGTATTGGGCTACAGGTTGATACCATCACTACATTAGCTTAAAGTGAATATCAGTGTCATTCACAAAGCTCAAATTCAATCTTGATGCACATATGGCTTGTTATGAGAAGACACTGGGAAGAAATATTATGCAGTGCAGAAATCCTTCGTACTGGGCTTTATCTGAAGTAAAAATAACTGTTTCCAATAGCTTAACTTTTTACTTAGGCTAATTGCTGTTAATGTTATAAACCCAAGTTGTACAGGTGCCAAACAAATTTTACATATATAAAGAGATGTGATCAAATGCTTTCTGAGGTATCTGATTGTGAAGGAGTAAGTGCAATTATTTTAGGTAATTTCAAGGAAAAAAATACTAATAGCTGCTTGAAGAATAGTCGGTAATTCTGCAAATACATAAATGAACAGAATTCCTTTCACCTTCTTTACTTGGTGTTTATTGAGGCATGGTGTCTTTGAGAACTGAACATTTTCGAGGTAAATTGTTTGGATAGACTGGATAGAATCTTGGCATTGAGGAAGCCTGGGATGCATGGTTTAAACTAAATGTATGAAATAACATGCTGCTAGTTTATCTAGTTCCACTACAGGTAGGTTATACCACAATTTTTTATATCTGACATATTACTGCCAAGTTTCCTGCAATAGAGTTGGGTTGCCGTTGGTGCTTGGTGATGAAAGTTACATTTTAAAATGTTAAGATTGGCTTGTTATTTAACTTGAATTAACAAATAATTTAAGAAAGATCAAGGGAGATTTTTTTGTTAATTTATTTTCTGCCAAATCTTAATTAATCCATATGTGCTGTAGAATACAAATTTCAGATCCTCTTTGATTAGATACTTTCATAAATTAAATTAGAATAAATTTCTGTGGTAAATCAGGTTAAAATTGGGATATTGTGTTGTATAGTTTGCTAGAAAAACAACTCTATTGCCAGTTGTAGGCAGGAGTGATGGATTGAAAGGATCAGTGACAAGCTATTAAACAGTCTTGCACTAAGTCTTGAAGAGATTTTAAAAACATTGCTTACTGTTGTATGCTTAAAAATTGGACAATCTTTGGATGCTTGTATCATGTACTTTAAATTGAGGGATACTGCAGAATTTACAGCTATAACGGATGACAATCCAGGTGGAGTTGGTGGGTTCAGAAATATATAGGTACTTGAGTTGATGGGGCCTTCATGTTGGCCTAACAGTTCCAGGCACAGGAAGCTAGAACACCAGCAAAGGAGCCCTGGGGATGGTTGCATATTGAAGGAAAGCTTGCTTTGATTAAGTTTTGTGTATATTTAAATTCTTCGGATTGGAAGCATGAATGATCTTATCTCTAGAAAGTTATTCCTTCATTTTATTTGCCTTTAGAGCAATTTCTTTGGCATTGCTAGATGCTAGGCTTTTTTCAGTATCCTGCAGGTATGTACAATTTTAAAGAATTGTATGAATAGCCAAGGGCTAGAGCCTACATGCAAACATTTGACAACTTAATATTTAGATTTAACATGAAACATAATTTAGATGCAAATACTTGTAAATCAAAACTCTTTGAAGATGGAATTGACTGGTGCTCTCAATAATTTAAAACTGGGAAGGTTTGCTAGTATTAACTTACATTCTTGAATTCATTCAGTAATTACATTCTTGAATTTAATTCATACAGGTGTCTAGCATCTCTGGTAATAGTTATATGTTACAATTTAACTTGTTGTCAATGAAAAATACCTTTCAATAAATTCTGCAAGATACGTTTCACGAACTGTAGATAAAGTTTTCCTGACATAAGGTAGAGAAGAAAAAAAACCTACTGCCTATGCTTTTTACTTGCCTTGTTTCAGTAACACTAGTTTTACCTATTTTGTTTAATGTGAGAAATGAAGCATGCCAGTATGCTACTTTATAATGATGCCTTTGTTTTCATGTGTTTCTTTCTGATACATTTGCAAGAGAAATAGAGAGGGAAGCTTATGGAAATGGAGTGAAGGGAAATGTGCTGAGCGCATATGCCTGTTCTCTAAAGTGCTTCTAAAACTTTCTTAAAACACAAGGAGATGAAATTAGGTAGTTTAAAAAAAATTTAAAAATCATAAGAGATTGTAATGATACTTGCTGTCTGTAATTATGCCTTTAATTCTTTTCAGTTTGCACTAGTATGCCTGTACTTAATAGCCCTGTGCTTAGATTTTAATAATTAAAGTTGATCAGAGGTGACTGGTCAGATCCAATAGTCTAATAAAGTTGTAAAAGACCATCTCCCTTAAAGTTTTTTTGGCTCTCTCATTTTACCTCCTGCTGGAAGAATTGCTTTATGGGGCAATGTTAAAAGAAAAATGTGTATGGCAAAATCCGTACTTGTCTTTTTGTTGAGACAGGAGCTGCTACCTAGCCTTGAGGGAGAAAAAAAGTTTGTAGGAAAATGTAACTAAGTTAGATTTTGAACCAGTCAACTTCTTTGCCTCCGATGTGTTTTAGGATCTGTTTCCCAGAGTTCTTTAAACAAACAGTCTGTTATTTCTCTAAAAGAAGGATGCTCTTTTAAAGTCTCTTTCAACTCTACACCAGTTCTAGCTATGAATGGAATTAGAAATACAAAGTTTGCTTTGCAGCTTTATTGGCACAAAGGCTTCCTTCCACACTTGTTTCTTGAGTGATTGAGAGGGAGACAGGCTTCATCCCCTTTTCTGTTCTTGTAGAAAGAAATCTGTTTTGGAAGTGAGGAGGGGAGGACACAATATTATGCAGCACAAAAAGATCACTTGGGGCTCTGCTTAGTAAATTTCATGAAAACCAGGAAGGCCTGAAATTTCATTTAAACATATTTAGAGAAAGACCCAGAACAATTAGATATAAATGTCTGGGTGGAGTGGTTATTCAAGATACTGACTTTTTAATTGCTGGCTGTTATCCAGGTAGAGTTAGCTCTTGAACTTCCCTTGGTTTAATTACTTTAATTGTAGCAAGTGCTTAATTCTGCCCAGTACAGTGCCTGGCTCCCTAATTATTTTCCATAGTCTACCGTTTTTTGTTGGTTTTTTTTTTTTTTCCCCAAATGAGAGGTGCAAAGTATTATTATTACCAAAAAGCCAATAGATTATTTAATTGTATTTTTTCAGGGTTTTAAGGTAGCAAACTATAGAAATTGGGTGCTTAGCTGTTGTGAATGCAAAATATTATTTAAATTTGAATTCACTGTTCTCACTTTGTGTTAGATATGCTTTGGACTTTACTGCTGTAAATTAGAATTCCCCCCGGCCTTGATGGGTCAGGTGTAGAGGCACAGAAAATGCCTGTAGATTTTTTGTTCACTGGTGTGGTTCCCTGGATATCTTTTTGCATTTATGTTGGATCCTTGGTTAAAAGATCCTTTTTAACCAAGAAAGACTTTTTTTTTTTCTCTCCTTCCCTTTTTTCTTTTATAATGTCTTCTAATTTAACACTGAAGACTGAAATAGTAAAAGACAAATCAGAACAATGTTTTCTGGTTTAATGCTTGGGCCTTTTATGTCTATTGCAGTTTGCGAACTGGAACGAGAAGTCACACTCCTGCAGTGAGATTGAATTAGCAGGTTCACTCAAATGATGGGTGTTTCCCTTGCCTCTGTCTGGTGTCTGGTCTAAGCACCTTGTATCAGCTCTCTGCACAGTCGGTAAAGGGACTCTGAATCTTGGGAAATGTGTCTGTCTCTCCCTTGTGACCTGAAAGTGATCTTGCACTTAACTGCTCGGTTTGTGATATGAATCAAACTCAGATATCTAGCAGTGTGTGCACATGTCTAGGTAGAACTGCTAGGATGGAGAAGTTTTAAAATTGCGATAGTAAAAGGGATCATTACTGAATATTATTTAGAAATACTAGTTGTGCAGAGTTCAAAGCAATCTGATGATCTTTGATAACTTCGTACAAAACCTGGATATATTGTCTCATATATTGACTTGTTCTTGTCACTATCTTACATGGAGTTTCCTGAAGTTTGTTTGCCCTTCTTCAAAATATCTGACAGTCATAGAATGGCTTTCTTCTATAAACAAGTGCACAATAATTTCTTAAATTAACTATAGCTACCTGTATTGATGGTTATTTAAAATTACATAAATCGTGAAAAATAGTCTTAGTGCTAGGATTTTAATAAGTGCTTGCAGGATCAAGCTTTAGTCTTTCTATGGTTCTGCTCTTATAAATACACAAAGTTTTCTACAATGTGATGGTGAGGTTAGAGCTGGGGAGAAAACAATCCCTTTTTATTCCAATTTTTTAACTAAAAACTTGCTCACATTTAGACAAAACTAAGATCTTTAGAAGAGTTTCATGAATAAATAGACTAGCAGGTTAAGGAGAGTGAACAGATTTGGGAATAGATCTACTAGGAACATTATTTCATCAGTGTTTCGCCAGGGAAAATGCCATTTCGCAATAATCTTTGCATTTTCCCTGGCCTGTAACCTAGTTGATTACCAGCCCGACTGTATATTTTGTTGCTGTGCATTCTTAAGAGAGAAAGCTAAAGACAGTGTAGCTGTAAAAGTTGGTGGAATGGAAGGGGAAATACAGAGGGAGATGGTTCAAAAAATAATAAATTACTTGAAGGTATGGGTCCAGCTAGATGTGCGTGGTATTTTCTCTAAAGTTAACTGAAAGACTGTGTCAGCGTCGCTGCTGTAGGTCTGTGCTCTGTCTGTACAGAGACTGTAATCCTGACCTGAGGTGGGAGGGAGCGTGGTCTTCCCAGGTCTCTGACTTGCACAAGTCATGCGATGAGGCCGAGGCTATCTGCTTGCTCACCTCTCCCCTCTATCACAACTCGTTTACAGATTAGCTAGACCCAGTCCGGTCAAGATGGAATGGAGAAGATAAAAGATTTCTTTGTATATAACTCTACCCAAGGAAATAACTTGCTGTCTTCTTGCTTGTCTTGTTGAAGATTGACTGATATTGTTTGATCAATGTCTTTTAAAACCTAATGTAGATTTTCTTTTTTTTTGTGTGTTCTTTTTAGATTGGGGCGTATGATCAACAAATATGGGAAAAATCAGTAGAGCAAAGAGAAATAAAGGTAATAATACAGCATTTCAACACGTGGGGTTTTTTGGTAGTTATTAGCAGTGCTGTCTGTGGTTCTGTACGCTGATGTAATATACGGTGTGCGTGGTGGTATTTAATACTGGTAAAATAAAACTAGACTTCTGGAGCGTAACCAGATGTAACTGGCATACAATGCTCTATTTATTTTACATAATTAATAACTCTGCAGCATTTAGTGTGCTGTATCTTTATGTATCTTAGTAAATTTTTTTTCTTTTTGGTTATCTTAAGCCAGGGTTTAGTTGTTCTTGTACCTCTGTCTTTCACTTTTCTTTCTGATGAATTCTCATGTGAGTTATCTGAGCTCTCTTTACTTTCAGTTAGTTACCTTATACCTGCAGTTTACTTTTCCTCCTTTATGATGCTGTCATTGTTTTGTACAGTTTATTAGACTGGTAAGTACTTCAGGCTTTGTTTCTCTGAACAAGCAGTTTAACAGTGTTCTTCGCATTTTGGTTTAACTAACAGTGCCATCAATGTCTGCCACATTGCTAAATTGTTTTGGACAAAAAAAATAAATCAATCCTATATGTAATAGTTTTATGGATTGTATATTATGTCATACTCCATGATGTTAATTAAATTAAACATTTTCTTGCAATTAACCTTTTTTCTTCAAATACTGCACACAAGGAGTATGCTATTGCTGCATGAGTTTCAAGACATTGCTAATTCTTAACATTAGCAGAATGTACCTTGCTTCGGTTTCCCTGTGGGTGTTTGTTGTTTTTCCCTCCCCAGTGCTTAAATAGCTAAACAAAATGTGGTGGTGGGGCTTGTTTGCATTGCATGGAGACTGTTACGGACCTGCACTACAGCCTTGCCCTATTGCTGTAGAAAAATTTACACTTTCAGGTCGGAGCTGACAGTGTTTTTGAAAGTGCTTCTGAACCTAATGCCCGAATCTTTGTGCTGCTGCAAGCCCATGTCTGGCTGACCGCGCAGCAGGCCCCCCCAAGCCACGGGTGGCCGCCTGTCCTGCTCCGCTGAGCCCCGGGCAGCGGGGTTGTGCCAGCCAGCTGGGGTTACTGAGAGATGCCTGGTGGGACTTAAAGGGAGCACCCTTCTGAGCGTGGCACCGGCGGGAGCCGGACAGGTGCTGTTAATGCCAGTGAGATTATTAAATGTTGTGGGAAGATTGTGTCTTGCGTGGCCATGTGGCTGAAGGGTGCGGAGAGCGCTTTTGGAAATGTTTTTGACAATCAGTACAACTAATGTCAGTCTGGGGCCCTAGTGTGTTACCCATGAAAACCAGTCGCTGTTATGACAGAAGTTCTCGTAACTACGGTATAATGGGAGATGATTGAAATAATTTATTGCAAATAATGCCTTGTGCTTATTTGAAATGCATCTCGTTTGGCTTAGGAGTCCAGTAACTAACAAATTAGTGGTGGTGTCTATATGAGTTTGTGTTGACTGAGTTTAGTGTAACATTGAAACAGACTACTAAGTTCTAGTATTGCACATTAGTGCTTTAATCTTAAAGCCACTACAGTACTGAACTTCACTAAAAATCTAAAAAGTTACTATTTTTTAGTAAAAAATCTTTCTGATGCTATAAATTTATAATTTAGTTAGGTCTATAATAGAATCCATTGAGATTAATTTTTAAAGTTTGTGCAAAAGGATTTTTTACAATAATAGCAACTATTTTTAAGCATTTTATTTAAATTTTATTTTTGCTATTAGTTAGCTGAAACGTGTTTGGTGATGAATAGAAATTATATGAACTAACTGGATGGGCCTGAACAGTATAAAACACTATGAATAATTTTTTAAATTAACCTTAGTTTGAAACACTGCTCTTTTCCGCATACGTTACAGATATTTGTGATGCATTAAGAGAGTGGAGAAATAGCACCTTAATACATCGAATTCTTTCACTGCATGTGGCAAAATGTAGAACCACCAATTCAGTGTAGTCTGTGGATGCTGAAAGTGTTTGAGATTTGACCAATGGAATTTTTAAAGAATATGTCACCACTTCTTTTCCTATGAAAGATGCATCAAGTTATACTGTTGACTATTTTATTTGCAGAATTCTTTCTTTAAAATGAAAACATGATTTTAGCCACAGTGGTAAATTTTCCCTAGGATTGTGCATGAGTTTCCAGTGGGTTATTGCTTCTAAGAGGCACACACGTCTTTATTTAGACTTTCAAGAAAAATCTTGTGGCCCATAAGCAATAATACGTTTGAAAATCATTGTATCATTCAGCATTTTATTTTTAAGCTTTAGATCTTTTTATGAAGTAGAGTGGCTCACTTACGCAAGATTTCACAAGAGTCTGTAGCTGGTTCTAGAATTATAATAATTTCCAACTCTAATTATGGGCTTGTTTTCTCATTCCACATGCAATTACTGCAGTTTTAAGACTGCTGTTCTGTACAAATCTTGCACATTAAGCTGTTCACAGTGCTTAAGTCTACGATACAACTGGTTTTCTGTATTTGTCATTCTCAGAACACATTTTGTCCTATCTCTGTTTCAGTCTTATGTATTTCGTTTGTTTCAAGCAAACTCTCATTTTTCTAGTAGACACATTAGGTGATGACTATATACCTAGTTAATTGTGAACAGTTTCATTGCTTTTTTTAAGTTTTTATTTCAGCATGAAAAATAAATCCAGTTGAATTTACGTGTGAGAGATATTTTGAGCTGTACTTCATGTATTTGAACAATTTGCTTGATATTGTTCTTGTAAAGATGAACATTACCAGATTTCACTGATTTTTCATTGGTAATAATTTAATTTTTATGCTGAATTTAATGCTTACATTTAAGTAATAAATGTTTTTACATGTGGATGAACTATGACTGTGGTGGAAATCTACAGTTCACCGTGAGTTCAACTGCTTTTTGAATGACACCAGTTAAATCATTTTTATCATAATTCCATTTGTACCAGAAATATTTTTTTGAAATACTGTATTTTACTCTTTATGAATCTGTGAAACTCTGTGGAATCATCATTGGCTGATGTGACCAAGAGCCTAATCTAAAGGGATCAGAATAAACTCACAGCTGTCTCTAAGGCTTGAGAGTACAGCATCACACTTCAGCATTAAAAACGAACTTGAAACTGTTGCAAGATAGTTTGGCTCTTCACTGAAGGAAGACACTGTTTCTAAAAAAACAAAATAAGCTTGCTTTTTTTCCTGTTGTGTGCGTTTTTTCCCCCCCTCTTTTTAGGAGGCTAATTTATATTCACTATTAAGAAAAATTCTGTACTTTTCTAGAATTTGGATTCTGACAGTGGAACTTCTGATTAGCGGCTCTTGCCGTACAACATTATTTGCTATCTAGGTTTGGAAATAAGGAGTTGCAATGTAAGCATTTTGTGAATTTTAATTACACATCTAAGGAGAAAAGAGATTCAGGAAAGTAATTTGTTGCAAAAGTTCTGAAAACCTAATATAAATGTATTACTAATTCTTGCAAGTGCGTGCATGTGTTGTGTGTGTAATCCCAAGCCATGGGAGTTGAGTGCTCAGTCCTTAACTATGTTTGAAAAATTACCTAATGGGTCAGTAATTGGCTGGGTTTTGTTTAGATAGTAAAGTGTGTAAAAGGCAGTTACTGTGCCTTGTTCCTTGGAATGTTTACTTTATAGTGCTTTAAATCTATGAAGCTGACATGTTTGTCTGAAGTAGTATTTTCAGTATGTATTTTCAGTAGCAGTATAGGTTAAATGCAGTTACTGACCACATCAATATTTTTCTTTCATAATGCCTGTCATCTGCATGACTGTATTTTGATAGTATTTGCCTATTACAGGGTTTGAGAAACAAACCAAAGAAAACAGGACATGTGAAACCAGACCTCATAGATGTTGATCTTGTAAGAGGTAGGTCCTGAGCTAGAAAAAGCTGGATTTCTCAGTATAAAAATAACTGCCATCCTGTGTCTGGTTACAAGAATGTATTAGTAAGTTAAAAAAACCCAAACACAAAACCCACAAAACCAAACATAAACCCAGCCCTACATGACTTTTCTAAAGAAGGTGAACAGGAAATATTGTTAAAAGATAACCTCTGGATCAAACTGAAGGCTTGATTTAAATTTTGTTGTATAGATTTAGCTTTTTAAAAAAAGAAACACGTGGATTATTGTGGATCAAAGTTTTGGAGTTACTAGTTCAGAAGTCTCCTATTGCCATGCATTCAGATTTCTTCCAAATCTTCTGACATCTAGAGGGGAGGTTATGTTGAAATTTCTGGAGAGCGAAAATTGTATAGGCCTTGGAATATTTCTTGCCTGTTTTAAATAACAAAACAGTAACAGAAGGTCAGATGATACGAAACTTTACAAAAAGTCTTTATTTAGTCTTAATTTATTTTTATCCTTCCCTCATGCCTTATGAAGGCTAGGGAAAATATTATTTAGCTCTTTTTTCCATGAGCCCAGCAGCCAGCACAGTCTTCTGAATCCGTTCCAGGTAGTGCTGTTTGAATTCAGTCTTGAATTAACCAAAGCGCTCTGCTGTGCTCTCACCCTTAGAGATACGCAGGCACCCTCACACCCAGAGCTGGCTGTTAGAGACCTGCTCACCCTCTTGTGCCCAGACTGCTTTACCCCTTCACCAGTTAGTTTGGTTTGATCTTCATTAGCACTCGCATGCTCACTTGCACACTCACTTGCACACCTGCTCAGGCTGCTAGCACCACTGCCACATGGCCCCTTGACTGATGCTCTGACATCTGACTCCTGCTGCTGGCACTCAGCCCCTGGTGCACATGCGTGCACACAGAGCAGACCGCCCCTTGCCCCTGAGAGTGTTAAAGGAATTTAATAAGACAGTACATGCTGCACTGATCAGGCGCGTGGCATGGCCAGACAAACAGCGTACTGAGCAGCAGCTATTTACGCATGATCAGTCCTTTTTATGCCCTTCCTTCTCAATTTCCCCACACCTAAACCCTAAAATCACCTAAACCCCTCCTTTCTCCCACCCTTTGTTTCTTCCGTAAACATCCCCTGGTAAGTCCTGTGCAATCTGAGCTTCTTTTCCCCATCATCCAATAATGAGCCCCACATTCCTGAGCAGCAATTGCCTTTTGTGTGAAAGTTGATCTGGAGAGCTGCTCCCCATGGCTTATGGTGGCGGTTTCACACCTGGACAAGGGAGCTGATGGCTGTGCATGGATAGCCCTGGGAAAGGCCTGGTCAAGTTGTTCCTTCCATGATTTGGATTCCCACGTGCCCTTGTGCCTCTGTCCTGCTCTGGGCTTGTGGAGATGGGCCTTCAATGGGCTGATGGCTCCAGTGAAGGGTCTAGAAGAACCCAAGCAGGGCATTTTTGGGGCTTCCCTTCCTGCTACTGTGTCTTTGATCTCTGCAAGTGTGCAGATGAGCTTTTATCACATTGCCTAACAATCCAACTTTTTAGAAATGAGAATGTGAGAGAACGAAACAAAATCAAATAACATTTGAACTTTAAAGAAACAGAACTGAAAACTAAATGATTGTAGGAATTAGGGAGCAGCATTACCACTTCAATATAGTGTTGTACATGAGCAGCATTTAAATGACTGCTCTGCATGGATGTCTAAGTTGGCATTAAAGTAGTTCCAATACAGACTGTTTTACCTGTGCTGGCACAGAGCTCGCTAATGCCAGTTCTGCTTGTAAACAGGGTGGAGATAGTGTAGCAGCATGCAGTGGTTGCCCTTTCCAAGCACTAACCTTGGAATAATTTAAGTCACACCCCCCTTAAGTAAATGTTACACAATTTTCTAGCTGCCAGAGAAGTGGGTATTTGCAGGAAGAAAAAGAAGTGGACGGATATGAGAGAGAAAGGACATTTGAATGAGTGAGATGAAAAATGGTGTAGGAGGAGAGACAAATTATTCTTTGGGTGGCTTCCCTGCTCCTGGAGTTAGTCCTCAGTTGGACAGATGTTCCTCTATACTTCTCAACCTTATTGCATTTTCCTGAATGGCATGGCTGGAGCAATTTACAGATGTTGATGTTTTAGATACCTTTGCCATATTGGGAAAGGGCTCTGCTGTGCCTGCACGGACGTGTGGAGTTTTCATGTGACTTCCTGTTGCTTCCTATCAAGGTTCAGATACCTCAGTGAAACAGAATAGTTTGTAATAACTTATTTTAAAATAATTTTGGCATAGTGAAAAATGGCAATGTTTTGTTATTCGCACATTCCAAAATCTAGGTATTTGCCATTTGTCAATGGCATCAACAGTTTACACAAATTCTGGATTGAGGAGATAGTGAAATGGTGGAAGTGATTCAAATAATTATGTTTAATAATTGCTCCTTTAAATAGCTGTCTTAACTACTCTGCTATTAAACAACTGACATTATTAGTCATTGCAATGAAATATATCGGACTTTCTTTTCTTTTTTTAAAGGATCTGCTTTTGCTAAAGCAAAACCTGAAAGTCCTTGGACATCTCTGACCCGCAAAGGAATCGTGAGAGTTGTTTTCTTTCCATTCTTCTACAGGTGGTGGCTACAAGTGACATCGAGGGTCATCTTTTTCTGGCTGCTTGTTCTTTACCTTCTTCAAGGTAGAGTTGGATTACAAGATCAGCTTCAAATGAATGCCTTATTTTAACCATATGGAAGCTGCTGTATGTTACTTGGTTCACTTTATGCTGTTAAGGTTCATTCCAATGTTTTCAGAAAATATTGGAATGACACAGTCCCAAGAATGTGTCTTTTGGTTAACATTTCTTTTTACTTATATAAAGGAGACATACTGAAAATCTAAGGATTTCCTCCCAGGCTTTCTTCAGCATTTAGCACACGTTAGTCTGTCATGTCTGTATATAATTTAGGTTTTCAGGACTTTCTAATTTAGCTCAGGACTGAGCAATATCAAAGATGTTTTTGGCTTAGGCATTGTGTTTTGTCTTGGGCTTTTGGTCTTTCTGGTACTTATGCAGATCAAGAGCTCTGATCAAGAAGCAAGCAAAGCCAAACCTGCCAAGGTGTGTGCAGCTTGGTAGGATGATCTGTTTGACCAGTTTCCAGTTGTCCTTCCGTGTGTTATTTTGTCACATCAGAGGCAGTGAACTTCTAGCTTATGCTTTAGTCACACCTCAGCCGTGCTCCTGAATGACTGGCAAATGGGAGGTCTGTTGTCCTGTGTGCCTCTGCTATTTTTTCTGTTGCAGTGGAGAGACTATGGATCTTAATTTTATATTTTCTAGTTTATAGAAGGACTTTTGGGCAGCTGTTAACAAACAGAAGGCAATTCACAGCTTTCAGGATGCTCAGTCTTGAGTTCTAGTAATCTGACTTTGTGCTTCTCTTAATGTAATGTATTAGAGGAAAATTAGAAAGGGAAGAATGTAATATACTGTGTCAGTATCTGACAGCTTGAAAGTCATCAAAAGAATAAGTGTATCAAAAGTGTGTACAACAGAATGGAACAGAAAGTTAACGAAAGCTGAGAGCAATTTAAGTACCCTGAGAATCTAAATGACTGATTATGTTTTCCACTGAAATCTAATTAAAAAACAATATTGCTTCTTAAATTTTGCCATCTGTCCTTTGTTGCTAATCACTGTATCATTTGGAAATTGTATTTAAAGCAAGAAATTAAGTTTAAAAAGAAAAGACAACAGTGCCTCTTGTGTGGTGGTGTTAGCAGCCATAAAATGAATTTCACAGTACCAGTACCCTAAAACTTGAAATGTTGGCAAATATTCTCGTGGTCTCCTATCAAACTTTTCCTTAACCCCATTTCTGAGATAGGTACTTAAGAAGTATTGTTGCATACATTAGCATTTGCATATACTATGGTAAGCAATCCCATAGTGTTAATAATTTTAGTCTCATTTGTAGTAATATAGGTCATAAAATACGTAAGTTACAGTACATTTGTTACCATGTTCATAGGTGGCTTATTCTGCGAAACACCATTATAGTAATTTTTTATGTTCCCATTCTTAAATTTATTTTAAAAACATACCCACCTTGAATTGTGCAGCCTTCATAAGACTCTAAAAGCAGCAAAATAGTAAGACAATGCAGATTCTGAGTGCAAGTAAGTTTTTTAGGACATTCATTACAGAGCTGTCTTGTAATTAGCTTCTTTTCCCCCCTCAGGTTTCTTGTGATCTGTGATTTACCAAAGTTATGGTTGCAATGCATAATTTCCCTGATCTGTATAGTCTGTAATGTGACAAAATATTTCTGATATTTCTGAGGTTGTGAATTAAATAATGGAAAAGAATTAATAATATTCCATATTACACTACAATCCAACTATCTGAAACACTTGTCATTTAAATTGTGCTGAATTAACTGCAGAGTTTTTGATGTTTTTTGAAATAAATTGAAAGATAACATACATGTATGTGAAATTAAATTGACAAAATTTTTTACTGGAAACTGTTTAAAATAACCCCCCTCAAGCCTCTCCCTGTAGCACTTCTGTAGAAGTTTTGTTTATGTTTTACTCAGAAGGTCTGTTCAGCTATTAATTTCATAGAAGAATGGTAAGGCAGCACCAAAACATCAAGGATCTGTTATGAAAACTTAACAACAAAACACTTTGATTCCGGTGGTGATATTTCTGCCCTGAATCTGAATTTTGTATTGTAGCTTGGACTTGCTGTCATCATGACAGATTCTTATGACAGATTCTTACTGACACAGTTGTATAATGATCTGACTTTATTTTGCTTATATATGTTTAGTTAAATGATTTTATTTAATTATGAAGTATTTTCTATAGATTTATGAACTGCATTACTTGGAATTATTGCTTTGAAATTGATTAGCTTTAGCAGGATACCTGCATTTATGTAAGTCTGCAGAAGAATTCCTGCCTTGGCTGTAGATTTAAATTCCAGATTTTATTTGCATTGGTTTCCTTTAGTATAAGGTATGATTACCAAAACATGTGATAAGAGAACTACAGAGATGTTTTTTGTCCAAGGTCAAAGAACAGGCCAATGGATTAAGGTAGAAGTAAACCCTTTCTCTTCTGTCTCCTTATCCATCTAGTTCATAGCATTGCCTCATTTTTACTTTAAAAAATGTTTCTATATTCTAATAGGAAAATTGCGTGCGAAATTATAGCGTGTATCTCCATTATGTATTTCTAAAGTATGAAACAAGAAACTTTAATAGTGATAGAATTATTGTTTATTGAGGTGAGATACATATATATGTATGTGTTTTTAAACTTGGTAATACAAGTATTTCAAAGCTTTAAATGCTATAAAAATAAATGATTGTTGGTCTTTGAAATTTACAGTTGCTTTCTTTGATACAGCTTTTTGCTCTGTGGTATAATTTTATTTGTGTCTGTTTCACAAAATAAACCATTGTAATTTAGAAAAATACAAGCCCAAATACTACAAATAGGTAAAGAAATAGTTAAAAGCGATGTGAGAAATTCTTTTCCAAGACCTAGCTGTTGGTAGGAGCATCTCTAGGATAATCTGAACTACAGCATGTTGACAAACTTTGTAGAAAGTTCTTGGATTTCCCTTTCATCCTACTTAAAAGATCAGGAGATTGGTAACGTTTTCTTAAATCTGTGTGAAACTTCATGGTGGGAATCTGCAATCTACAAATTTGTATCTTCTGGAAGAAGATGATTTCTTTTAGATCATGCTGCCTTGCTAAATGTTTTTGAAGTAGCAGAAGAAATCTTGTGGTGATGTTTGAAATTATTTTTTAGAGGCCTACTCCTGCAAATCATTTCACTGGATCTGTGGAGCTCTGTGTTCTCAGAAGTATATGTTTATGCAAATTGTATGATAGGAGTCAAAATTGGCTACCTATTTACACTTTATACCTTATGAAGCTAATTATATGTGTGAGAAACTCAGATAAGCTCATTTAGAAAGAGGTAATATTACCTGTACCTTTTACTATCTGTACTTTTTTAGGTTTATTTTTTAAGAAGTTGGATTTCTGATGCAAACTGTCCTTCTGAGAGACTCATACAGCTAAAAATTAGTCTATGTATAGTAATAAAAGATACTCTGTGTTTTACGTAAGACTTCTGTGCTTTAATCTAGGAAAAAGACTGATGGGAAATTAGAAATAGATTACCACATCCAAAAAGAATTCCATTGTTTTGTACATTCATTGTGTTTCTAGTACTGGTTACCTTGCTAAAGATGATTACATGAAAAACGCATCTAACCTCTTTTCAGAGGAAAACGTCACATCCAGGTATCTGCTGTGTTAGGCCTGGCTTCATTTTAGGTGTTTGGATGTGGCACATAGATTTGCATGTGGCTGTGTTTTTTTAATTAATTTCAGTAGAGAACTGGTGAAAGCTCTTGAACTTGTACCATGTATTTCTTGTGCTAGGAGGAGGTCAAAGTTACGGGACTTTCACTTCTTTGTGGCACAAGAATGAAACCAAGTTCTCATGGGATGTGCAGATGTCAGGCACAGAGATGACTTCCCCTGTTCTGTTTCTGAATTGTTTCTTGGAGTTAGGTTTGGTTTTTTTTCTTGATATGTTCTCTCACAGAACACAGGAATTCTAACTGTAGAGGCAGAGCAACAAGAGCATACAGTAAGCGGAGAAAAGAGACGGATTGCCTCTTCTGTCTGCTCCCATGCCTGTTGAATGTGTTTATATTGTCCTGAAGCCTATAAAGACATTTCTGAGTTGTAGAAGTGGTTGGGCTCTGGGTACAGGAGCAAGAAGAGCTGCCTGGGTGTTGGCTATATATGAAAAGCTGGTTATAGGGTTAAAAAATTAACAGTTAACTGTGGAATTGGAAGCTGCCCCTTTTCCAGCCACAAGTGCTAGCTGGAGTCCTGGTCACTTCAGCTGGACTACCTTATAATTTACATGGTTTGTCTTTGATCTTTTCTCATTGCTAGAAAATACACATACAAATATATATGAAATGTCTACAGGGTTGCACTTAATGCATGTCTGTCTAGCTGTATGGGCAATTTTGTCCTTTGACTGGAATACAGAGTTCAAAATGCATTCTTCTAGAGAATATAGAGTTTCTAGTCTCAAGTCTGTTGGTCCTTGCAGACAGAAATAGGTGTATGGTTCCACAGAATCAGAGGCTAGCTGAGGTTGGCAGGGACCTCTGGAGATTGTCTAGTGTGAACCTGTGCTCAAAGGAGGGTCAGCTGGAACAGGTTGCTCAGAGCCGCATCCAGTCAGGGTTTGAATATCTCCAAGGATGGAGAGAGTTCAGCCTGGCTGGACAACCTGCTTCTGGTTTGACTACGCTCACCTAACTTGTTGGATTGTGCTGCTTCATTGTAGGTGATACAGAATTAAATTTATTTGGCCTGCTTTAAGGGTGACATTTGCACTTTTTTTTTTTGTCTGCTACTGAAGTTTCACCTTAAAGTTGTTTCATGACAGATATAGCTTTCTAAGTGCCTTCCTCCACCTCCCCTTACTTCATTCTGCCACCTTTTTTTGAGCAACAGCTATAATATCACAAGTGTAAAAGAAGATGTGGATATTAAGACAGTAGTCAACTGTTTAAATCTTTATTACTGCCTATTTTGTTAACAGTTGTGTAATGCCTTCCTTTGAGTTATGTGAGTTGGTTTAAAATGCAGGTAAAGGACGACATCTGACTTTTTTTTTTTTAACAAAAGCCGTGTAACAAGTTGGCCGTTTCAGACGTTTCAAACATTGAACTCAACTTCATTTCCCTTCTTTTCCAGTTGCTGCTGTAGTGTTATTCTATACAGCCCAAAGCCCACATAATATACCTCTGACTGAAGTAATTGGGCCAATATGGCTAATGTTGCTACTTGGAACTGTGCATTGTCAGATTGTTTCAACACGAACTCCTAAGCCACCTCCCAGCACAGGGGGTAAAAGAAGAAGGTATAGTCTATGTTAAAGTTTTTATCATTTAGGATTGTTAAACTATTCTGAAGAACACACATGAAAAAACGTAGGGGTTTACAGTCTCTGCTTTGCAAGCGATGAGAAATTTGGTGCTCTGTTTTTATCTGAAACTTCAAAATGGGTGCTTAATTTTGTGCGTTGACTAATTTATGCATTGTTTTGTTTGAATTTTAATGCAATGAATCTGACATTTTGCCTCAAAACAGTTTGTATCTGAATAGTGGTAGACAGTATATATATTACTGCAAATTTAGTTTTAGAACTCTGCAATACTGACATTATGTGTGTGGGAAACGTACATTAAGGGAGGTGCTGTCGGAAGCGTAGAACTGAAGTCTTACAGCACTTCACCGAGTATGGTTTGCTACAGTGAATTGTCCCATTAAAATGGGAGAACCTGCAGTAGTTAATTTTGCAGGTCTAAGCCTCTGATGATGAGATGAAATGTATTTTGGGTTTAAGTGTTATGATAGTAAGTGTTATGCTTAGTTTTGTCAAATTGAGTTTATTAAATTGACATGATAAAACTTTAGTAAAAGATTTTGAAAACTTGCTTGTTTTTGCATGCTTTAATTGCTGAACACATTATAGAACTAGTAGATTGCACTTATAAAGCTACCTTCCAATTTTAATCTCTTCTGATGAAGGAAATTAAGGAAAGCAGCACATTTGGAAGTACATAGGGAAGGAGATGGCTCTAGTACCACAGATAACACACAGGAGGGAACAGTGCAGAGCTACGGTACAAGCACCTCTTGCAGTATTGGCGCTGTCTTCAGAGATATCTGGCATGCTGCTTTCTTTTTATCAGGGTTTGTATTTATTCAAGGCTACATATGTGTTTGAGATGCACTATCCCTTTTCTAAATAAGTAAACATTGATGTAATGATTAAACTTTTGTTGATCTAGGTTTTGTTCTTAATAGTAAACTCATTTCAGTATTTGAACATGTACTAATGTGTTGTTTCTTGACTCTAGCAAATGCTGATGCAACAATTTTTTAAAGATATTTAATTAACTTTTAGCTAAACATTATTTTGATACAGGAGTACTCTGTGGGCTATCAGGAACAAACCAACTCAGTTTCTCAATTTTAATGCATTAAGAAAATGTGACTCTTTAATTTTACTTTATTACATTATCTGCCTCTTACTGAGAGAATGCTTATTGAACTCTTATCACTGTCATGAAATCACACACTTTTTCTGAAGAAAAAGCCTTCAGGATTCAAATAGGCATAGCATTTAGTTCATTAGAAAATATATCTTCGATATTTATTTATAGAAACATCGAACCGTGGTATATTCCACAGCTGTTTTGCAAATGATCGCTCTGCTAATGCAGTACTCTGGGCAATTAAAAAGTGTTTTAAAAAAACAGTCTGTAGCAGTCTGTGTTCAGGATACGCTATGCACACAGCATTGTGAGTGCTATATATCAGCATTTATTAACAAGAGAAAATATGCTTATGAAATAGTATGAAATTAAGGAAAGGGATACTGCAAGTTATTACATTGATGTTTTGTTGTGCATGCTGCATCTTAAATATGGGTAACACTAACATGTCTGTCATACTTTTGTGGTATGTGCTCTTAACCACTGGTAAAGTTTATCTTATTTACATTCTGGGAATATCTAGTTGAAACCCTGGATCAGTTTTAAAAATGTTTAAAGATATTGCAAGAGGAGAGCTCATTTGACTTTTTCTGCGTAGATTAAGCTACCTTTGACGAACTATAAGTCATAGCAGTAGACACCACTGCTGTTCTTCGAGTCTGTATGTATTACTTTCTGGTATGTTTGGTATGTAATCTTGTAAATTTTTGAATGTTTTCCACTCATTGAAGATACTGATCTGCAATAAGTAGTGTTGGAAGATTATTTTTTTTCCCTTCCCTTCCCTTGTATTGGGCACAGAGTGTTTTCAGTTAAGAAGGGCTGTGTGGGACTTGCTCTAAGGACTTGTTTAAACCATTTAATGAGATAGTGTGTGTGTATATATATAGATGTTAAGCCTTATGATTACTACTTAGTATATACAGTATCTTCAAAGGATAAAGAGCACAGAGTGACTGAGAATGCTGTAAGTAGCCCTTAGTCATTTGTTACTTCTTCAATTGCAGAGGCACAGTTGTTTGTATGTCTGGAGCTGTACAAACAATATCAGGAACTTGTCCAGCTGAAAAATAACCTTTTTTTCCCAGGAGATCGTGCAGATCAGTTTCTTCATGTAATTTTTTTCATGGTAATACAAACAATTTTGTCAATACAGGGGGATGGCAGAGTGGGGCTTGGAATGAGGAGTAAGCAGGAGCACTGACTACTTTATACTTAGTGATGTTGCTGAAGAAAATCTTAGGAAAACTCAGTGCAAGGAAGCTGTATGGTGACATCTGACCTGTTTTTTAAGACATATTTTGAAGCTCTTTAGATAAGCACATTAGAATGTCTTGTTAGTGTTTATTTACAGCAGTTTTTCACATATATTAAGCTTTGAGATACCATTTTCTGGAGTCTAAAATATAGGTCTTAAATTCATGGTTTTAAAATTAACCTCAGAAATTATGTTCTTTGCTTCAGGGCAGGACCCTGTGTACCTAGACCATTTACCTACACTTGGGTCATTGATAATCTGGAACTGTGTATTCAATAAATATCCTTTTGAATGGAAGAACTCAGTCTGACTAATAAAATATAATTCTGAACTTTAATCCAGCACAGAGACAATTTAGAAAATACTAATTATTAATTTCACTGGAAAAAGGAGGGCAATATCCAAATAGGTAATTTATACAGAATTTAGTACTGATTTGGGACTTTGCTCTGTGTGTGTGCCCTTACTCCAATAATGGAAGTCTCACAACTGTAACTTCTTTAAAAGTTTTGCAGTATGAACAGGGAGAAGAGTGTTTTGACAAACCCCAATGAAAATACATGAGAATAGAATACTTGACAGTGAAAATATAGTCTTGCAGAAACTTGATTTAAATCTTACTTAGTATTTTCCTTAGCTAATGCATGAATAAGATTGAACGTTATCCCTGACCTAGCTTTTGCATATGTTTGAGCTTTTTAAGACCTTGGATTTATTCATGGTGTTGTCCTGGCTTGCTCTTAAATAGTTTTAAGTCTAGCATGAAACTTTAAAAGTGGATTAATGATGTGTATATATATATAGTGATTCTAGGAAACTATGTATTTCTGTCAGCTAGGGAAAATGTTAATGTTTATTAGTCTTGTTTTTTCTTTTATCATGGTGTAGTGCATGAAAGCCTAACTTTAAGCCCAAACTTATGCTCTTCTGGCTTGAGGCTTACACTTAAATTTTGGGATTCTTACAAAAAATAACTTTGGTTTCTACATTAGAAACAAATGAAAGACCTCAGTCAAGCTACCTGTTTTCCAAAATGAGCCTTAGTTGGTAATCATACTAGTGTTTGTCTTGCAGTTTTTACACTTAAATATTGCTTGAGTAGTGAAGTCCTATCTGAACAAATTATACATACATACATACGTTCTTTTCTTCTCTTACCTGTTCCTACTCGAGTGTTTGAGGCTATTTCTTCCTAGTAGCTTTCAAGTTTCATGTGAAATGTGTAAAAACTTCTCAAATCAAACTTGGAAGAGTTGTTCTGTTGCTTCACTCATAAAGCTTAGTAACTTGCAGAGTAAGGCTCTCTGACTAGATCATTCTCTTTTTCGTTGTAAAAAAGAGATTTTTAAAAAGTGCCAAAAGTATATTTAAAGCATTAAAAATTGGCCTCTGTGGGTTCCTGCTTATTGCAGATAATTTAATATTAGTACTAGTTCGTTAGTGCTCACAACTGAGCTTACTGAAACTATTTATTTTACAATGAGTTGCCACTGAAAGCTTGGTACTTGCTTTATTGCAGTAGTGAAATGGCAAATTTTTCCATTAAATAATAAGCTAAGCTTTTTCTTCAGTTGTCTTATCTTCCTTAACTTAGTTAAGTAATAACATTATGGAATGGCACAGAAATGAAGGTCTAACGTGTTTAGTGTTGATAGCTTGACCTTTTTGTCCAAAGCCTCAGTAATGTTTTAATGATCTTCTTAATGGACCTAGAAAATTAAAAAACTCTGTATGTGATCTAGCACATTGGTAATCTACAAACAGGAGGCTTACTAACTGCTTCACTGCAAAACAAGTGCTAAAGCAATTTGCTGTCACTTTACCTTTGTAAGCTTATAATAAAAAATAATTCATGCAAATATGTAGTACTTGCATAAAGTGTTCCTGCTGTTTTTGTGCTCATTTAGAAATAAAGTTGGCTAAGAATTTTGGGAATATGTCAGGGAATAGTAGTTGAGTTCTGTAGCTTCCTACAAGACAAGTGGAGCAGCAGTTACTTTGTTGTTTGTTTGTTTGTGTTTTTTTTTTTAAATGCTGTTAGCTTTTTTCCAGGAAGGACTGGGGGAAGGTGGAGTGATAGTAAAGATGGAAAAGGAAGATGAAATACCTTAGTAACATTGTCTCTTCTCTTCATTATTTTGTCTGCATTTCAACAGATGAATTGTTCCTTTTTGGGGTTTTCTATTTCATGCAGCTCACCCTAGCCATTTTTCGTGTTCAGGTCTCCACTGTATATGTGGGATACCTTATCTTGGGAGGAATGTGAGGCGACTATCCCAATTCTCCTGATTTGTTCAATGTACATATTAAAGAGGAATTTAATCTTCTGCTGTGTAATCCAAGCTCTCACAGAATACCTCGCTCCTTAAAGAGAAAGGCAGTGCCTATTCCCTCATTAGGAGCACAAGACCAGTTGAACAGATTCTCGGTAGTTTTATGAACTATGTCTAGTATTCTACTTTTAATAAAAATAAAAAAACTGGAAACTTGATTCATATCACTTACCCACCCTTGCTCCCCAACCCCACCCCCAGTGTTCTGGGAATCTTAACAAACAAAATATAATAAACACAAGATATTAATTGGTTTTCTGATTCCCCCCCCATGTAATTTACTTTGAGAATACAGAAACTTAAGTGTTGAAGTAGTCTCTATTGATAAGGTAGCAAGTTGCCATTTCTTTTCATTCCTTCATCAATTGCACTTTCTAATTTGAAAGTGTAATCTTCCAAATGTTTGCTTTGAAAGAGCCTTTTTCTGGCATTAGATATTCTTGCTGCTACATCTATTGACCAGATAAGGGCCTTGACATCTAGAGACTATTACAGAAGACTGTTCATCAATATTAATAGTCTTAGTGATAATTAGTAATAATACTGAAGCATCATTCATAAACTTATTTTGTGATTTGACAACAGGCTTTAGTGTATTTGTAAGGTATACCAAAATATGTTGCTAGGGGTGCTACTGGATAATAAAAAAGGGGTAAATCACCTTCTGTTTAGCAGAGTGATCAATAAGCAGAGTGTATTTAAAACAACAACAGAAATATCAGTGTACAGCGTACTAAACAGCATGTTTGTTTGCAGCTTCAGGAGGTGGCATACTTCCTTTGAATTAATAACACTTAAAGAAACTTCTGGCATACCTATTCTTTTGTTACAACAGAATACAGAAGTTTCTCATTTAAATTTGAGGCTTGTGTTTCTTTATTGCCAAAGTAGTTGTAACGTTTTAGCTTTAAAACAGGTTTCCTTTTCTTTCAGTAGCTAATGATATAACTTTCTTCCAGACACTGACAGTTTCTTTTGTAACAATTTTAGGAAAGGATAATGGGTATTATTTAGAAGATGGAATAGTTACAAATACTGCATCAAATGTTAATATTATTAGTTTGTGGTCATCTTAGTAATAAAACTAAAACATGGGTTGAGAGGGATAAGCAGGATTTAGACTGGGGAAAAAAATTTGAGAGACTCATCAATTTAGTACATATATTTGTTTCAAATACAGATCTAAGAAAGCAAAAAACTCAATAGATAAATCCACTGAGACTGATAATGGCTACGTGTCCCTTGATGGGAAAAAGACAGGTAAAAGCAGTGAAGAATGCGTGCAGGCCCATGAACGTCGATGTGAAGTGATTAAGCCAGAAGAGTCAGGGTGGAGCACTGCAACAGCGAGAGATGCCTTCAGCAATTACAGTCATCCCAAAGTAAGTGTGCCTGCTTGCTTTCAAAGCAGGATTGTTAATTTGTCAAATGATATGTGAGGTATATTTTTATGATGCTTTTCAAGCATTCTTACCTACCTAAAAATGTTTTTTAAATGAAGCTTTGGCTTAGGGTCCTGGGGCCAAAAATTATGTCAAGTCTTTTTATTTCATCCTCATGTTCCTAGCCTTTCCTTTTTCTTGTAGGAGGATCCTTACTGACATGTAAACATTCTTTGCCATTTTGTATTTCAATGCACAGATTTGTGTGCTGTCTTGTATCTGTGGGTTTTTCCAGACAGCTAAACACACTGTACCTTTTCCTCTCTCTATGATACTCTGGGCACAGGCCTGTCTCTATGCTGAAATGGAATGAATTTTGGATTACTGACAGTTTGTAATTTTGAGGTCACTCTGAGCACTTCCCTGTGAATCATCTTCTTTTTCCTTTTTTTTGATGGATCTCTGCAGAAGATGTAGAAGCACGATTTCCCTCTCAGCGAAGTAGGCAGGACTCTATAGTGAGGAATAAGGATGAGGTGGAAGCATAGGAAGTGTTCATGAAAGAAAGCAGAACTTTTAATTTGGCTGCGTCTGATTATCTCCTTGGTATCCTATTTTCATCTTATTGTTCTATGGAATAGCTTTTCCAAAATGTTTTTCCAGGCTCTTTTATAATTGGCTTTTGAACATATATTGACTGCCATTACAGCTCTTATACTTGATTCTGTCTCACTAGTATTTATTTGCCATCAACAATCATAGAAATGGTTTTTCCATGATAGGATCAAAGGGAAGGGTTATTTACTGGAAGTCTGCAAGTACACATTTTTGTAAAGGAAAAGTATCCTTTGTGGATTTCGTAGCTAAATTATTTAATGACCCCTTAAAGATCCATATGGTTAAGTCGCAATGAAGGTGATGCAGGTTCATCTCAGGGCAAAATCTTCACTCTGTTGCTCTGCAGGAGGTGCTTTCTCAGCCGTTGTAGCAACTGAGGTTCGGTTCAGCTGTCTTTAGCAATTCCAAGCATTTTGCATTCTTGATGAAATCAACAAATCAAGCATTTTTAAGAAAAAGTAATTTTAAAGCATTTTAAATGTTTTTGATAGAATGGATAAGGTTGTCTATGTTTAGCTTGCTTGGTGGGTACACACCCACATTAAAGAGAAATTGCCGTAGGCTAGAATAGGCTCATCTCTTCCCCCAAAGATGATCAATACATTTCAGTGCCACTGCAAAAGTCAGTAGATAAGACACCCCAGACTGTTCTGCCTGTCCCTCTTTCTCTATGCAACTCAGCTGTTACAAAAGTGAAATGACCTGACCTTGAAGCACCTCAGAAAAGAGAGTTCATTGTGGAAGGGAGAATGATGTCTGAGTTGCAGCAGGGATAAAGGTTTTGTTGTATTCATGGAAATTAGCTTCACTATTTTCATCCTTTTAGTGTTCCACTGATGACAGAAAGACTCCAAAGGAAACTTCACAGCATCCTATCTGGTGATCTCATAACAAATAAGAATGTACAAAAAAGTTTTTGACAGCTGAATGATCCTTTGCTGTGCTTGTTTCTTTCTGTTACTGTAAGGGCTACTTTAACTTTAGTTTAAAATCAGGGAAATGGAAAGCAGAATACAGTAAGGATCTCAGTATTCTACATGCCATCTGTAGCACTTTATTGTTGGAGGACAAGGCAATTGTTAACTTTGTACTGTATATGTTGATGATTCATTGCTATAGTGTCTGCTGTCACAGTTTTGGAGGTGAGTTGTTTTGTGGTCTGGTTTGGTTTCGGGTTGGTTTTTTTTCCAAGTATTCTGGATATATTGCCTCTAAGACTTTCTTGGTAGGTTTGATTTAAACAAAATCACATTTAAAATAAGAATGTCAGAGTTGTTCTTTAGTGTAATATGAATTAGCCCTTCATCATCTGAGAAATGTTTATTTTGATATTACAATATCTATTTTATGATTTGTGCTGTACCACTTAATTTTGACAATTGGAAATGCATTAATATCAGATTTAACTGACATAGATGATAATGATGCAGAAAGAAATTTGATTTCAATAGTTGAGAACAAGGCCTCATAAGTATGAATGTATGTCTTACTAATACTGTATTTCTTGCACTAGGATACTCACAGGACTGTGACGAATTTATCAGATGAAGTTTCTAGTGAGGAAGGGCCTGAAACTGGATATTCTTTACGCCGCAACGTAGAACGCACTTCTAGTGATTGTACACTTCGAAACAGGAAATCTCACCATTATAAGAAGCACTGTCCTCTGGAGGTATGTTCTTTTCCATTGCTGCTTTTCTGTAAATTGTTGAAACATCTAGGTTTCTTATTGAATAGATATATTTTTCCTCAAACCTTTTTTCTCCTATAGTGGATTTTAGGAATCTGTTAATTGGAAGTCATGCTAGTGGGGACAGGGTTTGTTTTTTTAATGGCAGTGTTTTGAAATTAAGAGTTTTTAGTTTAGCTGGTTTGAGCTTCATCATACTTTCGTTTTTGGTAAGAAGGCTGAAATATTTTCCATAGATGTTGCATCAGGTTATAGCCAACTCTGCCTATATAGTGGCTGCCTCTTGACACCAGTTATCTCCTTTGGAGACTTGATTTGTTACAGAAACAGTAGTAATTGGCAATATGCAAATTTTCATCATGCTAGTGCTGCTGTTTCTCTCTATTTAGTTAGTATTTTGGATTCACTAGCCTTCTTGTGGAGAAGTCTAATTGATACTACCTTGGAGTTTTCATTCTCTCATGTTTATTGAAACTAATTTAAAATGTTTTCATGAAATCTCAACAGATTTGTTAATGCCTAAAAATACTGAAATGAAGAGACTTGATGACATCATAGCTTAGAAGACGGGAATTCATAAATTTCATGTTAGCAGAGTCCTTAATTGTCCCTCAGATATTGAAAGAGAAAGGGATATATTATTGTGTGTTTCTTTTTTATTTATTTATAATTGTAAAGAAATTATGCTCTTTTGTGCTAATTTTGTGCAACTTAACAGATATACAGAGCTTGTTTTTTAATGGCTGTATTGCCATTTTTTCACTAGCACTGAGAAAAGAATGTAAAGAGTAATTTCAGCTCTGACAAAAGTCCATTTACAGATGAGTTTAACAGGCAGAGCTTCATGAGTAAACTTTCTACTTGATATAAGAAACATCTCCTTAGAAGCGTTCTGATACTGCTTTCTCTGATTAACAGTTGCAAAGTCTTGAAGTTGATGCTTTTGCATAAAAACGTTATTAGATAATCTTCTATTCCTTAATTTATTTCTCACAGGCTTTGTTTAAAAAGACTCAGAAGGCTAATTGATTTGAGTGTTTAATGCCTTATGCATGTTCAGTTTGGGATAAGTGAACAGGTCAATACTTGGAACCCTCTGCTTCGTATTACAGAAGATGTCTCTTGACCTTATACTTGTGCAGCTGGTAGTGCTTGACAAGAGGAAGCAGAAAGACATGATTACAGTCAATTTTTTTCCAGCTTAAACACATTTTTTTCTTGCATAGAATGCTTCAGAGCTAGGGAAGACTGTGTTTAGATATCTTCAGAAACTGAAGAGCCTAATTTGCTCCGTGTGTAGCTTTGGCAGTAATATTTTACACTTGCTCCCCATTTGCTTATCTGACTGATGCCATGAAAGAGGAAGCCTTTCTTTGTTGTTACCAACTCGCCTCCCCCACATGATTACAAAGGAAATGAAACAATAGTTTTCAAATCTGTGAAAGGTTTCTTTGTATTTAAAACAAAAATAATAGTGAAGTCAGTGGATATACTGTCAACTTCTGTCCTCCATTTTCTTTTATCTTCATGTTTCCTTGTCAACTTAATTGTTGTTTGAGCAAGCTTTTTGAATGTTCTTTATTAACTTCAGGACTCAATGGTACCCAGTAGTGACTACCTTCTATAAATAGTAGTGGTTTTTTTTTTTAAGAAAAAAACAAAAAAAAGGTTCAGACTCTTTCTGCATTGATGTTATCTGTTACTTCATAAAAGAAAGGGAAGGTGTTCAGACCAATTTTTTTCTAAATATTTCTTTACAAAATTGCTTAATAAATTAATAAAATACATTAAGCATGATTTTCAGGAAGAGCAAAGGGAATGTCCTCAGATAGTAATGCAGTACAAATCATATTAAATTAGTAGGTGTCCTGAAAAATTGCTTATTTTTTTTTCAGTGTAAAAAAATTGTGTATATTCTCAAGAGAAACCAGTAGAAAGAAAGAAATTTTGTGTGAAGAGGGAACAGAAATTGCCAGAGGATGGTGATGAGTAGGATGGTACTGCTTTTAAGACTACCTACCTGTCTCGCAGGAATTGGATTCTGCTTACTGCAGAAAGTAGTTTAAAGCTCTGCGTTCTTGTTCTGAAGACAACATTAGATTGTTTCATATGTATGCACGGGGAGATTAAGTCCCAAACTTAATATCTATCTATCTATCTTTCTAAGATATAGGTAAAAATTGAACATAATAAGGCATGCTTGTTTCTCAAGTACAGTTTGTTGAAAATAATTAAAATTTCTTGTATGACTGTGTAGATTACACATATACCTAGCATTAGCTATGTATGCTCTTTGTTATTTTTCCTCTCGATGCCTGCTGCCTAACTCTTCAAACAGGTGCGCTCTGTCTTTGTCTTTGAGAAGGTATGTTAGTAGTAACAGTGGGGGGATGTGATTTGTAGGGGACTTTGGGAATCAGTTCCTCATTTATTACAGGTTCTTACGTTTAGAAATGTCCTGGAACACATCAAGCTTTCTTTTAAAACTAGTTAATTTGTGTCCACACTGCTTGCTTGAAAGGCTATTTGACTGCTTCAGGTCTTGAATGACTAGAAATCCGTGTCCCTTCTTCCTCCAGGGCCTTGCCCTTTCTAGAGGAAGAATTCCTTACTGTATGGGAAGTTAAAAAGTAGCTAAAGTACTTCAGTTCAAACAAATAGAGACAGAAAATTAAAAAGTCCAATTAATTTGAAATACTTTGTGAACGATGCTTTTTTTTTACTCTGTCACATTTCTGTATTACAATTTCAGTCTGGTGTATACGGGTTTAAGCCTTGCTTGTCTTTCACATTTTCACTAAAGTATTGAAGCTGTAGTGTTTCAAAAGATGCCTAATTTATAGCTTATAAAATCAGAAGTTTGAGACATAGTTGGAGTCTGTGGCTTGATAATTGCTGTTAAAGTCTAAATTAATGAGTTCTAAAATCTGTAAAATATTTCTTTCCTTTTAATAGTTAATATGATTTGATTCTTCATTATCTTCATTGTGACCCTCTCCTCAGCTAACCAGAGACCATGGCCTATTAACTTGTTTGTACTTTTAAATTGTAACTCTGTAACTTGTTTTGTCTAAAAACCTACAGCCTTTTAGACACTCCTTTGATAAACATGTAATTCTTTCAGAAGAGAAATATAATGGATTGGAACGTAAAAAGCAGATAAACGGGGATTCACTAATTTGAACTTTATAACTGTTCAGTCAAGAAACAATGTAAAATAAAAAAAGCTGCATTAATTCCAATGCATATTTTAATTTCAGGACACACCTAAATCAGGTACTAGCTGCAGTTCTCGATGTTCAAGCTCCAGACAAGATTCTGAGAGTGCAAGGCCAGAATCAGAAACTGAAGATGTGCTGTGGGAGGACCTCTTACACCGTGCGGAGTGCCACTCTTCCTGTACCAGTGAGACAGATGTAGAAAGCCCTCAAGTGAATCCGTGTGTGAAGAAAGAATACAGAGATGACCCATTTCATCAGGTTGGTATCCACCATTTTTGATTTTTTTTACACTACACACAAGTTCAGTGTTATCAGCTTTATCATATGTCAGGAGGCCTGGAAGAAAGAACTCTATATTAAATGAAAGTAACAAAGCCAAAGTGATTTGATAGAATTAAAACATGTAAAATTTCATTTCTGCTACTCAATCATTTGTCAAATGAAAAGGATATGACAATATACTGAAATAGCATACAGAAAAGCAGAAAGATAACATATGTGGTATCTAATGTTATATATATGGATATAAATTGTTACATGTGTATTATATATGTCTAAATTCTATTGAGATATAATATTTTTGTTTTTACATTAAAGCTAACAATTTTATTTCACTTCTTAATGCTATTCTATAGCAACATATAGGCAGCCATTTCTGAACATTTTTGTGTTTGTTGGGCAGCACTTCAGTTGCAGGCTGCCTTAGGTTAACGTTGGACAGAATCCATTCATTGTTAATACTTTGATAAAATCCATTCATATGTCACAGTGCCAGTTATATTTGTAGTACAAGTCTTATCTTTATATTGCATGTTAATTGCATTGCTAATTTGAACCATTTAAGTAAATAGATGGAGAGAATGTGAAACATTCTGCTGGGTACACACATTATATGTATTGGTAGTGCATCATCACTACTAAGGAATGCCATTGAAGAGATGGTGTTAATACTAGCTGAGGAAAAGAATTTCAAAATACAAGCTTTTCACTCATAACCAGAATTGAAAATTATGTATTTGTTGATTTTTAAAAAAACCCACCATCACCCCCCACACCCCAAAAAAAAAACCCCAACAACCCACAACAACAAAACCAAAAGTCATAGCAATTTGGATTTCATGCGGTCTTTGCTTTTTTATTTTTAGTTCTTCTTGCTTATGTTCCATATAAACACAGAAATGGAAGCCTTGCAATACGGAGTTGAATTGCAGTATATGCACTGACTTTGTTTTTCTGCAGTTGAGTGTTTTTTCTCTTTGATTATAGATTGTGAATTCTTGAGTTTCAGCTCCTGGTGTTGACACTCCCTCTAGAGGGAGACCTTGGAAATCTGTGACTAAAAAAGTCCTGCAACTAATATTTGTGGTGGTTTAATAATATAAATCAATGGTTTTCATCCAATGGGGGGAAAAAAAAGAAGTAATTGAATACTTAGCAGAACGCATAGAATTCAGAAAAATACTGATAAAGTAAATAATAAAATAAAAAGCTTTAGTTTTAATCAGTGATAAATTAGATTTTAAAAATAATGTTGTGCCCTGCCCCCTGTGGTTTGATGCATGTAGTGCTAGGTGACCAGGCAGAGTTGAGAGCAATTTTAATCACCTGAATGGGAGAGGAGTGAGAGGGCTGAAGGAAGTCAAGAATTGGCCGCAGCAGAGACTGTCTCAGCATTTTTCCAGATCCTTTAGTTCTTACTTGGTGCTCTGCTTAGAGTAAAGGTGCCTCAGTCATAAGTGCATTCAGTAGATTAGGCTGGGATTGCTAGGCTCTTGGAGCAGCGTCTATTAATTAGACTCCTACCACTCTCTGAGTCTTGCCAGATACAGTTAGCATAGGGGGGGCTTTACAAGGCAATCATAACAAGGATTGTGAATTACACAAATATCATTAAAAGCAAATAAAAAAAATTGTTGGCCTTAGGCTCACGGTGAGAAGAGGACTTTTCAGAATGTTAGGGGAAAGAATAATAATCATAAAAATAAAATACTCCATTAAACATGGTGGCAAAATTAAAGACGGCTTGTAAGTACACCTTTGTTTTTGTATCTCTCTCTTCTTTGATAAGTTTGAGCAAAAAAGAAGCCAATTAATCCTCAACCACAATGTCAACACTTATTAGAAAATGAAGTATGGGGAAGGAGAGATCTCTGTACTCAAAGCTGTTTCTTGGAAAAGAATTGTATGATTTTGAGGAATGTGGTTAACATATGGTAGAAGTAAATGCTATATAACAATATTTGTGTTAGTCAAGTGGGGTTTTTTGTCAGCATATTGCTGACACGCAATAGATTTTTATCTCCAATGGAATATATTCCTTGTCTTCCCCAGAGTCATTTGCCTTGGATCCACAGTTTGAATCCAGGACTAGAAAAAATAAGTGCGATTGTGTGGGAGGGTAATGACTGCAAGAAAGCAGATATGTCTGTGCTTGAAATCAGTGGTATGATAATGAACAGAGTGAGTATTCTTTTTACTTTTTGCAAATATTTTATTTAGGAGCCTAAGAACTACCAAAAGTAAGCTTGTTATATGTAGGGATTTTTATGTTTGTTGGGTTTTGGTGGGGGTTTTTTTGTGGGTTTTTTTTTGTTTGTTTGTTTTTAAAGCATGTTACTGACATTATTGTTTCATGGCTTACATCACTCTGATTTACTTGTTACTAACAGATAAAAGAGCTACCAAACCTTAAGTGTTGTGACAATAAAATGTGTTTGCATTGCTAGGTACTTGCTAACATAGCCAACCTCTGTTTTATTGTTCCAAAGTGATATATGCTGTGAATATTCTTACTTATCTCCTTGATTCCGATGAACAACTAATGCGTTAGGTTAGGAATATACAGATCTGAGTGTTTGAATCCTAAAGTTAAGATTGGAAAAGAAAGCTTTCCTATTTAGGAAACAAATACCTAAGAAGATGAGTGAGATGTCTCACTAGTCCTCCCTTCTTTTTCCTAGTACTCCTCTTCAGGAAATGGTTGGAAAAGCATTTAATTGATGTCATACTTTTTTTTCAATATAGACAACACAGGCATTTTGTAGAGTTGAATGTAAAATCCTAGCGTAGTTGAAGAAAACTATCACTAATTGTAGCAAGTTGATACTTACTGTCTCCAACTTGTTAAAAAGCAGTGTATTCACAAACTTGGTTCAGATCTCTGTACCTGACTTGGAGACGATACAGTTTTGGGTGCAATCCGCAGCAGAAGGAAACTTGACAAAGCCATAGCCAGGACAATAGAACTCCAGTCCTGTCGTGCCCTGTGAACACTTTGATTTCTTTAAAAAACATACAACCTAAAAGCAAAACACAAATAGGAGCAACATACAGGATGTAAGCAACACAGTCTGATTCGTGCACTTTGTTAATTCAGCGTTGAATGAATTTTTAATACAAGAATATGCACTGGAGTCTTTTAACTGCAGTGTTATATTGTTGGGTTTTTAAATGTAATTTGTCATATTTAGTTCCTGTGCATTAAGTGATCATTGAGGACTTCCTTTTCCTTAATAGTAAATTGTGAAGATGCTTGATTCAAGGTTTCACATAACTTCGCAGGTTATAAAGTGCTCTTTGTGATGGTAAGACAGAAACATTAATAATTTATTGACTTAATTCCAAATTAATTCCAAAATTTAAAATATTCCTTGTTTTCTTCTGTTTTTAGGTGAACAGCTATATACCAGGAATTGGTTATCAGATTTTTGGAAACATCATATCTTTAATCTTGGGTTTAATGCCATTTGTCTTTCGACTTTCCCAAGCTAAAGACTTGGAACAACTAGCTACGCATTCTGCCACTGAACTTTGTATGACTGCATTTGGATCAAATGGAGACATTCTGGTTCTCTCAATGGTGGTTATAAGTTTTATGGTCCGTGTCTCTCTAGTGTGGATTTTCTTTTTTCTGCTGTGTGTAGCTGAGAGGACGTATAAACAGGTATGAACAGCAAACCAGGAAGCTTCATCCAAAGCAAACCAAGGTTTAATGTTTGCGTTTTTTTGACTTTGTGGCTATTTTAAACTTGTTTTCTTCAGCGCACTATGATTCATAGATCAATGATGACAAGTACTTCAGAGGGCTTACGGTTTAGGAGATGACTCAGTTGCAATGGACTGAAGTCTCTGTACAGTCTCTGTAGCTAAACCTCTTTTCTTGGAGAGCATTTCTGAGGGAAAACTTCAATATTTTCTTTCAGATTTCTGGCTCAGTGCATTAACCTGGCTCTTAGTCATGTCCCTGTTTGTCTCAGTTTTCCCCAAGGAGAAGGAGTTTCAATAAAAGAACTCTATAAATTCCTAATTTGTTCTATCAGTCTGTTTCATTCAAAATCTTGAATTTAATTCAATACAGTTCAGTGCAGAGCCTAGCCAAGAGCCCTGCCTGCTTTGCTGGTAGGTCGGTCCCCTGGCTGGAGAGAGTCAGAGCTGCTATTGAAGTAATATACTTGTTAATGTATTGCTTATTATTGCAATTTAAACTTTCAAAAGAATATCAATATCCCTTACTATCAGCAGAGTATAGATACTTAATAGTCTGCAAACCAAAAATTTTTAAACTTTCTTTTCTCAAATTATAGCCAAACTAGGCGATTTAGTACAGTAGAATAGAATTAACCTGCTTCTAATAATCATTTCTGTTGGAAGGACCTTTTGTGATACAGGCACTCTCTAATGCAAATGATTGGCAGGTTTGATTTTCTCCCAAATTTTAAGAACATAGTTGATCTTTGAAATTTGAAGAAAGAAACTCCAAGTGTAGCTAAATTTTGTTTGTCATTAGACTATGAAGACTTTTAAAACTTTTTATTGTATCTCCCCTTTTTATTAACTTGCTACTCTTATTTCTGCACTATATTAACATATTTCGGTTTACACTGATACATTGTACATTACTTTGACATATTAAGTGAACCCTTTTATCAATTGTCTTTTTAGTGCCCTTGAAAATCAATTAGCAGTTAAAGCATTTTTTTTTCTCTACAGAGGCTACTTTTTGCCAAACTTTTTGGTCACCTAACATCTGCCAGAAGGGCAAGAAAATCAGAGGTTCCTCACTTCCGCTTGAAGAAAGTACAAAATATAAAAATGTGGCTTTCTCTCAGGTCCTATCTAAAGGTAAAATAATGTATATTTTCGCTAGCACTTTAAAATATCTTATATGCTGTTGGTGGAAGGTTGGTATTCTAGTCTGAATTTTTCCTCCTATGCACTTACTGCTGTTGGTGCATGTGCCATATATGCTTCATTTTAGTGACTCTGAGCCAGCAGTGTCTGCAGGCAGCCAGATAGTAAGAAAGTAAATGCCTAGTTTTTACCTTGGAGTAAAGTATGAGTGTGTTTCAGAGTTGGAGTCTTACCTTACTAACGCTAGCAGAAAAATCTCTCAGGTGAATATGTTCGGTAAAAATGGTGACATTTAGTATAATACAGACAATACCTTATTGTAAAAAACCCACCGCTTAGTGTCATTAACACAGAAGGAATTTATGAAGCAAGACAGTTTATGTGCATGTTTGTGCCATGAGTGTATACGTACCGTTTAAAGCCAGAAATTATGGCCAAGTATTATCTGTAAGACATTCTGATCCCTCTATTGTATGTTCAGCTCACATTTGAGTAACCTCTTTATATCTCCCTAATAATCTTTTCAAGCCAGAGCATTTTGATGATTCTTTGTGAAAGGATACATGTTATCTAACTCAGGGTTTGTTGGTTTTTGTTTGTCCCCACCCTCCCACCCCAAGTTTTAGTCCATTTTTCTCTCTACATTAGGTAATTCAACTCAGATGAAGCTAGGGTTTTCCCTATTTGGTTTCTATAGAAGCAGGTTTTTGTTAACAGCAACTGAGAATCTCTTGCTAGTGGTGGTAATCCCATTATTTGCATCTATGCTTCTTTCCAACAGCAATTAAGAAAGGTTAGGTGAAATCTGCTATCAATAACTTTTAGAAGTAGGTAAAGGATTATGAAAACATAAAGCAGTTATGGTGTAGAAACTGGGGAGTGTGGAAAGCAGGAACTATAAGCAGGCAAAATTTTTACTGTAAAGCACAATACTAAATTTGAAAGATGCATAATTTTAAGAGGAATTGAGGCAATTAATTTACAACACCCCTTGTGTTACGGTAGTATCTGTTGGGGAGGCTGTGAAAAAGAGGTATCCTTTACATTTTACATTTGAGGGACTTCTTTTTCCTTGTAGTCTGTAAAGTGTTGCTGGGTGGAAGGAAAGGAGGATAACATCACTTGAACAATAGAATGTAGTTTTGATGCTTTAAAGACTGCATATGGTAGCATTGTTGTGGAGAGTGTGTTGCCTTCTTTCGTCACAACAACATCTATATATTCCACCTTTTCTTATGCCACCAGAAACATTTGTATAATTATGTGACTAAGAAAAAAAGCAATCAGTGGTCAGAGGCAGGTGCATAGGGAACTGACCCAACTGAAAAATAACAGTCAAGAACACTAACTTTCACCTCCATCGGTTGCTTTACGTGGTTCGCTGGGCAGCTCTGTAATGCCTGTGCTAGCACAAAGAAAGGGGAGACAAGCAGCTAAGGAGCAGGGCTGCCTTCTTGCAATGGTGCTGCTGGCATAGCATCTGTCCAGAATACATTTGCATATTACCTGTCTGTATATGTGTCCACCTGTGAAGATGTGAGCTGGGGTATATACACATCTCAAGTCTGGCAAAGGCAAAACACTCTGACTTGGTATAGAAGTAGTGCATGCGTACCTGCAGTAGTAATTTGCACTTCTTTTTTTTTTTTTAGCATTTAAACTTCCTATCTGTTTCTGCAAATTCTGAGGTTATATCTTGCCTCTGTACACCTCCCATTCTTGTTGCATTTATACAATTAGTAGCATGTCTGGAGAACAGAGTTGAGCAATAAATGTCTGTTGTAACTTGTACATGTTTCAGTGTAGCACAGGACATACAGTTCTTTAATTAAAAAAATGAGGGAAGAAGCTTGGTGGGTAGAAACATTTCATTGTACCAGTAAGCAAGAAAAAAATGTCTGAAAACAGTGAGGTTGTACCTTTCAAGACAAGTGTGTGTGTTCCCCAGTTTTCCTCCTCCTTCTGGGCAAGAGAATTATATTATTGTACCTACCACAATGGACAGTGATTTGCAGCTACAATTTTTATGTGTCAAAAAGGGGCAAGTAATGGAAAATACCAACCATGTGAAATCAGATTTTGATATCCTGTTGCAATCTGGTGTCCAAAACTCTTTTGTTACTACTGGTTCAATACTTGGGGTTAAAGCCCAGTGCCGTATCTGATTTGTGATGTCAGAGAATGCTGCTGAAAGCTACTTCATATAATGAAGGAGCTGACTGAACATGTGGTGAATATTTTCTTTCTCATAGTTACCTTTAAATGCTTGCATCTGAATTAATCTCGCATGCCTTTAGGGGTATTAAAATGTGGTGATATTATTAGGATCTAATATGGTGTTGGAAACTTAGATTGCCAAATTGTGAGCCGTGATGAAACATAGGTTCAAGGTGTGATTCTAACTGGATATGCTAAATATCGGCGCTGATTGGGTAAGTTTTCACTCACATATACGCATACCCTTTATTTTCAGCGTCGAGGTCCTCAACGCTCAGTTGATGTAATAGTTTCATCTGCCTTCCTACTGACTATCTCAGTTGTGTTTATCTGTTGTGCACAGGTAAGGAAATCCTGTATAGAAACAGCCATGACTTAAATAGTTTTAAAAATGGTTTTGAGTGCCTTCTGCATGGTGATTCCTATTAAGTTAAAAGACCACAGTGAAAAATCAGTAACAGCTGATACAGCTTTTCAGAAGATTAAGCTGCATTTTGTATTGTTCATTTTATCTACTTCAGAATATTGTTCTGTTAAGAGCTAAAGAAACTTACTGATTGCATAATTCCTAACATGATACTATTTTTTTAAATCTGTGTCCTCTTTCATTTTTCATCGTGTATTTTTGAACACGGGTTTTTTTTTTTTTCTAACTTTGCATCAAAACACACTTTTGAAAACTGGTGAGATTGACCTTGGTTGATGATTTTTTTGTGAGAAACAAGATTGTTGGCTATATTAGCCTGCCCTCTAGTGGAATATCTTTTTGTAAGCAAATCTATGTTTAAAGACTATTTTTATTGCATTTGTTAATTTAAATTCAAAGATGATTTTTCCTTGAGCTTCTGTTTCAGAATACAGGAAAGTTTCTGAATGGCTTCTGGTTGTATTTTCTTTCCACTTTCTTCCCTAGTTAACACTAGTGTGTTTTCCTGGTAGCTAACTATAAATAGTTTAATAAGAATGTAACTTAGCAGTAACTCTGCTTGGATTCAATTTTCTATATAATTCAGTACATTTGAGGGTATGTTTGGTTTTTTTTATCCCATGTAGTGTCTTTGCAAGTTTGAACATGGGTTTAAAATTGTCTTAGAGTGGATAGTTTTTTCTGTTGCTTTAAGGAGATGAAAAGAAGATGTGTCTATATTCTAACTGAGCCTTTCAGAGTATATCTTTTCTCAAATCTCATATCTGTGACAATCTGTGACACAGTGTTGATTTTAAATTAAGATTCAAAAATATTTTATGCCTAAAACCAATCCCTGTACTTATTACTGGGATTTTTTTCTTTGAGTTGGGGAGATAGGTTAATTATTTTCTTATGTTGTAATGTAATTATTAGTTTGAATTAATTTTTTTCTCTCTTTTGTTTTCAGCTGCTTCACATGCATGAGATCTTCCTTGATTGTCACTACAATTGGGAACTCATAATTTGGTGCATTTCACTAACTCTTTTTCTCTTAAGATTTGTTACTCTTGGATCTGAAACCAGTAAAAAGTACAGCAATACCTCAATATTACTTACTGAGCAGGTGAGAATTTGTATAGACCTACATTTTTAAATATAAAGTCATTCATTTGGTAGGTCTCAAGCATGCGTTTGAGATGTATTAAAATAGTCGGAATTAAGGAGTTAATTATGGTGCAGTGAAACACACTTTACAACCTGAAGTTCAGTTTCTGTGAGAAGTGTATGACTTTGTTTAAAAGTTGTATGGAACACTGAGATGGCCATATCCCAATTTCTGTTTGAGTGAGCGGGCTTGGAGATATCAATATATGTCATTTGTTATAATTTAAGATCTAACAGAACACAAACATAAAAAGTAGCTTTTAAATAGGAAAAAGACACCTGAACTCTCAAAGTGTTGGATGGGAGAGTAAGAGATTTGAAAACAAACTTACTCCCTACAAAGTGGGTCACTGTTTCCAGTCCAATAATTTTGACTCCTAGGTTGCATGAATTACATATAGTCTCCTGTAGACTCCTTGGAGACTTCTTCTTTCAGCCATCTGTCAAGCTTGGCTTTGGGTCTACATGCTTTTCTTCTCAGGAATGTTCTAATCGGCTTTTGTACTGCAAACCTCCCTCTCTGCTCTGCCTGGCGCTGATGATAGTTTTCCAAGCTAAGCATGTTCAGTTAGCGTTAGGTAAGAAGGAATTTCTTCCTGCTTGGAGAGATTTCACCGTGGTGCAAGATACAGCATTCAGGGCAAGGTAAATAGGCCGTTCAAGAAATCTTTACAGGTTTCCTACAGGAACCGTGTTCAAGTTGGAGAACAAAATCTTCCAAACTGTGTCTCCCAAAGTCAGGATGTGAAACATATGACAGATGGTATAAATGACTGCTTACCTATATTGCTCAATGAGAATTCATTCTTTACTAAAGATGATGCAGCTAGACACTGAGAAGACAGAGTGCCTATTTACCTTGTCCTGAATGCTGTGTTTTGCACCAGTGTGATACCTCTCAAGAGTTTCTGAGCTTGGAGAACTTTGCATTGTTCTGTTGATCCTCAGAGTACGAATAGCCTAATGTCCCAGTGAAATTTATGTCCTCTGTTTCTGGAATGAAAATGGAGGGAAATGTTCAGGATAAGGATTAGAAAAAAAATACGGAGAGCAAGGCGCAAGAGAGAGGGAATGTCAAGCCTTTGTTTTACTTTCATAGGTTTCTATATGGTCTTCATGACAGTCAGTGTTTGAATATTTTAAACCAGCATACACATTGAAAGAAGCACACCCTCTGTCCCCCCAGAACTTAAACCCCCCCCAAACAAACAACAAAATACCCCCAGAAAGTAGTACAAAAAATGCTATGTCATCAGACACCTAGCTTTGTATTGAATCTAGCTTATCCTGTTACAAGTAATTTCCATTAAAAATGCCTGAGAGCTTTATGAAATGAAAACCGGAATAGAATTCACAATTGTTTCTCAGAAAATAAAACGGATACACGTCATCCTGAGTAGAACTCATTTTGGACTGGATTCACATACTGGCTGGATACCACAGCATATTTACAGTGTTCTTGAGACACTCATGAAGGTCTTAACATTTTGGCCTTTCATGAGAGGTCAAGCCCAAACAATTGACTGACACTCACTTGATCTAAAGAAAACACATATGAACTGGTGTCCTTGAAAATCACGTACTAATGTTATTAGGCTTACTGAGAAGAGAATGAAGCTTTAAAACAAAACAAAAAACTACAACAAAACCCCCAAAAAGGACAAACAAGCCTCAACCCCCAGATTCAATATAAATGCTTCAGGGATAAGATGAAATTGCAAAATCTACTTTTTGTCAGCAAAGTTGCAGCCACTTCTGTGTGCTTTATATTCAACTTATGAATGTCATTAATTTCCCTGCCTGAGGACAGACATAAGCCCAGCCTTGGGTTACCGCAAAGGCTAGTGCATGGTAGGGGATGTAATCTAATCGATCTGCCAGGCCTCCCCATATTTAAATTTCAGCCGTTGTCTTCCATACCAGAGAGGCTTTAACCGCTTGGCTTTCTTGATTGCAGTACGTTTCACATTCACGGATAACCTGTGCAATAGTGTCCACGGTCAAGCTGACCTCTCAATGACAAGCCCATCTACATGTTGCATCTCTTCCTTGTTGGCCTGAGGTGTCACAGGCCCAAACAAACAAAAACTACAAGAAAAAACCCAAAAGGGCAAACAAGCCTCAATCCCAGATTCAATTTAAATGCTTCACAGATAAGATGAAGTTGCAAATTCTAGTTCCTGTCAGCAAAGTTCCATTCACTTCTGTGTGCTTTATATTCAACCTATGAATTTCATGATTAGGAGTCATGATGGGAAACTAAAAGATCAATCATTTTACATCACGGTATTTTTTGACTGCATGCTGTTTGTCTGTAATTTTTCAAGTCCTTCTGAAAGTGTTTCTAATTGGTCTTGTAAATTAAGTGCCTCAGTGGTTCCTTGTTGAGTAAAATACAACATATGGTCCAATCAAAGTTGTCTTGCCAGTTTTGAAAGTCTCAGAATAGGTATGGTAGATGGCTGTGCATATATACATTCAAACTTCCCTCCTGATTCAAAATTTGTTATTGAATGTTGGGTTTTTTTCATAAATTAATGACAACATAGTAACTGTTAAAAGAGATTTGAACCCTCCCAGGTTTTATTACCTAGTGTTTTTTGAGAGTTTCTAAATAGACCTGTGGTGGTTTGACCCTGACTGGATGCCCAGTGCCCACCAAAGCCGCTCTGTCACTGCCCTCCTCAGCTGGGCAGGGGAGAGGAAATATAACGAAAGGCTTGTGGGGCGGGATAAGGGCAGGGGGAGATCGCTCAGCAATTACCGTCACAGCAAAACAGACTTCACTTGGGAAAATCGGTTTAATTTATTACCATTCAAATCAAAGTAGGATAATGAGAAATAAAAATCAAAACTTACGAACGCCTTTCCCCCACCCTTTCCTTCTTCCTGGGCTCAGCTTCACTCCCAGTTTCTCTGCTTCCCCACCCTGAGCAGCGCAGGGGGACGGGGAATGGGGGTTATGGTCAGGTCATCACATGTTGTTTCTGCTGCTCCTTCCTCCTCACACTCTTCCCCTACTCCAGCCTGGGGTCCTCCCATGGGAGACAGTCCTCCATGAACTTCTTCAGCATGAGTCTTTCCCACAGGCTGCAGTTCTTCACAAACTGCTTCAGCCTGGGTCCTTCCCACAGGGTGCAGTCCTTCAGGAATGGACTGCTCTAGCATGGGTCCCCCACAGGGTCACAAGTTCTGCCAGCAAACCTGCTCCAGCATGGACTTCCCAGAGGTCACAGC
>JAVJGI010000060.1:75421898-75441504 GCA_035590275.1 Ibycter americanus | reverse complement strand
GCAGGCCTCCCCAGGCTGAGGGCACCACCTGCCCCGCCGGGGGCTGCTGGGGAGCCTCTGCCCCGGCGCCTGGAGCCCCCCCCCGGCCTCCTCCTGCCCTGCCTGGGGGGCTGCAGAGTTGTTGCTCTCACATACTCTTACTTCTCTCTTCTGCTGCAATTGTGCAGACTTTTTTCCCCCATCTTAAATATATTATCCCAGAGGCACTACCGCTGCCACTGATGGGCTCGGCCTTGCCCAGCGGCGGGGCTGCCTTGGAGCCGGCTGGTATGGGCTCTGTTGGGCATGGGGGGCTTCTAGCAGCTACTTACAGAAGCCGCCCCTGTAGCCCCCCTGCTACCAAAACCTTGCGATGCCAACGCACTACAAAAGCATTTTTTCTTAGTTTATTCGTGTTTATAAACACTTAAATTGTTGAAATCAGTAATTTTGTATTTAAAGACTGGAATCTCTTTGCCTCTAAAAGCATAATTTACTTTAAAATGAGATTGGTACTTCAGGAACTTGATATGCCTTGGAATATATGAGGCATAGTTTTTTGTTTTTAACTTGTATAAGAAACAGTGACCTTTTTAGGGAGATCTGATAATATTCAGTTACTTTGTTCAGATGCCCATGGCCCTTATTTCAATAACCATCTTACAACAAGGTGGTTAAATATGTTATGGCATCATATGGCATTACTTCCTTTCTGCAACTTCGCTTCTGTAGCTTGGTAAGAGTCTCTGTCATCTGAAGAACTGCTTCAGCATATTGCTAAATTGTTCATTTTTTTTGTTGTTGAAGGTCATCATCCTAAAATACTAAGTTCACAGCTTTTCGAGATATTTCTCCTTTTATTTGCTTTTGTTATGCATTAGAAAAGAAAAACTAGCCTTTGCCTGGTCTAAGATAGCAAAGATAGGTTATTTGAGAATGAAAGCTGGTGTTTCAAAATCACTGGAAGGCCAAGAGAGAGTTAATGTGTACTCTTAACTAAACTTTCTCAGAAACAATGACCTAAAAAAGTCTGCATCACAGAAGTGTTGAAACGATCAATACACTGTTCTTCTACAGCAATGAAGAGTTTAATAATTTTTCAAATATTTCAAGGCACTGGAAAGATTGATTTTTCTGCACTCAAAGTGCTCATGAAGTGCTCAATTATACTAAAATCTTTTAAAAGAAATTATACTTTAGCAGAATTATGTTTTAGCATTTCAGTCTATTCAATATCTTTTGGGGTTGTTAAGCCTTATAAAGCCTGCATGCTAGTATAAAAACTTTCTGGAAATGAATTGACAAAACTCAGGTAATTATTGAAGGAGGAAAAAGAAATTTTGCAAACCTTACATATGTGGTCGGTTTTCTTGCCTTATTTGTAGATTACTTTGAGCTTTTAAAGTTATTGCTGTAGTAGTGTTAAATGTATTTTGTTATATCATAAAACATTGTATTTTCCTATGGTACTGAGCCAGTATTTGCTCTTAAATATTAAAAAGGAAGCAAAAAATTTGCTTCCTTGCAGAAACGTCATTGCTGTTCTATTATATGACTGCTGAGTAATCAGTTCATTTTATGATTAAATATTTCCAAATTAATTCCTTTAAATTCTGAATAAGTGGTGATACTCTTATTTTATTTAAATCAGATAAACTTGTACTTGAAAATGGAGAAAAAGCCTAATAAGAAGGAGGAGCTGACACTGGTGAATAATGTTTTAAAACTTGCTACTAAGTTATTGAAGGTAAGAAAACAGTATTACTGTTGTATATAACTAAGAAGCAGAACAGGTTGCTTAATGGGTCACTTGTGTTACTTCTGCAGGTGATACAGTATGCTTTGGTTTAAATCTGCTCTGTAACTCTTTCACAGCAATGCTACTTGTTCACACGCTACAGTCTTGTTATGTTGCTGTCATTGTGGATTACAAGTTGTTATTATACACATTAAGTTTTATTCTTTAAACTATATGAGCAGCGTGAGAGAAGGTACTTTGTGATGGACAGGATGATGAACCCTTGGGAAATAAATGATGCAATTTTGTTGGTTTTTTTGAGTGTCAGTATCTGTTTCTAGTAATAAGCTGATGGGGAATTTGTACTCTTCCACAAAAGTAATTCCTCTTAAAAACTGTCAGTGGTTACCATTTCAAGTTAAAACTAGATTATCCTTGATGTTGTCTTTACTTACTGTCATAGACGAATCCTTTTGGAAGACAGAGAGAAACTGTTACATAGGTCCATTTATAAGTGAACTAAAGATATGGATTAAATTTAATGTAATTCAAATATTTGTCAGCTGTGCCCTTGAACTATTTGGCAATTTTTTTTTGCGTGGAATTTTGCTGATTAGTAGAGAAGTTTTTCGCTTATGCAATATTACCCTGTTTGCCATGGAACTATATTTGGTGGGTAGAAGATACTTCTTCATGGTGAGAGAACATGACTTTTTTTATTACTTTCCATTTCTAGAATTCTGCAGAAGAAAAATCATCTTTCTTTCACTCCTCTGGAGCTAGATCATGGACATGCTTAGGGCTTTTATAAAACTTGTTCTTGTTGTTAACAAAGCAGTGTTTGAGGTTCTCAGGAAGACACTTTTGATCCTAAATTGCCTCTGCTGAGTTCTTCTGTTCTTTCAAACTCACAGATCTGTCATAATTTGGGAAGCAAGCTGTTTTGCTCTTTCATTTGTCTGGGAGCTTAATTCTTGGTCCAGAAATGTCTCATTCTCCTTCAGACTAAACATTTCCGTAATCCAAAACTTGCTTAACGGTTATCTGAATGCCAAATAAGAAGAATAAACGTAACACTTGAAAAACTTTTTTTATTTTAGGTTTGGCTTTTATGAACAAATAAGATCACTTAGATTTAGTATACCTAATGTGTTTATACACTAAAATTAACAGTATATAACTTACAATTGACTAAAGTAGGCTTTCAAAGAGGAAGCCAGTTCTGACACTACAAAAAACAAACTCATGACTTGCCTCCCCACCTCCCTTGGCATGGTGTTTCAGTGCTTAATCACTTCGGCTGTTGTGTAAACTATTTTTAAATTGAATTTTTTTAGCTTCAGCTTTCAATATTTGGGTCTTGTTATACATTCTGCTGTTATGGAAAAGTTCTTAAAGAGGTGCTGCTGATTTGTTGTTCTTGGACTCAGAAGTGAGGTAACAACAGTACTGTGATCTGTCCTTCAGGGAATCAACTTCTTCCTTTAGTCCAAGATAGAGTGGTCACGTAGAACAGTTCTCCAGGAATGACTGGCAAATACAGAAGTGTTTTCCTCCCCCTCAGATAAACTTCCTTCAGTTCACGCACCCCTCCCACCATGTTTGAGTATAGCACAACTGATGCTGATTCCATGTGCAGAGATCCCTATAAATAGAGGGAATGCCTGAATTATCATACAGTAAACCTGAACCATATCTTTCAATGCCTCTATACCTTTCCGCTGCAGTCAGGACAATTCAAGCCTATTAAGAGAAACAATTTATTTATTTATTTATTTTTGCATATAGTGGTTTTATAAGACCTTGCTGCCTCATTCTACCGTATGTAGAATTCTAGTCACTTACCCCATTGATTCCTGTGCACAAAGGAGCAGTTCTTAAAATGAAGTTTAAACTGTTTAATCTAGTCAGCTGGAGGCTGAGATGGTGGAGTATTTCTTCCAGTGTGTGTGGTCCCCTCATCTCAAAAAAAGTATGCAGCACTTTCTCTGACAGGATTGACAGAGTCAGAAAGAATTCAAAACTGAGAAAGCAACAGATTAGATTGAGAGTTATGGTACAGCGATATGGAGAGCCTGGCTAAGTCAGTTATTAACTGTTTCTCTTGGTATAAGGATAAGGGACTGCAAAGCTTTTAGGACCTGGTTTTGGAACAAACAAAAGGAAGTGTTTTCTGTGAGTCAGGTAGCAGACTTGTGCAGCTGTTGATCAAAGGACACTGGATGCAGAAAGGTTATCTGGATTCAAGGAGAGACTGGGCAAGTAGACTAGGCAAAGCACAACAGATACCCTGAATCTCATGTGTTGAAATGTTTGTGTGCTGTGAGAGTGTAGGTAGGGTGAGAAGCAGCTGCTGTTGGTGGCAGGATGCTGATCAACCCTTGATCTGATTCACTTCAGTTTTTTTCATGCTTTTCTCAGTGTTTGCAAAAAAAAGTTCATGTTTTACTCTTTTCAGAAATGTATCAACTGACCTGACCTTTCCAACAGGGGACTTGACTTTTGTGGCACAAATCCCAGACCCAGGTCACCACTGAGTTACTGTGACAATGTGCCCAAAAGTGAGATGGGATTTCCAAGCCATCTAGTATGAGCTTTAAATGAGTTCTTGATAGTTAGTCATCAATGCAGTTACGTATTTCATGCCCAGTAGCTAAATGGAGTTGTTTTTTTAATTTGGTTTCGGATGGTTTTGATCCTTAAGCTTTTACTGAATATATCATGTTGAATATTCTTACTAATTTCTTACTCCCAAAATTGGTAAGACAAATCCAAAATCTAAAAACTTTTTCCTTAATGAATTTCTCTGCTGTTCTCAGAGTCATGCCTTCTATAACTTCTGTATTCACAGCAGAGTTTTATACCACATTACATCTAAATGAAAAGGTTGTTCATTCTTATTTCACCTCTCTTGAAGGAAGAGTCAGAGCTCTGACATTCTTCTTTATTAAAAAAAGGTTTATAAGGCCTTGTGCAAGGCCCAGGATGTAATGCAAGGGACGAATGAAGATGAATTTAAAGCTAGAAAATACAAATGAACAAAGCAGTGATAGTTGTTATGCTTTATATAATCCACTCTTATATTTTAAAATGCTTTTTTCTTCCTTTATTTGACATATTTGTAGGCCAGAAATGTGTGGGTGACTTCATTCACATACCAATAACTGAAAATTGGTGAAATAGCCTTTTTGTTCAAGTTTTGTTGCAGATTAATTTTGGCTAATTTATTTGATCCTTCCAATAAAAATAGAAGTAAAATATTAGCAGTTAAATGATTATTAGTAATTTTTTCCTTCATCTTCCCTTTCTGGCTATGTTCATCAGTAATTATTCTCAAAATTAATGGAAAGGGAATTGCATTAGGAAAGACATTTTTGTTAGTTTTTCATAGTAGTGAGGTTGCCTTCTGCCACTGTGGAAAATCTTATTTTTGTTGTTTTTTGTGGTTCTGCTGTCTGTCAGCTGTTTTAATTAACACTGAAGGTGATTTCTGGAAAATTATAAGGAATTCTAAAATGATGGCACCTTGGTGCCAGGAAAACTAGTTCTCTATTTTCCTGGCTCCATGAGCAAATTGGTAGATGCTTTAGATGGGTAGCCTCCAATTTTTTGAAGGGTTATTTAGACATCACTCAGTTAGCAGTCAGTAGTCGGTTAATGTGATGGGTATTTTCTTGCTCATTGTTTCTTCTGTGCAGAAGAATAGGAGAATGTTTTACTCAATTGTGACTTGAAGACTTCCTAAGCTGTCGAATATCACTCAATACATACGTGAATAAAAATCTCTTTGTGTAATTTTTGCTTTTAATGATGTCATTGTTTTGCATTACTAGGAACTGGACAGTCCCTTCAGGTTATATGGGCTTACAATGAATCCACTGCTTTATAATATCACTCAAGTTGTCATCCTGTCAGCTGTTTCTGGTGTCATCAGTGACTTGCTTGGATTTAATCTAAAGGTAACTACTTCATAAGCATCCTTTTTTTTCACCATGGTGTTCAGGATATTATGATAGATGGATCATACATTGCAGACTAATTTATTCTCAACTGTATTAACTAGAAGATATATTGTTTGAAAATGGTTATGAAATTTAAGCTGTATCAGAAGAATAGTGATGTATTTGTTCATATATGGCCAAGAGAAGAGTCCAGGAAGACCTTACAGCAGCCTTCCAGTACCTAAAGGGGGCCTAAAAGAAAGCTGCAGAGGGACTTCTTACAAGGGCCTGTAGTGGTAGGGCAAGGGGGAATGGCTTTAATCTAAAAGAGGGTAGACTTAGATTAGATACAAGGAAGACATTCTTTACTGTGAGGGTGGTGAGGCACTGGCACAGGCTGCCCAGAGAAGCTGTGGATGCCCCATCCCTGGAAGTGTTCCAGGCCAGGCTGGATGGGGCTTGGAGCAACCTGGTCCAGTGGAAGGTGTCCCTGCCCCTGGCAGGGGGTTGGAACTAGATGGTCTTTAAGGCCCCTTCCAACCCAAACCATTCTATGATTCTATGATGAAAGCAGCTCTTTTAACTTTTTTTTTCCTTTTTTTTTTCCATTTTTGTGGCTCTCTAACTTTATTTAGGGCACATAATTACCAGGATTTCTTAGACATACAGACACATTCATACACATAAGTACAAGACCTTATTTGACTTTTCTTTGTGTCCCAGATCTGATTTCTCCCTTGATTTCCTCACTGTTGACTTTATAGCTCCTTAAGGAATGCAAAAAGATGCAAAATATCCTTGTCTTGCACTGCAGTGAAGTATTACAGTAGATACAGTATTACTGTGACCAGTCTTACACAATGTTGTTTCATCATGGCTGAAGGACTACTTGTCAGGCCCTGCTCTCTGCCCCGCTCTGAACTGCAAAATCTGGAAACTATTTCAAGATTCAGGTTACGAGGCACATTAGTTTTGACAAGCTTGTAGCACAAAGCCCATAATTGGCCACTGAGTTTGCTTACATCTACCCATTTTTTTTCCTGTTAGGAGTAAACAAATGTAAAATTTATTTTGCGTATTATAGACTATGCAGCAAATGCAATAGGGAAAAGAAAAGTGGTGGTATTATAGTTCTGGTAAACAGAAAACTGAGTTGAAGATAACATTGATTTACTGCTTTAACTTTTCCAGCTCTGGAAGATCAAATCTTGACAATATATAAAGAAGATGAGATAACACAGTGTTATAGAAAAGCTCACTGATTGACAAAACTGCCTCAAAGCAGCCACTGAAATCTGTATTTCAGATGCTACAACCTCTTCAAGGATGTCATTTGGAAAATTGAAGTGTTTACATCTGACTGTCTTGTGCAATTTTGTATTTATTTCAACTTCTCACTGTTTTATGTTCATTTTAGTTGACATTTGTATTTTCTTTTCAAATTTATTTGGTTAGCTTTGGAAAGAGTCAGCTTTGAGAAGGGTCAAAAACTGTGTGTCTGAGAACTTAAAGTCCTGGAAATTGATTACACTAAATTACTATATCTGTTGTTAAAGTTGAAGCCAGTGCTGAACATTTTTAGTTACCGTAACACTATAAGGAAGTCATTTGATTTTTGATAATGGGGTAAAATTGCTTAGAATATTTCACTTGCACCAATCATCTATGAGGACAATGTAACATCAATAGATGTTTGGTTGCAATAGAAATGTGAGACATATACAAAAAATAAAGTACTGACAATACAGTATGACAGGTAGCAGAAATCTTTTATATTAATATTAGATGCAAGCGGGAACTTTTAATATTTTGAGTAATTCCAGGATCTAAACTCATATAGGCTGCAGTTTAAATATCCTGGGATATTAATCAAGGTATTATATAACAACTCAACAAGTGCTCTTTGATAACACTTTTATTAGAGCAATAATTGTAAATGGTTACCATGCTGTATGATATTTTGATAAAATTAAATATTGTATTTATTTGAAATACTGGGCTGTTCTGCGCAGCTCTGACTGTGCATGCTCAATATGTGCACTTTTTATTATTACTTTTAATGAAAAACTTTATATATATACATATAAATGTATATTAATTGGAATATATTATGGTGAACTATGGAGCAGTATATATTATATGTTGAAGCTGAGTATTTAAAGAAGTGGAAGATTTACTGGTGAAAGGAGTGCTATGGATGACTGAGCATAAGATAGATAGATGCTCTCCTCTTGTACACTATAGTATATGCCATTCATACCACATTGAAGTTTAAGAACAGCTTAACACAGAAAACAAGTTCCTCTGGTGAGCAGCAGAGCTCATGAAGCCTGGTATTCAGCAGAATTGTGTCTTCAGATAACCTCCTTTCCTCCTGTTCCTCCTCAGCAGGTGTCATTCCCCAGCGCTTTCCTGGCTGGGGTTTCCCAGCTCTCCCTCTGCCTTCCATCCCTTGCCTCCCACATGGACCAGTCATATTGACTCATGGTTCTTCAGCGTGACAAAAATAGATGTTCACCCATGTAGACTTAAGTTACCTGGAACAAACTTCCCACCTACAGATTATTTGGGGAGGATTAATATCACCAGGTGCAAGTATTCTTACATTTTGTGTTTCTAAAATAGTGGCTTCATATTGAAAAATGACAGTAATTAGATGACAAGAGTCTGGACATTGCACTATGCTTGCTAATCTTCAGAATCTTGAATGATTTGAAGTAATGTACCTTAAACTTATGTGGTATAAAAATATTTTTATATATAAAGCAACACAAACAAGCATTTTGTATTTTATTTGCCTCTGTACTAATGTTTAATAATGACCAAAGTGCATTCTGGTTTTTGAAAGAATGTATTACTGGAGCTTTAAGAACATACTATATTTAGTTTCTCATGTGAAAACTTCAGCTGCATCTGATCTGTTTCTTCTTTCTCTGTTGTTTGAAGTTGGGATTGTTTTTAAAAATTAAGTACATTTTATACACAGTTTTTTCCAAATTATGGTATAGACCTACACAGAACTTAATTTTGCACAAAATGTATTTTAAGAAAAAAAGTACAGCAGGAGTTCTATGGGTGATAAAAGATAAAGCTATTGCTTTTTACAGCCTGTCACTATTACAAAACCATTCTTTACTCTAGAATGGAATTACTTTTAGAAATGTAAAATGCTGAATATATGGCTTTCGTTACCTGAAAAAAAAAAAAAAAAGAAAAAAAAAAAAAAAGAAGGGGGAGGGAAAACATTGCAGTTTTGGTCAGAGGTGAAATTAGTTTAACCATGTATACCTCAGCAACTAGCACTGTGCTGAATTGTTGCACTAACAAGTGGCAGCTTGGGGAGAGTAAAAGATTCGCAAAGTGAAATTAAAAATAATAAAAACCATTATTTCCTCCATTACGTATATTCATTATGTTAAAAATGGAAGAGGTTTATTCTCCATCCCTCAGTATGGAAAATCCAGTATGAGAATAGAGGCAAGTAGAAATATGGCAGATCTTGCGTGTTAATTGTTATTTTTTGCCACCTGTTTTGTAACTGAAAGTGTGATCAGGCTTGGAATAAAGCTTTCTATGGTTGATGGTAAAAAAGAAGAAAAAACAATGGTCAGCTATGTCTTTTAGTAATATCCAGCATATTTCTGAGTCTGTCTGTTTTGATTTAAATCCATATATTCTGTTTAGATTAAAACATATTTGGGAGACAAATCCTGCACATGGAATGCAAATGATGGTTGTCAAAATTGCACTTCATTGCAAGAACACAAACTTTCAGACACTTTTAGTTATGCAAAGTAGTTAAATTTTATTAAGACTACTGTACATGCAGCTTCTAAATAACTGTTTCTATTGGAAAAATATTGAAACAGAATTTAGCTCTATTTTACCAGGATTTAAGGGATTAGTTTCAATCACCATTTTGACTATTTTGTTATGTCACAAGAAATACTTCCATGTAAAAATCGAAATACAAGCAAACTAAAGTACTTATTGAAATTAAAGTTAAATGCCTCAATAACATGTTATGGAATATTTGGACAGAATTAAAGTGTGATAACATGTATTAGCTATTTGTTTACTGATTAGCGAAAAATTTTCTAACAGAAAACTGTTCCATTAACAGCTTTCAAACACCCATTTTTATTAGTTTCATTTTGGCTTTTCCACAGCATAGTCTTTGGACTTTATAAACACGTTTGGCCAGTGTTATCCCCAGGACTTACTTGGCAGTAGGTTACACTCCCCACTTGTGTTCATTTGCTCACATTCTAAACTTACTCTAAACATAGGCTATTTACAATTTAAAATTTCTTTTGATGGTCATGAAAGACACTACATATATTAAGAAATTAACATCTCCTGAGAGCCATTCTTTTTAACATCCATCTCTAGGTGATACCTTAGTGTGCCAGAATTCTTAGATATTGCCAGAAAACGTTATGCACAGTGCAAGTTTCCATAGTCCATGGCCTATCTATGGCTGAGCACCTTCTGAAATAGTTATGGAGCTGAAGATGATAGGATCTGACCGATGCGTTGTTGCTTACTGGCTTGCTTCGGATCGTGGGCCATTTTTTCAGTCCTGACAGTCTCAAAACCATCCCATCCAATAGAAGAGCCTACATGGAACTGAAGCAGCTGTTGGTGATCAGGCATGAGTTCAGAATGTGCTGAATATGGCCTCTGTCTTACACCGGTTGTTATGATTGGGAAATCCTGGTACCTCCTACAGAGAGTTGTATTTCTACAGCTCATAGCATGGAGCTAAATTTACATGTATCCTCCTGGGTGCCACATTTGGAATCTGAAGGGGTGCAAGACCTTTCAGGAAACCAAAGAAGTGAATTTTAAGAGGTTTTATCTGTGTGCTCCTTGCTTAATATATGATTGCAAAACTATTTGTAAACCCACTATCTCTGGTAGGCTCCAGTGAGCCATCCAATGTAGATTACGTGTATTGAAAAATAATAATAATTTATAACTCTTTTCATGTTGTCTTCTATGGATAGGATGTTTAAAACCCTTTGGTGGATATAAGACTTCCAAAAGCTTCTCTGGATTGTGAGCACTTTTCATTCTAGGTGATACTTATTACTGGTTCAGATTTCAGAGATTGATCTTTGGCATCCAGCAGTATACAGTAGAGAGACTTCTCGGTTTTCTACGGATGGTGATGGTGGGCTGATGCTGCTGTCTTTACTGGATACATCAAGCCCAAAGGCATCCAACTTAATTGTTGGAGGGCAAAGGAGGAAGGTGGCTGTTGGTAGTGCTAGTATACCCGCTGCTGCCTCCTTAAGTTGCCTTTTGTTACCAGTTTCTCAAGTAGTGAATTTGCTGCAAGGTGAGAGAGAACTTTGGAGGAAAAGGAATACGTGATACTTCTTTCTTGGTCCACAGAGCAATCTCGTTTTTATTGCATGACTGCACAAAATATATCTGTATTGGTACAGGAGATGGGAAGCAAATCTTTTAGTCATAAATAGCAACTGACAAAGTGTATGGGGAAAGCAGTCATCTTCCAATGTCATTACTTGCAAGACAGCAGAGGAAATAGTCTTGAGAAGGTGCCCATGTTTTTTGGGTGGAGGGGTGGTTAGTTTTTTGGTTTGGTTTGGTGGTGGTTTGTTTTTTTTTTTTTTTTTTTAATAAAAAAAAACAAAACAGCAAAACACAAACAGCCTACAACAGTCTTCACTTGGTCTTTGCCTTTCCTGTCAAATGCTGTCTTTTTACCTTGTCAGTCTTAAAAAACCTAATCAGTCCTTGCTGGGCTGTTTGGATCCTGCTTTGCTGACACTTCCGTTTCCTGAAAATCACCATCTTCTAGTCATCTGTGATGGATGGAGCCTGGCGATGTCCTCTGAAGTTCCTGTATGAGGTATGTTTGGCCAGGGGGTGATTTTGGCAATTCTGCTAAGCCTTGGGGAATGTCTGGCCCAGGAGTCAAAAAGAGTGCTGCAAAACATCTGGAAGATTTCTGTACTGCCAGTATTCGTGACTTGGTTGATAGAGGTGTTTGTGGTGATACCTATCAGCTCCACTCGTTTTTATCTGCTCGTTTGCCTATTGCCTCGCTAATTGAGCAGATGGACCCCACTGGTGACAGCAACCAAACAATTCTCCTGGGGCGGGGAAATGTCCAAGGCTGTGCTGGGGCAGAACAGGAAAGGAAGGCAGTGTGTGATTTCTCTGATATCTGGAACTACTGCACCCTGCCCCACTTCTGCTGACAACTCTACTGTCAGAGTTGGATATCTGCGTTATTAAATATAAACTGTGAGCCCGGCATTGCCTGGGGCTTGGCAGGGAGAGATTTCCTCCTTATTGCCTCAAGCAGTCAGTCGCTGCTTACCGTGAATTTGGCATGTGGTGCATGTTCTCTAGACGTACAGGCAGCTTTGAGAAGGGCCTTCAGGTGAAGGCTTCCCTGTTAGGGGCTCCAGGATCTTCCTCATAGTTTGCTGCTAGTTCCCTTGATTAGGATTGAGACAGAACTTGCAGTGGGTGTCAATGGACAGTTCAGTGGTAGTAACACAAAACTACAGAAATCACCGAGGAGGCTGCAGCTGTCGGTCTGATCCTTGTCATGTGGTCTTACTGTGGATTCAAGATGATTATCTTGCAAGCTGAAGACTCTTGTCAAGCTGTGGCTGTAGATACTGTGACTTACCCAAGTCATCTTGGGGAGGATAAATCATGTGGAGAGATTTGTTGTAGATGTAGAAGATCCCCATGTCCTGCAACCAGTCTCAAAGCTGGTCAACTACTGCCACCGACTGTTTGTCCTCTTGGTCATTTTGATCCTCACAAATACTGTACCCCATGGACTTTAATAGGTATGGGCAACTACAGTAGTCTTGAGGATGCTGTAGACTATTCCTTAATATTGGATGTTTGGTACAGGGGATGTTCCAGTGAAGGAAAACTTTTCACCCATCTTCTGGCTGTATCAGTAGTTGGATCTGCTTCTCCAGCCTGAGGCCAGCGCCCTGCAGAGAGCTCTGCCTGGGGCCAGTGGTGGAGCACACAGCTACCTCCACAGCAGCCTGGACGCTTGGCCAGCTGTTCTGCACTTCACCGATACTCCCTCAGGTTTATGGCAGATGGGGCTTTCTGGCCCCGAAGGTCTTGCTTAAGGTCTGGCCCCTAAGGTCTGGAAGGTCTTGCTTTGGTGCTGTCATACCAAAGATGCAGCGGAATTTTATCTAAGCAGGTATGTGAGACCATGGATTTTAATTGTTAAATATTAATGTAAAAGATCAGGCGAGAATCTAAGTCCCATCTTTGTTTCAGCAGGGAAAAGTTCACAGTATGGCAACAGGAATAAATGGGAAAGGGCGAAGACAGCCATGTGGTTGGTGCCGGCTGCATTAACCCTCAGGTTGCCAGTGTGAGCTCATCATTTGAGAACTTCCCACTGTTACCTTTGGTACATGTCCTTATGGAATGTTTTAATTATTGGAGTGTAAAATAACTGTATAGAGTTAGTTTAGATTAAATGTTGGAGAGTAAATATGTCATGGCAACGTGTTAAAAATAACTCTCCCAAAGCGTTACTATGAAATAATACAAAATTAATTTTAAAAATTTATATTGTTACCTTTTCCTTCCCTGTTCTTTTTCACTCTTTAATCATTTTATGCTTGAGCTGACCCTTGCCATCTTTAAACAAAATTTCAGAAATCTGAAATTGCTGCAGATTAGGTTTCATGATAAAAAGTCAGTTCTCTGGGCTGTAAGCAATGCCACATCTGCTATCAGTAACGGGATTCTCTGGAGAGAGAAATCGAGAGAGATTTTCTTTTCCTTTCTAGCTCTTGAGAGAGGGAGCGACAACCTTCAGTATGGACACAAGCACCAGCGATAAAATAAAGAGCAGTGATTGCTGGTGAGATTCAATTTTTCCAGTACAAGTTTGTGTAAGTTTTATTATCTGGAGTAAGAGATGAGGTCATGCTGCAGAAAGATGTGCCCTTTTTACTTTCGTTTTGTCCTATGTTTGACTAATACATTCAAGCAAAAGAAAGCACATGCCGTTTAGGGACAGGCTTCCAAAATTATTGCATTTGTTACTCATCTTATTTATTACTTCAGCCTTTATGTTTAAAAATGACAGTACTTCATGTTTAGGCACGCTTGCGTTCTTGAACACTCACCCACCTGACTTTTTGCTTCTAGCCCTTACTTACGAACAGCTCCTGCCCCTTGAGTATGGTCTTACTGGTAATTAAATTTATCAGGGATTAGGTGGTTGCCTCCTGACCGTATCATGATCCAAGCCCAAGCTTCTAGGCGTGTGGTTGTAAATTAAATCTTTTGCTTTTGCTCTATGTCATGCATGTGAATGGATGGGAAGTGGATTACTTGGCTAATTTAAAAATGCCGTTAAACAAATGGAACCTAAGTGGTAGATGGCACTAAACCAGTGAATTTTGGTGAAATAGTAGTTTTACTTTAGCATATTAAGAAGTGCTCTAATATTTCATTAACCCATCTCTACAGTAGTGCTGATTGGGGTCAAAGACAACTCAGCCAGCCTAGGGATAGGGGTTCGACCCTGGTGAGGTTGCTCTCCCACAGCTCTGCATGCCCTGCTCACCACACCTGTGGCCATGGTCATATGCTTTGCATAGGGTCCGCTGGTCCGAGCTTCATCCGTCTCTAAGTTAGATGCTGAATTGACCCAAGGCTTCCTTTGCGGTCACTAGAAACACACACTTACCTTCAGAGGGGGATTCATTCAGCTGATCTTTGACACTAATTTTAGCGATCCTTTGGCATATTTCTCTCTTGAGTGTAAAAGGGAAATAGTGTGGATAATTCAGAATCAGATGTGAAACTTTTAGCCAACTAAATTAGGGCAGATTAATTACTTGGCTGTTTTGTTCCACAGTGAGGCCTTCAGTGTTCGCAGCTGTGTAATTAGTTCAGCTGCCACTGGAAAGGAAGACTTTTTTTTTTCTTTTCTTTTTTTATTTTATTGGTTTGCTCTTAGCAAAAAAAAAGATCACCAGACGTGAATTCCATAATCCTGCGGCAGCGGTCGGAGTGTCTCCCCCTGAGCTGCGGTGCTGCGGGAGCTGAGCTGCCCACCCCTGCACAGCCCGCTGCTCCGCAGCCTGGAGCCAGCACAGTGCGGGCACGGCAACGGCACTGCAAATAGACACAGCCAGCACCAGGATAACATGGAGGTGTACCCAAAGAGATCTGTTTCTTTATTACTAAAATGTGTAACGTGAAGGTTGGATAAGATCAGCTCCAAGCTTGACCCACTCATGGGGAGGAGACACTGCTCCTGTTTGCAGGGAGCTGTAGGGGTGACGCTGCTCTCATTCTTCGCCTGTTACACTAAAAATCCCTTATGGCAATGCTGCCACGCGATGTAAAGACGTGATGCCATCAAGCTCTAAAACCCATCCAGAAACAGAGAGCCCTCCCTGCTTGGCAAAGCTCCTCTGTGCAGAGCAGACGGTGCGATGCGCATCTTCCCAGCAGCTGGAATCAAGGGTACCCTGTGCTCGCAGGAGCAGAGGTGACAGACAAGGCTTTCTGTATGTCTCCTATGTTATCTTCGGGCTCTAGTTTTGCAGCTGAGTCAAAGATACTCCTAGCAGGCCTCCACTGGCTCGCCAAATGATGTTTGCAGGGCAGATAGAAATAGTACCAAAAAATCTCCAGCTTGCAGAGGGGGAACCACTGATGTTTTACCCCTGTCCTCCAGCAAGGTGTCCTGGTTCCAGTCTTTTGTAAACCCGTGCTATGAAGCCTGGACTGCTTCTAAGTGTATTTGGGAAGTTATTTATTCTTCTGGCCTATGTGGACAGCAGAAATAACTCTGCGATGGCCACCGGGGGCTGGCACTGGGGCCCTGTTTCTGTACCAGGCTGTGGCGCTGGCACCTGGAGCTGTTACTGTGCAGGCACACACAGCGGGAAGAGCAAAGTACAGTCTTTAACCCGCATTTCTCACCTCGCCTTTGCTCATCACCTTTTAGAGTAATAGCTCTGGATAGCAGATATCTGACACTGAATATAATGAGGTGAACCTATCCCTTAGTCTTACGGATGTGAATGCTGCCATGGGGCAAGGTCTCTGGTTGTCTTTCGACTTCTGTGCTGTTGAGGGGTCTGGCGGTTCACGGCTCTTGCTAGTTTGTGCCGCTCGTGAAGCTGGCTTAAGCAATTCCTGCCTCCCCTGAGTGCAGCTGCATGTTTTTGCTGCCATGCTGTTTGCTGCTCTGACCCAGCTGTGGTTTTCTTGTAACATGATTTATTCCAGTTCTGTTTATACCATGAGCGTTGGTACTGATACAGCGGCACAAGCAATGCACTGCGGTAAGGGGGTGGAAACTGGAAGCTGGCTGGTTGGCTGCAGAAAGCGTATTGTGTAGCTACAAACAATAGTGATTACTGGCATCAACCTTGGAATAAATAGGAGCCGTTGAAGCTATTGAAATGGGATTAAATCCCATTGTGTATAGAGTGGAATTAATACAGTGAATGCAAATAATGTAGATGGCCAACAATTTTGGCCTTGAGGTGACATAACGCTGCAGTTAGAGACCGCCAGTATTTCCTATTCTTCTTTCCCACGCACATGGGCACATTGTGCATTTCAATTGCACCACAAATCCTGGCTTTCTAGATAAAAAATTAGAAATTCAAATTACACAAAAGAATAATTGTGAAATAATTGTTATAACTTGGAGGAAGCAACAGATGTTTCACTTGTTGCTGGAACTCTCTGAAGAACAACTAATTTTCCAAGCATATCGAGTACAGCTACTGTACATGCTAATCAGAAACATTTTTCTCTGTGCAGCAGTGTAATGGTATTCCTCAAAATGTTCTTTGTGTTAGCTTAATAATGCACAGCCAAAGGATGCACTACTGGGACTGGCATAGCAGGTTTTGCTACTACCTTCATATTTTATTTCTTTCAAATTCTATTCACTGGGCCAGTAACCTTTCTTGAAATAAAAGGCAAAATAGATTATTAATGCTTGAAAATAACATTAAAAAAACCCCAAGATCCGGCTGTAAAAAAAATTATTCAAAAATCTGTGGTTTTACTGAAGATAAGATTGATGCCTTGTTGAAGTTACTGCTGATAACACAGATTTAACACCAGGAGCTCACAGGTGGGGAATATACTGAGAACCACATGCTTTTTTCCCCAGATCTGATCTTTTGGACCAGCTCCTTCTAACAACAGCTGTGACTTCTACTCATCAAGATACCAGCCCGGCTCTACAAAACTAATAGCTATCATTGCAGTACAAGCAAATGATGCAGATTAGATAGCTTGGACTGTAGTTGTGGTATTGAACATTTAAAAATTTCTACTGACCTTAGATGTGGACAGACTGGAGAGAATCCGAAGGAGGGCCACAAAGATGATCAAACCACTGTCTGAACCTGCCCTATGAGGAAAGACTAAAGGAGTTAGGTCTTTTCTCCCTGGAGAAGAGAAGGCTCCGGATGACCTCATCACAGTATTCCAGTACTTAAATGGCACCTATGAAGAGAATGGAGGTGCTTTCTTTGCCAGGAGCCACATGGAGAAGACAAGAGGCAATGGGTACCGATTGCCTATTTCAGCCACAGAAGATTTCCTTGCATACACAGATCTACGTTCTAAAAATGCAAATACTTTCATTGTATCAGAATACAAAGTAAACCAAAAGATAGTTGGGTGGAGAGGAACCTAATGAAGTTACACAAAGGCAAGTGTAGGGTCTTGCATCTGGGGAGGGACAGCCCCGTGCACCAGTACAGGCTGGGGCTGACCTGCTGGGAGGCAGCTCTGTGGAGAAGGACCTGGGAGCCCTGGTGGGCAGCAAGTTGCCCACAAGCCAGCAGTGTGTCCTGGTGGCCAAGGAGACCAATGGGTCCTGGGGGGCATCAGGAGGAGCGTGGCCAGCGGGGTGAGGGAGGGGATCCTCCCCCTCTGCTCTGCCCTGGTGAGGCTGCACCTGCAGTGCTGTGTCCAGTGCTGGGCTCCCCAGTTCCAGAGAGACAGGGAACTACTGGAGAGGGGCCAGCGCAGGGCTGTGAAGAGAACAAGGGGACTGGAGCTGAGAGAGCTGGGGCTGTTTAGCCTGGAGAAGGGAAGACCTGGAGGGCATCTTATCGATGCATACAAACATCTTAAGGGTGAGTGCCAAGAGGACGGGGCCAGGCTCTTCAGTGGTGCCCAGCGACAGGACAAGGGGCAACGGGCACGAACTGCAGCACAGGGAGTTCCACCTGAATATGACGAAAAACTTCGTTACTGTGAGGGTGATGGAGCACAGGAACCGGCTGCCCAGAGAGGCTGTGGAGTCTCCTTCGCTGGAGACATTCAAAACCCACCTGGACGTGACTCTGTGCAACCTGCTCTGGGAGAAGCTGCTTTAGCAGGGGTTGGACTAGATGATCTCCAGAGGTCCCTTCCAACCCCAACCACTCTGATTCTGTGATAAAAAACAAGTAAGACTGCAGGACTGTTAATTCCCTGTCGTGCTCCTTATCAAATGCAATTATTATTTGAGAAAATGTTTCCAGAGCCTTTGGGATGTGGTTGTGAGTGTAAGCCCAGACAACACGCTGCTCTGACTGGGGCTGCCACTGGCTGTGTGCAGGTCATTCCAACGTTATCCAGACTCTACAGAGTTATCATCCCGGAGCACCATTTCTTCTCATTGTTTAGGATTGTCCTGTGCTGTACTAATACACTTTGTTTAATACCAGCAGCAGGATTATCTGGTTAACATGCCTGTGATACCACTATTTTCAGTTGACATGGCAGATGGAAAAATCTTAGTATTACAATCAGGCTGAAGCGTTTATAGAAAATTTTCACTTGAATGTACATTGACGTCCTGCCTTTTTGGCTTAAGATGTCAGTTAGATTTAAGCAGCAGTAAGTTACTGAATCTTTGACTACAGGCAACTACTGTTCGTGTCTCTAAATTTTAGTGGCTATGATTTGGCAAACAGTTTTAACCAGCATCAATATAATCAAACTCAAAAGATCAGAGATACGCTGTGTGCAAGTGTCCACAGCCTGATTTACACCAGGATGCCCTGATGTTTGACAGCTGTTCAGGTGAGTGTTGTATCAGACAGTGGTAAATATACAAGATGGTAAAGGCTATTTAAATGCGCCACTCATTAATATGAGGATTTTTTCAATATATTTAGAAATTTTGAGAATCCATACCCTCCTTTGAATTAACCTTCATCAGCTGACAGTTTCTTTTAGGATTTGCAGGCGATGTTGGCTTTGTGATGGAGCGATATCTTGTTTATGTGCGAATGGACTTGGGAGCAAAGAGAGAGGAATCGTGACCTGGTTGGGAGGAGCAGTCGGGTTCCTGAGACATGGGGAAGGAGAGCAGTGTGTGCTAGGTGCATGGAGGGAGAAGAAAGACTTAGGACAAGACCAAGCATGACCAGCTAGGATCTTGAGGAGTACCTGTTTTCCCTAGAGAAAGATGGCATTGCCTCTTTAGTTCAAGGCTGAGTACATGGAAAGTTGATATTTTTTACAATAATAATAGAAGCTAGCACAAAAGCACAGCTTTGCCCGTACTGCATGTAGCTTCTGCGTGGTGTAGGGAGGCAGAGGGGTAGGAGAGAAAAAATGTCAAGCTGAATGGAGCACAGGTGGTTTCCTTTGAGTCCTGGTGCCCAGGACTTCTTCCTGTGTTTCACAGGTGGTGGGAGGAGAGGGGGATGTCTGTCCCTCGGTCTTTCCTCCATGCAAGGCTGAGGTGGCTGCGGTGCACTCCTGGGCCTGGATGGTAGGAAATCATAGAATCATAGAATACCTCAAGTTGGAAGGGACCCATATGGGTCATCAAGTCCAACTCCCGGCTCCTTGCGGGACTACCTAAAACTAAACCATATGACTTAGAGCATTGTCCAAGCACTCCTTGAACTCAGACTTGCTTGGTGCCATG
>JAVJGI010000060.1:75356584-75421595 GCA_035590275.1 Ibycter americanus | reverse complement strand
GCTCTAATAGTTTGATGTCCTTATACCGAGGTGCCCAAACTGCACCCAGTACTTGAGGTGGGGCCACACCAGCGCAGTGTAGAGTGGGACAGTCACCTCCCCTGGCTGGCCGGCCGTGCTGTGCTTGATGCACCCCAGGACATGGCTGGCCCTTTTGGCTGCCAGGGCACGCTGCTGACTCATATTCAACTTGCCATCCACCCAACCCCCCAGGTTTCTTTCCCTGGTCCCAGGGCTCTAGCAGTCAGGGAGAGCTCACATGGCTACAAGCACAGAGAAGGAGAAGGTACCAAGTAGACAGCTGGTATTTGTTTTAAAAACAACCCTGGAATGCTCCACCCTCTTGTTAGCATATTAGAGAGATATGGGCAGCATTTCTTGCTTTTTTCTATTTGCAGCGTTAGCAGTAGTACATCTCCGGGTACTTGTGCTATGTACTAAAACATATGGCAAATTACTTGCCCATATGGGTTCGAAGAGCTATGTGTGTTCGGCAGATTAAACCCCAGAACAATCAGAAGACGAGCTTTGCATTCCAAGCTGGAGAGCATGGCAATCATCTCACATTGTCTAGACTTTCCTCTCTCTGTCATTTTTACATATTTTGCAGCGATTACATTCATTTCCTCTGGCTTCCTTTCTGCCAAGATCCATCTGCAACTTAGAATAGGTTAAGATCGCTTTTCATATTCATGGTATTAGTCACTGCGAACATATTTGGAGCAAGCACTTCTGATGCTCCCATCCATTTTTGTTATACTAAATTACTCCCATTCTGGGAGGGTAAAGGAAACTGTTGTTTTGGGGTTTTTTTATTTATTTATTTTATTTATATATTTATCTATGCAGATATAAGTGCAATGAAAAAAATCATGAAGCCAATGTTTTAAAATAATGATTAATCTCATTTTTCTTAGAAGATATATTATAAGACAGATATGATAGAGCAAACTCATTACTTTGGCTGTAAAAATGTATTAATTAAAGGACTGTGACACAACAAAAAATGAAGACAAACTTAATACAGAGTAATTTTCATTAGAAACTAATGAAAGTGCAGTTCTTAACTAGCTGGAATTAGGGGTTAATATTCCCCATTCTAGTTTGCTGATGTTGATGGGATTTTAAATGGCTTTTGACAAGTTTGAATAATATTACATACATTAGCAAGCTGTCCATCACCAGGCAAAGAAGAGGGCTTAGGTAATGGTGAGACCTCCAAACATGAGGAAGGGCTGGAAAGTGGACTTTAATCAATACCTCCAGGTTCCTTCTGCTTTCTTAGCTAAAGGGAATATTCTCTTACCTGAATTGAGTTGTGCTTTCCTTTAGCCTTGGGCTGAAGCTAAAACCCTTGCTCTCAGTCACTGCTTCCCAAAGTAGGCAGCAAGGAAAATTTGTCTTGAAGGTATTACTGCCTTAGGGTTTGGGCACCAATTTATCAAGCAGACAGAGTTTTTGGTGTAGGCAGGATCTTGGTGGTTATTCATGTTCGAGGGAGCAGTAAACCACTGTACAGATGCTATGCAGCGTGCAGCACACCTGTGTGCACCCCTCTCCCCAAATTCTTCATGTGTGTAGCCCTCTCTTGAGCTGGGAATCTGGAATTGATCTGGTTTTGCTCATGCAGTTGATAGAGAAGTAGCTTTCTGAGCAGGTAGTTTGCTTTCTTCTTTCAGCTGTCATGAAATTCCAGTCTGGCATGAGACTTGGGAAGCTGCTGTGGCTTCGGGGGTGCTTTGGGTCACCAGAGCAAGGCACCAGCCTGAGTACTTGATGCAGTGCCCCAGTTTCTGCAGGGCTTTGCGCTGCTCTTCTCTGTGTCCCTAGTGCTGGCCCAAAGTATTACGCACTGTCACCCTTGTACCTGCTCTGTCTCATGAGCACAAATGTGATACCCATCTGTGTGTAGTTTTTTCCTCCTTAATTTTAAAATTATTACTTTCTGCCATTTTACCAAAATAAGTGTCTATGCATATTGCAAACCTGTACTTACCCCTCAGCCTGACTCTGGCAGAACTACGGGATAACTATTTGCCCATTTATAGCCATGTAAGGATGCCAGAGCCTTAAAGCGTTGGCTGGTTTAATTGTGATTAAGCAATGAATAGTAGACAAGATTTTCTCTGCAGATCACTGCCGTGGTTTGCACGCAGGGCTGGTCTTCATCCTGTACTGCAGTGCCATGGCTTTGCCCTAGCTCAGCTCAGCGTCCTCCAGCCCAGCTGGGGTGCTGAGCTGCTCTGCTCCATCCTGCCTGCAGATGGGGACTGAAAACTACATTTTGAAGGCACAGCTACGCAGAGTGCTGCAGCTCGCTTCCAGAAAGCAATTACTCATCCCCTGCAAGCCAGGCTCTGCCTCCTCCTGAGACCTGCATTTCTTGAAGAGGGGTGCGCGGTATTTAAAGAGAAGCAGTCCTTCCCCTTGAGTTGACTTCCCAGGTCCCCTGCTGAAAAACAGAAGGAACCTGAAGGACCAGCAATGGATATAATTTATCAGTGCAGACGGCTGTAAGAAATTGGCTCAAACCTGTGTGACTGCATACAAATACACACACACACATATGCATTTAGTATGCCCTGTTTTATAGACGATGCTAAATAGAAATTTTTCAAATAGAAGATGGTAGATAAACAAAACCACGGCCAAAGTGTCTCTCACGTTACCTATGCTGGGGTGCAAAGCAGCAGGGAAAGGCAGCTTGGCAAGCCTGCATTTGATTCTCTGTGAATGGGTTATTTGGACTGCAGATGATCCAGCTTGCATTTGTTACACTGATAATCAGAGATGGGTGCTGTGCATCATGCTTCTTAGCTGGGGTATAGTGCCGTGTGACTGTGGTTATGCGTATTCCCAGACCAGTTCAGCTTTGGAGATAATGTGGCAATGCACGGCCAGGCACCTCGGTGGCTCTGCCTGGAGATGTCCGGGTGTCCCTGGTGCAGGCCAGAGCAGTGCTGAAGCACCCAGCACCCCTGCAGTGCCTGTTTCGCTTTGGATGGAGCAAATCTAGATATTTGCATTCCAGAACATGCTGAAATCTTCCATGATATGTAAGAATTGCTTGTCATTTTGGAGAGAGCTGAACCAGGGGACTCAGCACCAGGTCTCTGGCTTTTATGTTCCTTGTAAAAGGCTTGAAGTGCTCGAGTAGCCCGGTACTCTGCTGGGGGTGCTTCCCCCTGCGCTGTAATAAACCGGGCATAACAGGCGATTTATCTTCCAGGTGTTATATGAAATTCTGTCCACCCTGAAATCAGAGGTTTATGTTTGATTTCAGTGGAGCCAAGCTTTCATTTTTATTTCATAGGGAGTTTGCGCTGATTTATATGATTAGGAGTTTTATAAAACTTATTGTTCTTGTAAGGATACATTTTTTGCCCCTTTAGAAGCTTCCTAAGCATGGAGGGACAGGCATACCCACAAATTATATCTCTAAGATGAAGGTGTTTTTGTGACTGTAAGCAGTTATATTGATAAACAGGGAGAAAACCATGACAGCCTTATGTTATCGGGTCTGGCTGAGCCCCGTAGCCCTCATAGTGCTGTGCTTTGTACTGGGAGCTGGAAAAGTGGTGCTAACACACCAGTGTCTTGGCTACTGCTGAGCAGGGCTCCCACAGCATCAAGGCTGCCTCTCCAACATCCCACCCCCACCAGCAGGCTGGGGGTGGGCAAGATCTTGGGAGGGGACATAGCCAGGACAGCTGACCCAAAGTGACCTAAGGGATATTCCAGGCCATATGGTATCTGGTCAGATATGAAAGCTAAGAGAAAGGAGGAGGGAGGGGGGGCACTCGTTATTTGTGTTTGTCTTCCAGAGCAACCACCACGTGTACTGCAGCCCGGCTTCCCGGGAAGTGGCCGAACATTGCCTGCTGGTGGAAAGCAGAGAATAATATCTTCTGTTTTCCATTGCTCCCACACGTGCAACTGTTGCTATTGCTTCGTTAAACTGCCTTCATCTTGACCCACAAGGTTTTTTTTCATCTTATTTTTTCCCTGCCCTGTTGTGCTGAGGAGGGCAGTGACAGAGCGGCGCGGTGGGCACCTGGCACCCAGGCAGAGCCAGCCCACCCCTGCTGCCTTGCACCCCACTAGGAGAGCCTGGAGAGCAAATACAGGAATGAGAATATGCTCAGAAAAACACAAACACCTCAAATTTAGCAGACCAGTACAATTCCCACGTGGAGAGGGAGGTGTGTGAAGCAGATTAATGCCACTCCGAATTTTCTTCTCTGTCTTGAATTGGCCTTCATGTCTTCCTCCTCCCAGATTTTCAGATCGAAGGCTTATAAACACTGCTTGTTTATACTTGCAGATCTTTGGTAATTGTGGTGGTTTAACCCCCTCTGGTGTCCCGGCGCCCCCCAGCCGCTCTGTCCCTGCCTTCCCCAGCAGCGAGTCAATCGTGTGGCTCGCCCCAGATTCTCTTCCTTCCCTTCCTATCTCCTTGGTGGCTCTGAGTTCCCACCTGCATCACCCGTGCTGGGCTTCACAAGCTTTACAATGTATTTTGTTAAATATTAAAACCTTTTCCACCACTTTGTTAGCTTTGACAGGTTCCTGAGAGACTGAATTTCCAAAGCATTTTTTGTTCAACAGCCCAAACTTTCAGTCCCAGCAGTCCCTCCAACTTGTAGTCTCACTCCACCAGCAGTTACAGCCTTTGATCGCCGAAATTTCTATTATGCTACTTGATTAAAGGTATTCAGAACTCAAGGTGAGAGCAGACAGAGATTTATATTTGAAGTGATTTATTAACCTGCTGTAATTTAAGGTCATGCTAGTTTCAGAATATTGTTAGTCCTTAATTTCTGTCTCTCTTTGTGCTATCCACTAATAGACAACTAACGTTAGTTTAATTCAAAGGGGTTTTGCTTCCTCAGAGGAAATATTAGAAGGAAATAAAAATTCTGTAGTTGGTAAAAGGGATTAGGAAAGAAAGTCTTTTTGAATTCCTATTCTCAAAATCCCTAGGCTACAAACACAACTGATTAAGATACCACCTAGGTAAGAAATAAGAAATTACCTCTGGTGTGTCCCAACTTGTACACCACCCTTTGTGTCACCTGCTTAGTAGCAACAGCTTCAAACTGAGCCGTGAATGGTGTAAATATATTGTAGCTACAGTCATTGCTTGGCAGTGCTACCATCTCCTTTTTCTTATGATTTGAATAGTCCTGGGTGGATTAATTCTAGAATAGACAAACATAGTTCAGCTACAGTGCTCAGCATATACTGACTGTAATATCCTACTCTTCTATCAGCGCCACTGTATGGTGCAGGGGAGAGAAAAGTTTTAATTACTTTGTTAACCATCCCTCAGCCATCCTTCAGGGAACTGAGGAAGTTAAAGAGTCTCTTGGGATTCAGGCATGCTACAGACGGTGCTCACTAAGCACTCTCGCTTCATTGTTTTCATATGGGTCACCTTTTATTTCCTTGAGAATAGAATAACCGTTTGCTATGCATAAATACAAGTACGCGATTAACCTAAGAAAAATAATGTCAAATGCAAAATTCAGGTATCATGATGGAAAACGAAAATGATCCCAGTACGAGAGAGCTTCAGGCCTGAATATACCTACACAGACTTTACTGACAAAACCCTTGACGGAGCAGGGCTGCTGGTGCAACTGTTGGGATGTGTTTTCATGAGTGTCCGTGTGCGTGCATGCATGCAAAGATCCTCTTTGTCACCCCCTGTTTGAGCAGGAAAGTTTTGCTTCATTTTCTGTTCCTCACCAATCATACCACATGAGCAATAAGGTAGAAAAAATTCCTGCTTGTGTCCCAAAAGGAAAAAGGGGAGTACCCAGGTACTGATTTCCTCCATATTCTGCAAGGACCTGGTCCTATTTCTTTGAGAGACCTGGGCTTATATTTTTAAAATATCTGGTATTCTTTTAAAACAGGAAAAAAATTCATAAGGACAATTTTTTGGGGGGGAAAAAAGTAGACCAAATGAATGAAATAATTCAAGACATTTGTAAAAAGGAAAAGTAAACAAGTCAGAGGTAGTTAGAGTTGGGATGGTGGGCTATGTGTCAGCAGCAGACCTGCTGACAGGTTCTAGGCAGAAGCACCTGAGAGAAAGGACCAGTGATGACCCGCACAGGAATTGCCCTCTGAGGCAATGGTGTGTGTGGTCTTAGAAACACGCATTTTTACATCTAACAGCTGCACACTGAACCCTGAACTGCTGTCTCTAGACCCTTGAATGCACATCATGGTGGAAAACAGTGTCATCTCGTTGGGAAGAGGACATAGGGTCTGTGATGCAAATGTGAACTTTGGGAAGAGACACTTTTAAGTTACCAACATGACACCTTTGCAAACGCATTAGTACTTACTTGCTAGTTAGATGCACTGTGAAGTATTTGTTCTTATAAACCCGTGACATCTGCAGTTATTCATTTTTGTGTTACTTTCTGAGCGTTGCATGTGTGTTCTGGGGCAGCAGCAGGCAGCGGCTGCGCAGGCAGTGCAGGGAGGGCAATAACAGACACTGGGAGTCTCAGCTTCAGCAGGGCTATCTGGGTGGGAAGCTCCTGATTGTCAGAAGAGCCTGGTCACCTTCCTGCCTTCGTACTGGTGGCAATATCTGAGATTGCCGCGGATGGGTAGAGCTGCAGCTCAGCTACCTCCTAACTGCCCATGGGGCTGAGTCACTTCATCAGCTGTGGGCTCCCGAGTGGAGACATTGCACACAGATAATATAATATAGCTCGGGCTGAACCCTCAGGCTTTCCCTGCTTATCTCCTTTATGTAGCTGATCCTGTTGGTACGCTCAGGACTTGTCTGAAATTGAACGTATCTGGGAACATCTTAGCGGGGATATATCTATCCTGACTTCAGAAATTGAGACTTCAGATGTGACTCAGAGCTAGTAACGCTACACGTTCTTTCCAGTCAAAGGAAAGATTCAGATGCTTCTGCAGCACAATTAATTTCATCCTGAAGGTGCTGGACAGATCTCTTTCTAAAGGTGCCTATTGGTCTCCTTTGTAAAAAGCCTAGCACGAGTAATAGTAATGTAGATATCTAAACTTGGATGAGATGAATCCTGCTCTACATTCATATTCCATCAGTGGCTGGAGCAGGGACGGAACTTGGGACACTAACATTCATCTTCCTAACCACTGGGCTACTGAGTACTCTGTCTCACTTGCTGTATATTGTATAAATGTTTACGAGGAGTTAGGCAAGCATTTTTAATCCATAATGACTAGTTATGCATCTGAGCACTGCAGCATCACCGAGTCATGGAGGAAAGCTGGAGCAGAAGGCACATATGCACATGCACACATTGCTCTTAAAATCCTGATTTCCTTTACCTGGTGACATAGTAAAAGGTAACCTTATGCAGATGGCTGCTGAGCTGCAATGGCAGAATGTGGCAGATGGGAAATCCAACAGCAGAGCTCTTCGTCTGCTGGAGGTGGTGGAGGAACTGCTGCAGATATGCAGCAATGCTGATCACGTGTTCCTCCCAGCTTTTGAGGTCACATTCTTTTTTGGCCCACTAATTGGTAATTTGTGCTTTGTGTTTATGACCTTGGGAGCCCAGTGTCATCCTGTTCCTGTCATGCATCTTTTGAGGAATTCCTCTGCTGCCATCCTACATTTATGCTTTCAGAGCTCCTTGCTATATAGGAGCAATTAGGAGCTATATTAATGATTCCTAATATTGATTAAGGCTATGCGTCCTTTGAGTTCTTGACTGTGACCCACTATGCAATAGCTGTCGTGCTGGAAGAAATAGGAAAACTCAAAAAAGTCCGTTTCAAAGTGGAAAAGTGATTAAAAAGGCATTGCATAATGAACACACAGAGAAGAAATTACAGATCTTCTTGGCTGAAAAGTCTTATTCTTGTGAAGCTGACCCTAGGTGATGTTAGGCTGACCAGACACCAGGGAGATACCAGCCTGGGGGAAGATATTTCCTCTCTGCCAAAGACTCAGAGTTTTTTTTTTAAAAAATCTTGATTTTTTTATACCATCTTTACAAGTTTATGTAGTTGTAATTTTCTTTACTGTTTATGGATTATATCCATTGGGTTACTTAGGCTATAGGTCAGTCTGTGCAACTGTGTTGCTGTGATTTGAGTTCTTATGACTTGGTAGTTTCTTCTGTGTCACTTTTATTCCATGTTTTCATGCCCTGATTCCATTAGACATCATAAAATATCTGGTAGTTCCCTAAGGCTACATACTTACAAGATAATTTACAACATTTTTTTAAATGGTGCAATGCTAGCTAATTATAAGAGTTCTATGACTTATTTATGACTTAAAGGACAAAATTGTTTCCCCTCAAAGTAGTATGTTTTTTATTATGCTGGTGAATCACTTTCCTACTGCAGGAGCATAGTAGAAAATACGATGTTTGCATTTTCTACAAATGCTTACCACTGAAGTTCAGAAGATCAGTGCTGGGTTATAAAGTCTATTTTCTCTTGCCTAAAAATACTTCTGCACACAGAGTAGAAGACCTTTAGCAGGGCCATGCCAGTATGGCTGGCATACCCTGTGTGCCAGTGGCATGGTCCCAAGCAACCCGGTAGCAAGCCTGCTGCGGGCTGGAGCGCCATGAAGGTCTCACGTCCGAGTTGTCCTTTCCCAGCTGTGAGGCTGCGAGGAAGCATGGGCACCAGCAACAGAGCTGCCTGCTTCTCTCTGCTTTGGACCCATGTGTGTAAGTGTGCACGTGTGCTGTGTTCAGAGGCACAGAGCAATGCCAGCAGCAGTCCCTTTCGTCTGACTTCCCCCCCCCCCTCCCCATAGAGCAGCTCCCACCATTTCTGTATCCTACAGAGGCTGGCCATGGGTGGCTTTTCGACGTACAAAAGCTGTCTCTAACTGCAATAAAAGGGCGTGTCCTGGTTTTGGCTGGGATAGAGTTAATTCTCTTCTCAGTGGCTGGTGCAGGGCTGTGCTTTGGATGTGGTGTGAGAACAACCAACGCTGGTAGCACACGGGTGGGTTTGGTTGTTGCTGGGTGGTGTTTGTACCAAGCCAAGGACTTTCCAGTTTCTGGGGCCCGGCCAGCGCGAGGGCTGGGGGGCACGGGACACTGGGAGGGGACACAGCCAGGGCAGCTGACCCGAGCCAGCCAAAGGGATATTCTATACCATGGGATGTCATCCTCAGTACATAAACTGGGGGGGGTTGGCTGGGGCCTGATAACCGCTGCTCGGGGACTGGCTGGGCATCGGCAGTGAGTGGTGAGCAGGTGTATTGTGCATCACTTGTTTGTTTTTTTTCTTTCATTTGGATTTTATTCCTCTCTCCCTCTCCTTTTCATTACAACTGTTGTTATTATTATTATATTTTATTTCAATTATTAAACTGTTCTTATCTCAACCCACAAGTTTTACCTTTTTCCCAATTCTCCTCCCCATCCTGCTGAGGCGGGTGGAGGAGTGAGCGAGCAGCTGCATGGTACTTACTTACTGGCTGGGGTTAAACTATGACAGGGAGTAAGAGATGCCATTAAAATGAGCGGGTCAATTCATACTTCATATTTCACACGCTACAACTGCCTCTTTGCCTTTTTATCTATTACTTCAGTACAATCTTTTATAAAAAAGATGTAATAGTACCTTATGGTCCCTCAGGCTATGCTGGCCGAGTTTCCTGCACTCGGTAGCTTGATGTGAGCGTAATTGCTGCTGTTGTATAGCGACAGCTTCTACCATCCTGCTTTGACTCATGAGGCCCATTTATTCCATCTGAGCTTGCAATGTTTACGTGGCCAGTCCTGGATCAGAGGTCCTCAACCACTTTTCTATGTTGGACAGGTCACCAGGAGGCAATCCAGACCTGGACGGTGAAAATCAGCAACTGATTTTCCAGGGTAGTTTGCCCCAGGCAAGCCTGCTCTTAAGTTGATGGTGGCAGAGCTGTATGCTGCTGTGCACGTTATTTACTGTGTCCTCCTGGTGTGAGGAAAATGCCCCAAATGAATGGGGAAATCAGGGGGGATTTGTCACTAGGTTGGTCCATCTTTTACTCCAGTTGGACTTCAGCAGCTGCATAAGCAATGGAGAGTGACAGATCCTGCAGAGCAGAGCATGGACACCGAAGTGGGAAGGTCTGACAAGGAGCGGAGAGCTCTGGTGGCATCCACACCCAATGCACTTGGCCTCTTGTCACCGTCACCTCCAGTCCCATTGCTGGAGTGCTTGCTGGCATTTCGCTGTAGCTAATGAAGCTTAGGGATGCTAGTGCTTATAAGCGGGGCTGAAATATGAACAATTTCTACGTAATTTGCAAAACACTTCAACAATCAGGCTTAAAAACACTAGCTATCAAACCTTCTGAATTTATTTCCAAGCCATTTAGTCTGGCAAGGAGCTGCTAATCAAAGAACATAATGGACCTATAAAACTGTGAAGTAGAGACCTACTTGTTAACCTCAGGGGACCGAAGGTATGGAGGGGATCAGTTCAGGCTGCATTTGCATTTGCATGCCAGCATGAAAAACGTTCAACATAAAGAGAACAGGATGAGAGAGGAGAGCTGGGAATTGGGCAGAGGCTGCTTGAGGAGTCTTCCTACAAAGAGTGAGGTTGTTGGTCCCCCAGAGATGCTTTATGAGCCCAGCCCGGGGCTGGGCTTTTTCAGCTTTGATAAATGTGAAGCCTGTCTTGTATGTGGATGTGAAGTCAGGGCAGAAGCATCGCTGAAGCTGCCCTCTCTTAGGAAGAGTGCCTTGCTATAATTCAATATGGCAAATGAATAAGCAGCCGGGTTAAGGAGGCTGTATGCCCCAAAACAGGGTCTCAGGATATTATCTCAGGATAAACTGTTGCAGTTAGGGAAAGAGCTTTTGTTCCTTGACCCAGGGCTGGTTTTGGGGCTTGTGCTGCTGGGTGTTGGTTGTTGGCAGGTGTCACAATGTAGGACTTAGTGCTGTGTGCCCAGGGGTGCAGAGCTGTCCGTGCAGCCCCACGGCCCAGGACTGTGACTCCCCTCTCAGGGAGATGCCACGCAGGACAGCTTTCTGTGCCTCTGGGTGCAGGGGGGGATGCTGCAGTGTGGCTGTGGCAGTCGGATGGGAGGGTGCCTCCAAAAAGCTGTGTGACCTGCTGCAGCCACCATGGCACAGCGGCTCTCGGGGCACGTCTCCAGCCGCAACCACCCTGAAAAGCTGTGCGGTGCCAGGGACACGGGAGACAGGAGTCATTCAGGAGGAGGCACATGCTTGCATTCATCTTCCCTGGGGTGATACAAAAGCGTAGTCAATCAGTATTGTTTGTGATGTTCGAGGTTTGAGGGGTACTCTAAATATTCTGTACTAACACATGACAGTGCTCTGTATCGCCTGCTGGGCTTATTTTTTAAAACCTTCTGGAGTGAGTGAAGTAGTGAAGTGCTAATTAGAATAGGTGTTTTGTACATGGTGAGCTTTGTGGACTGTGCAGGGAAAGGTCTGATTTTCTTCCTGAATTAAATAGGTACCTAAATGTAGCTCCTTGTGCTTGCTGGTTTAGAGACAGGGTGAACAATTTTCTGGTTTATGGACTGCAGTTCTTTAAGTACTTTAGTTAAAGCTCTTGGCATAGTTTTAAATCACTTTGGGGAAGTACAAACACCAAAATTCATTAATTTCATACATATATATCAATAGAAAATTCAGAGCCATGGGCATCCCTGATGCCTGGTGATGGCAGGAGGGGGTGTTTTGGGCTGGTTTGGTTGCCTGTTGTTTTTCACTACTTTTGAGCAAAGGGCAATCCAGGAAGCAAAACTTACATTTTTTGTAGAGCGTTAGAAAAGCAGTGTAAAAATTCAGGTGCCTTCAGTGACAGCAACGTCCCAGCTTACTGGCAGGGGAAGGACAGGAGCATGCCAGTGCCCTGGTCTCATTCCTGCTGGGCCTCCTGCTGTAGCTGTGGCTCTGCGGTTGCCCAAAACTTTTCTTCCAACTTAGAGCTGCAGTGGGGCTCTCACCGTAGGTCTGGATTTGGCTTTCATGTTTTAGTTGCTCCTCCCACTGCGTTCCACACCTACAGCATCTTTGGGTGGGCCACGAGGCTGCTGCTTGGTGGTACACAGCAGCCCTGGGGCACAAAGGTAAAGACAAGCAGCAGAGGGGTTGGATTCTCGACCTTCTTACATCATGGGGAAGTGGCTGCTGCTGCGGGCTCGTTACTGCCGTGCCAGCACGCTGCTGAGGCTGCCCAACACGGCTGCAGCCTCTGGAGAAACTGGGGGATTAGGCTGTGTTGGAAGAGCCCACCAGCACCCCAGAGGTGCCCCTGGATGGCAGAGGACAGTGTGCACTCCTCCCCTCTGGCACTGTCCCTCTCCTTGTGTTTAACTAGGCCTTTTACTTAAATGAATTAATTTTTTTTTTTTCAGAAGTGTAATCAGTAAATATCCTTTCTTGCTGTCCCCCAAACTTTTGCAGTGCTTTGTTGCAGCATTTGTCACGCTTGATGGGTCACCTGTTTTCATTTTTAAGCTTGAAGAAGTTGAAAATAGAGCAGGTCAGCAAGCGGCCACATCACGGCAAGCCCTGTCACTCCTCCTCTTTTTCCCTGCACCATGTCCAGCTAATTTTTTCATTTTAAATATCTTCTACCTTGAAAACAATTACAGGAGTTCATCTGTGGAAGAATGATAGGCTTCTGGATCAGTTTGCATGCTTGTTGTTTTTTTTTCTGGGAGGGACAGCCACCCATCTCAGGCACGGATAGTGGGCAAGTTCCTGGGTGGCGGTGGGAGGTGGTGCTCCGGGCCCCTGCGTGTGTGAGTGGGAGCGGGTATTCGTCCACTGGTGTTCCCCCAGCAGTTTAGAAAAGATATATTTGTACCTTGTAAGCAAAACTCTCCTTATCAATTAATTGAACTGGCAGAGTGACTTACTGCCATAGAGGCAATAAAGGCAGGAAAGGACTGAACATTATTTTTAGGTTGGCTATAACTCAGAGATATTGCTTATGTTACTGTGTCTTGACAATGTATTTTTAAAAAATTTGCTCTAAGCTTAGGTGCCAGCTATCGAGATAGATGTACAATTATGTCATTGCTGTTAGAAATACCAGGAAAAATATTCTGGGGACCTTGAAGGCTGGACCGAGTGTGCCTGCACTGGCTCTGGGATAGTGACGGTCTACACAGAGCCTACGGATACTTATTCGGGTGGTAGGGAGAGGCTGTTGCTCCAAGGGAAAGGCTGGCTCTGGGTGCTGAGCAGGGGACCTTTGGGCTGTCCAGCGAGGGGCTTGGGGCATAGGTGATGTCTGAGTCCTGGCTCTGCCTGAAGCACGGCTCTTTCTCTCCAGATGGTGCACTAGATTCTCCTTGGGGAGAAATGGCTAATTAAAAAAGCTGACTGTTTTGATAACAGCTGGGAAGGTAAAGGTGATGTTTGGCTCTGACGTGATAGATGGAGAAACAGCCTTGGGAACCCTCTAGCCTAATAGACATGGGGGTGGGAACCCTGCGTGACGCAGCCACGGGGATTTTCTTCAAGTCCTCTATTAGTCATGAGAGTAGGCAGCCTGCCTTGCCTGTGCAGCCTTTTTAGCAACAATTACAGAAAATATCCTAGGTGTCGGGGGGACAGAAGAGGGAAAGGACTCTTTTGGAGACTTACAGAAGTGAACTGTGAAGTAAATCCCTAATGAGATCAGTCATTTCTGGGCAAGTCCAAAGCCTTCTCTAACTTTGAGCTCCATGGCAGCGTACCAAGAAACTTTTCCCCTTCACAGCAAAGCGTCCCTTCAAGCAACGAGAAACATGGAGGGCGACACCCTCATTAGCTGAGGTGTGCTCTTCTGCTTACGCCTCTGCAGTTCTGGCCCCAGGTTTGTGCTACAGCAACGGTACACAAAAAGAGCGTAGTGTCTAAGACAGAAATGTGCCTTCAGCTTTGCCTGCCCTTGCCTTTGTAAAATGAATTTGGAGGCTTCCAGTAAAGATCATAGCATCTTGCAGCACAAAACCTGGCCTGAATGCTTGAATCATTATCAGTACAGACATTTAGTTATAATAGCGTTGAAGAAAAAACAATATTTGTACCTACAAAGGGAGTTACTGGCTGCATGTAGAGTTAGTATGTCTAATCAGTAACCACTGCCAGCTTCTGAAGGCCGAGGCAGAGGATTTGGGCTGGGCTTCAACGCAAGGTGTTGGGTATGTCTATACATTTATGTGACACCCAGGAGTATGTTAACGACTTGTCCAGTCTGAGTGACTGGTCATGACGACTGTCAACAGAGGTGTCTAACGTGGAGCTGCTGAGAGATGTAAGGCAGAGGTGGAGAGTGGCAATGATGTCACCTGGTGAGAGAAGGCCAGCAGGAATGAGCAAAAAAGAGACAAAATTCTGAGGGATAGAAAGGAAAAACGGAGAATGGAAGATTCAATCCACTGAAAGACAGCAGCACTTATCTCAGAGGTAGGATTAAGAACAAGAGCAGTGGGAGCTGTGAAGGAAAAGAAGAGATTCAGGATAGCTCTGGTGGTGCTGAGGGCACCTGGGGTGTAGAGGAGGCTAAACATGAGATGTTCATCTTCAGCAGAGACACTGCAAATCAGACTGAAGCTGATCTTTGATGGAGATGAGAAATTCTTAGCAATTCTTGGTGGTTGGCTGCACATTCAGACGGGAGACAAAACGTATCAGGGAAGAAATGGGGCTGTGCTTGAACTTCTGCATCAATTCCTAGCAGACAGCTATCCGCACTGGCAGTCTTAGGCCATGGAGTAGGTACACGGGCAACAAACGTCCCTCTTGTTTAGGGGGCGGATAGCGTAGTAAAACTAGTGCAGCTTGTGCTCTGTTGTACCTAAACGAAGAGTGCTGCTGTCCAGCAGCTTTCTGGAAGAAAAGATAGCATCTTTGGCGAGACCTTGTGGGAGTTGATAAATTTTCTGGCTTTTTTATTAAACCTACTTGAAGATTTGCTCTTCCAGCCTCTGCAGTTTGTGTGGACTTCCTAAAGCTACTGCGCAGAGAAATACCTGGAGAAAGAGAGAGTGAGTCCCAGAGCCAGCATTTGCCCCTGATTAGGAAAAGGGCAGCACCAACATCTGCCTGCAAGGTTTTACCAAGACTCCTCCCCAAACGTGCATTGCTGGCCACATGCAGGCAAGTTTATTTACGCTGATGCACTGGCGCTTGGAGCAGAGAATCTGCATCAAAATAAACATCCAAATTCCTGTGTTATTGCATAGGTATGAAAAAGTAGATAAAAAGTGGTCATAAGAACGGCAATGCATTGCAAATACTGTACTACTATGTTGAAAAGAGAAAGAACGTGTTATTAACAGAAAAAGTTAGACTGGGTAAGGCTATCTGGCTTCAGCATGCTTCCCTGGGATACCTCTGGGTCTGAATCAGGCCAATACTCAGATTCCCAACCATGAAAACGGTGCCTATGTAAAAAGCAGCAAATATTTTTGGACTGCTAAAGATGCTTCAAATTTGCAATGTGTTTATTGTAATGAAAAATGATGTTATTAGTTCAGCTGGTTGTAATTTTTTATGTGGAACGTTAATCTTCTGAAAAACAAGGCTTTGCAGAAACTGACTCTGGGTGTATGAAGGCAAATTATTGTATTTTGAAGCAAACGATATTTTAAGGAAAAAGGAAATATTTATTTTAAAAATAGTCATATTTGTGTGAAAAATATAAGTAGCTTTCCAGGCAGCACATCTTACAGTGCCCGCAGTCTGTAAACCGGTGATATATTTTGCCTAACTGAAGGTAAGGAGCATTTTTCTGTTCTGTTCAACACGGGATGGATCAGGCTCCAGAAAAGACTGTCAGGTTACCATTATTTTTACACCCTTTTGATGTTTTCTGAGACATTGTTTTTGTAAAGTAAACTGGAAATCAAATTATGCCCCCTTCACTAAGCTTGTGAACAAACCTTTCTAGGGCGAGTCGGGCTGCCAGATTCCTTCTGTATAGACGGTGTGTGCACAGAAGGTTCTCCCTTGGTGCTGGGAGTTTGGCCATCCTGGTCCTGTGTCTCCTGGGATTGGAAGTTCAGGCTTCTCTGCCAAGGGAGAGATTTCCCTGCATCTGTGTAGCCTCATACACCTTAATTTGCCTATACTGGTCACCTACATGTATATTCATAAATTGTACCCCTCTTCGGAGTAAGAGAGAAAAATGGAGCACTCCCTTTTTTATAATGCAGTAGTTAATTAATCCTACTTATATGTATGTCAATGATTGTTTCTCAGTGTAAAACTGCAGCCTATGATTCAAAATTAACACAGACTATGTACAATTGGGAAAAAAAAAAAAGATTTTTGGATATATATTTTATTTGACAGTGGTTTAGAATATCATACAGTAAACAAGATTTCTGTAAAAGTTAATTTATCCATAGTGGTGCGTTTCATAAAAATAGTTGCTCACTTACAGCCTTTCTGTGACTATTAATACATGGAATTATATTTATAGAGATAGAGCTGTACAGGGTAAATTCACAGCTAACACTACACAGAAATATTATTTGGAATGGGGTTTAGATGATGTGCTGTCTTCACAGGTTATCGATTATAGCCGCATAAAGCAATTACTGCACAAGGAGTAGCTGTGATCTGTGCAAATTAGAGTTTATGCAAGCATAATCTCAACTGTTTTTCAGATTTCGTTGTTTGCTTTCTTCATACATAAAAATAAGATACTGGGACGTGCATCTACACTACAGAAGCATTGTCCAAAATCAGATTCAATAAATTAATGGCAAATTATATTGGATTCTAGTTCAGGGGATAAAGATTTGTATTTTTTTCCCATTAAATAAGAGTTTTATAAACAGCTACATGGACTTGTGCTTTTTTAGAAATTATAAATGGGTTTTTCTTTCTAAAAAAAATTGTTTGAAAGCTGCAAAATCCTTGACTTGAGGCTTTTCAAATAATTGGACAGGAAGAAACATGCCTATAAATTTCTCAGTCCAGTGCAATGTTTGAGACATACAGTAATGTGCTAATTTCTTGGAACAAAGCCAATCTCAATCTAATTTTTCAGCAGAGCATGTGAGGAACTAAGACTGTTAGAGAATAATAATTTCTAAGTACAAATTTTTGACAGTACTTAGCTTTATGATTTTTTTTTTTTTTTAATTACCAATGTATTATTGCCCAGGATTTTGTTTCGATTTTGACAGACAAATAAGCATATGCACACTTACACAGACACACACACATCTTTTTGAAACAAGATAATGACTGATTGACTGAACTCGGAGTTATTTCCTGTGAAGGCAGACTGGAATGTTTACCTGGCACTTAAGGCTTGAAATTCAAAACAGACAAGCAAGAAAGATAAAACAAAAAACAACCCAACAAAAAAAAAAAAAAAAAAAAAAAAAAAAAGGAGGTAGGGAAGAAATGATAAAATGGAAACTATTTAACCATTTAGAAAATGGAAATATGTCGAATTTACTGAATGAGAACACTGACAAGTGTATTTCAGAACCCAGTCTAATTATTGTTAACATGTGCCTGGAAGGCACCTGCTCTGCCAAACTGAAGGGATGAAAGGTGCGAGTGTCCTAACTAAATGCAGATGGGCGTGAAACATAGCACTGTTGATAAGTGAAGCTATCATCTTCTGCAGGAAGGAAAGGCCTTTCCTTAAGGAAACTGCAGCTTTTTCTCTGTAGCACTCTTCCTTTCATTGCAAGGGCCTTGCAGACATCTGGGGTGTGAGCCTGACCAATTGGTTTGTGTGCTACCTCGCAGGATTTGGGGAACCTGTAATAAATCGCTTTTGAGAATAATTTGCAAATACAACTCCACCCTAACTCCTTTCCAATGTACAGAAACATGGTTTGTTCACAAAAATGGCAGTAGAAGTGGTATCGCAGAAACTAATCCACTGGCTTCCCCACTCCTCCCATATCGCCCAGTGAACTATGCTACAGGGGACCACGTGGACTATCCCAAAGCATTAACAGTGGAGATGTGTCATGGGTGTACAGTTCCGAACGATGCTTCAAAGAAACCCTTTAACCCCTGTCTAGATATGTCGAGAACAATTTATTTACAACATTTTAGCTCCATGAAACGATGCTCTCTCGGTTTCAGCTTGCTCCGTGCAGTTTTATTTAAGGCGATGTTCCAGTTTGTGATTGCTCTAACTTGTTCCAGTTTCTTGATAGAAAGTTTGAATGAAATCCAGGTCCTTCATGCAGTGGGAAAAAAAATGCTAAAGCTACACTGCACTATCCTTCTCTGATGTACTGTCCTTCATATTGTTTTGGTTTCTTCCATAGCTGCCAAAGTCCCTAAAACGGATCTGGGACTTTAGGGTCAATTTTAAATCTCCGTGTTGACTATATGCTTTTGAACTTATTAGATACTGTGCACATTGTCATGGAATTACACACAAATGTTTTCATTCCTCAATGCTTTGTGTATATGTGTGATAGTTAAAATAAATTAAAACAAACCAATGTGAGACAAAAACTAAGAAGAATGTTCTGCGTCAGTTTGAGACAGTTAGAGGGCAACAGTCCCTTGCTTATCTGCTCATGGCAGAAGTACCAGACTTCAGTACGCTAGGTAGCTTATCTGAGCCAGGGATTTTCCACGGCCCCGGGGAGACCGTTGCCTTTCGAACTGTGGTGTTGGTGCTGCGAGTGCTAATGGAGTGGAGATGTCCCTTCCTGGGGAACTCGCTGGGTTTCCCGTCAGGGTCCCTCTGGCTGTGGTCCATATCACTTCCAGGTGAGCTGCAGCGGTTGCTGCTGTATGTCTTGGTAGCACCTGGATCGAGCTTGACATGGTCGGGTGCTGCAGCTGACTTCTTCTCACTGGTATTTGCAGATTTGTGATCTTCTCTTTTGCTAAGAGATCCTCCTCTCTTGCTTTCTGGCTTTCTCAGCCTCCCAAACTGTTCATCACTGGTTCCAGCACACACATGCTCTCTTGCGCCAGCCTCGATCATAACGCTGTGTCCCACCGCTTTGCTTTCTGAGGTGGGCCTGCCACCGTCAGTGGTCTTATTTTTGCCTTCTGAATATCCTTTCCAAGAAGCTTCTTCGTGCTTTGACCTGTCTACCTTTTTAGGACTTGCCGACCTTTCTCTTTGTTCTCCTAACCTTTTCTTTTTGTGACCATTCACCGAAAGCTCCTTTGGTTTCCTTGCATCGTGTTCCCTCTTGATATCCCATGTTGGCTCTGGGCTTATCTGGTGAGAAGGGTCAGAGGGTGGGGCTATGTGTGATGAAGATAATGGTGAGATTATGTCATCGAGGGAAAGAGCTACTTCCGACAGACCTGGGGAGGTGGCAGAGGGAGCACTCCAGGAGTTTGGTTCGTCTGTTGTAACAACAAAGAGAAGGGAGTTAGGGGCGTATTCAGCAGCACAGGGCACGTATCACACAGACGTCTGCATTCTGAGTAACGTCAATACCCAAACCACGTATCAGGCTTCAACTCTGTCTTAGGTGGGGTGAAACCCCCAGTGGAGTCAAAGGGGAGGAAAACAAAACCAACCCACCGCTCCCCGCCAAAAAAAACCCCAAAGAAACCAACCAAAAAAACCCAAAACCAAAAACAAAAACAAAAGAGTTCAGAGGAAGCAAGAACCGCAGGACTGGTACCCACAAATGCTAGAAACCCGGGTATTTTTTCATACAGATTCTACTTTCCTCTGCCTACGTTAAATTATTCTTAAAATAATAAAGGCACGTGCTCATGAAATCAAATTGCCTCTTTTGTAGCTGTATAATGTATTTCTTAGCTGGGAAATATCAGCACTGTCTCTGAGGACAAATGAGAAGGACTTTCTGCCATCTATTAAACACGTCCCTGCAAGCATATAATAATTGACAAGAATTTGTAGCTCAGATAAGGTCATCATTGAATTTTGTCTCATATTTTTCTAAACAGATATAATATTGCAGTGTTTATGGCCTCACAATTCTTACGGGATACTTAGAAAGCTCTGCCTTTACATCACAGCATCACCTGCTGAGAATCTTGGCTGTGCATTTTGAATTTCTCCTGGTTACTTAGCCTCAACACAATATGGTTGGATGGTGTAGATCCTGTTTAATTTAGCTAAATAGACATCTCCTTTGCTGAATCATGACGATTTTCCTAATCCATTGGTACAAAACAGAATATTCTGAGATGCCTTTCTCTTGCATATATGGTCCTCATTTCTTTTGATTAACATTCCGGCAGACAACGAATCCATCACGACTAATGACAGCATGACTCCTATTTTTACCTGTCTACATTGAGGTTAGAGAAATCACTGAACTTGGCTAATGTCATTCCCTATTTAGCACCATTGCCTGGCTCTGAATGGTATGAGCAATAATCTGTCAGAGATGAAGGACTATGTCAGGAATCCATGGAAACGAGGTGGAACTCATGGCAAGAGCTGCATATTTCATGGGGGAGAAAATGTAACCTCCTAGCTGAAAAACAAGCATGGACTTCTGCAGGTCAGGACTAGTATCTCTCAGTGATATCCACCATCCTTTGAAAGATACATTTATTTTTCTTAGTGCTCTGGCTGCTTTCAAATTATCATGAAGATGTACATCATCTCGAAAAATGGAATGGCTTTTACTGCCCAGCCCAGGATCTGCAGCTTGCTTCACTGAGACGGCACTTTTAAGTTAATAGCTTGATTGAGTGATTGCCGTCTTGCAGATAAAAATAGGGGAGACAATAGTGAGGTGGGTGACGTAAAGGGAGGGAGCAGCGTGCTTGGTTGAGGAGCTATTTATTTTCCCAGATGGTGTTTGTCATATGCTTTTGCATAATGAGCATATGTGTGGAGAGGATTAGCATTTGAGAGGGGTAGAAAGTACAAGTTCTGTGTAAGACAAATAAACTTTGAGCTGAGAATCTAAATGGGCTGAGGGTCTCAACTGAATTTTTTTTTTAAAAAAATCACACGTTCTTACCCTCCAGTTAAGGCTGAGTAATGTACCATCTGCTCCCTGCTTGGCACTTGAGCAAGAAAAAATAAAAGGAAGCCTCATGCATGTAGAGTGATCAGCTCTTAGGAGCTTGTCTCCAAAAAGCATCTGCTTCGATGGGCTTGTTCCTTACTTCTGCTCTTCAGTGCTGCCCCCCCGGCACAGGACCATGGGCTGATGGGGGAGGCACAGACCCCACCCCGGCTCTTTTGAGATCTGAAATCCAGGGGATCCTATTTTGGTTAACACTTGAATCAAGGACGTTGCATGGGGTCTAAGTCACTTTCCCTGTTTCTCTGAACCTGTCCTGGGACTCCGCTGGGCAGCATGGAGCTGCCTGCGTGCACCAGCAAGGTGTCTGAGCTAGCAATAAACAAGCCACCTCGGGCCTTAGAAAATCAAGTTTGTGCTTTCTATGGCGTTGTTACACCTCCCCAGGACAGGGGTGGTGCTGAGTGTTGGCCTGACCAACGTATTTGCCTCAGCTACAGTCGTCTTCCCCAGTTGTTCATGAGATGCTGTGTTTCGCTGAGTGGCAGTGAAGAGCAGCGGGCCATTACCAGATCTCTGAGGGCATCTGAAGTTACAGAAATAGCTTGCTGCTTTGGAAAGCATCAGCTGGACGCCAGTGGAAACATCAAATGGCCTGGAGCATTTGCATCCTGGAGCAAGATGCTTTCCGGTAACAAGCTTGCCTCTGCAAAATGTGCCACTATGTTCACATCAGCCGTTTCTCCTCCAGGAGGACAAGCCAGGTGGCCACCATCAACACCAGGGTGGCAAACACCTCTTGCGGCTCCTCTGAGGCATGAAGGGTGATGTTGTACCAGTTATTTGTGAGACACTCAGGGGAGGAGACCTGACAGTGAGTGGCCTGCTGTTTTATTTCCTAGAGAGAACTGATTTGCTAACGGACTGTCCCCCTAGATTATTTTCTTTTTTTTTTCTTTTCTTTTTCTGTTTTCTTTCTTGGAGGGGAGGGAAAAACCACCAAATGCTGCAGTGAGAAATCGTAGTGCGTTAGAATCTACTTCACCAAAAGTGAACCAATGTATTTGTTACATGTAATTATATATAAATATAGATATCTATAAACTAGGACACACAATATTATATGCATTACTGGATTTCTGCCTCTCCCTCAAAAAACCCTAAGGAAAAGACAACTTAGCCAACTAAGCAAGAGGACTTGTAGCCACAGCTTGAAGGGAAGCTTGGCTGTGGGAGAACCCCAGCTGGGCTACAGTTTGTTTAAAATGCTGTGCCTGGCCGCCTTGCTGGGGAGGCACCTATATAGGCTGCATTTCCAGTGGCTGGGGGAAAAAGCTGCTCTGAAATAAAACTGTATCATTGATATTCTGTGGCCATATAGTACTTGCAAGTAAGAACTTGACAAAATTACTTTCTATAAAGTTTAAGTACCATCAATCTGAGATAGCCAAAACCCAACCTAAACCGCTTTTGCCTTCAGATGAAATGAGTCATCCTCAGCCTTGGTAGATGTTAATGTCAACAAGCCGTCGCTGAGGTATGTCACCGGCTAGTGAGGAGAATACTGATGTGAGGGCATTGGAACTGACTTTCCTCTAATGCTTGAACATTATGGGAAAAATATCAAAATTACTGGAGTAGAGCAAAGTGCAGTAATGTAAATAATTTGTTGCTCAAAAGAAAAACCTTTTAAAGAGCTGTGTTCAAGCCATAAGGGTTCATTTTGACTTGTTCAACCAGCAGTAAAATGATTGCTTTTCCATAACAAATATAAACAGGAGAAAAATGCAAAATTTTATTCTGTAGAGCAACTAAACTAATGATTTCTCTTTTTGCTTATTCTGAGGTCATAGCTGCATTTTGGAGAGAGTTATTAATACTTCCAAATAACTTTTTTTCCTGTCATTTTTAAGCTTTATGTAAAACCTGTGTGTTAATTGTGAACATAACCTGCTTTTACTGTCTGTTATTCCAAAGTATCTCAAAACATTTTGCAAACATACTAAACCAGAGACAGAGCAATGATTTTACTTTTTTCTCCCTTCACCTCTGGGAGGAACTGAAGACAGCATTTGTTTAACAAGGTGTGAACTACTAATGCCCAAACAACTTACAAGCAGAAGTGAAGGATATCACATTCAGTTGAAACTGCTGGAGACATTTAGTGATGATGTAGTTTTAAATTTGTTTCTGACTTTATCGCTATGGATATCATCCTTACCGTGGCAGAAATTGTTTTTCAAAGGTATACATCTCACTGAAGGCTAATAGATGCCTTCCTCCCCTCTTTGAAGGGAGAAAAGTTCCCTTGACCTACTAATTTAGACAAGATAAATGAGCTGGGAGCAGCACTATAATCTGTCACTGTGGTGGCATTTGATTTGGTGTAATTTAGTAGGTGTTTTCTGGGTGGCTTTTAGTTTCCACAAGCTACTGTCATGCAGGTTGGCGGCACTTCTCCATGCAATGTGTAAGAGTGACTCACCTACAACCTGTTTTGCATAACTCCCAGGCAAGGAGTAAATTGCTAACTGAGTAAGAGACACCACAGACACAAGATCTTGAGTGTGTAGGAGGACAAGTAGGAGATGAACACAGCCATTTTGGAGGACGAGTGACAAGGGGAAAACATCAGGAGCAGAAGTTCTCTGTCTAAATGTTTCTTTGTTTGAGGTAGAACTGCCATATACGTGAATTGTTGGCTTTGCTACGTCACCTTACACACGTTCAATGGAGTGGAAATAAGGGTACTACTCTCATGTGTCTGCTTGCTCTTAACTAAAGCCTAGTCTTCTACCTGGATCCAGTGCTTGCTGATGGCTTACACCTGAACCACCAGCAAACGAAACCTGGCTTTACTGCTAATGGAGAAGAAGGGTCTGCCTGTCTTTCTGAGCACTGCCTAGGTACTAAGTCAGGGGAAAGAGCCCAGCCTACTGATACGTTTATTTCATTTCCTGCAATGCTCATGTTTTCTTTACAGGTTGCCCTTGTAAGATTCTGCCAAGTCTAGTCTCGCTGTGCTTATCTGCTCTGCCAAGATCTCAGTTCAAGAGAGGTTAGACCTTGGATTTGTGACTAGGTTCTCCTTTCGCATCAAAATATTGTAAATAATTGCTTGGTAGTTTAGTAAGGATAATGTGGGATTTTTTCATCAGATAAAATTAACCATGAAGTACTAATATTAATTTAGTTTATATTTAATAGTAATGTGAAGAGTAAAAAAGACATCACATTTTATTACTTAAGTACAATAAAATCTCAATGCCTTTTTAATTTCCAAATTATGTGAAAAATGAACAATATATTAAAGCTTTGAGCGCTTTCAGTAGCCTGAATGAAACATTTCCTGACATGTCTAAGCAGCTGTTTTCATATCTTCCCAGAATTATTATCCTAGGGAATCAAAGAGTTTTTGATTAAATAAAAAATATGGTGCTTTATTTCCCCCCCACACACACTTTTTTCTGAAATTATGTATTGCCAGAAGGTGGCAAACAGTTCTTATAGATGCTGCTAATAACAAAAATGGGACAAATTGTCCCCTGGTGAGTATTCACTAATGTTGGCAGTGTTACACCAGGAATGCATTTGGCTCTTTCTCATTATAGCTTGACATGTCTGTGATGTTCCTGATTGCATTGGTCTCCTGCAGCTTGTCTTTAATGCTCTCTAAGGAGGGATATTTCAGAATATTTAAAGAATCTTTAATCTTTCATCCTGGAGCCTCCACAACCCAGGCATACAGCACCCTTTGTCTCCTGAAATATAAATGGTTCTCTGAGGTTTTGATGGTTAGAAAAGCTCTTGGTACCTTCTGTCCAGCTGTCAGCCTCATGCAAACGTGACATGCTATGCCACCCTTTCCCCCAGGTTCTCCTGGAAAGTCAGTGGCAATGGGCTCTGCCCCCACCTTACAGGCTCCCTCTACTTCTGGCTGTAAACTTGCACTTCTTGTTAAGCGTTCAATAGCGCCATGCAAATACTTTCTCACAAATTACACTTTCTTGGCATAAAATAGCACTTTGATTGGCTCCCCTTCCACTGCATTTATCCACATTCAGATCCCTCAACACCAACAGCTCTGGAAATAAACATCAATGGATTTAGGCTCCTTCTGCTGTGACGTGGTCCTTTCTTTGGTCAGTCACCATGGCCACATGCAAGTGGGATAGCCTTTTCATCGTTAGCACTGCCCTTATGCTTTTTTTTTTAAGCTACGATAGCAGCACGCTATGGGTGAAAAATGTTGATTCTGTGTACAGAAATGATATACATGCCATATACATTTACAAAAATACATCCAGGTTATACTCAGACATTTTGGCATCTGAACTACTTTTCCTTTCTTACACATGCAGTTAAGTGATCCGTTTGGTACTGTGAAGTCTTTTTTTACGATGCAATGAAAACCTAATCTAATTTCTTGCTATCTTAATGTGCCCACATTCATTATACTGCTTGCCTCTTTGTACTCGGTATTGTCATGGTGACTCTGACTGTTTAGAGTAGCTTGTAAATGTAACTTTGCTTAAGAGTGGAATTTTTCTGCTTTCTAGTAATTTGGGTTATTTGGCTTTGCACATTTGGCTTTGCAAAGGTTGAGGATGGTTGGTCAGGGTAACCAGAGTGAGTTAGCAAAGTCATGAAACGTTACAGGAAAACAAACATGCATCTGAGTCCCTGCATCTTTTACTTCTGAATCTGGTACTTTGCGTTTTCAGAAAAGTAGAATGACTAGTTAAGAAAGACTGATGTTTGGAGTGTGAAACAATGGCAAGCCTAGTCTCTCTGTCACCAAAGTCATTGTGCATTTTTATTTTTGTCACTGGTCTGATATTGGAAAAGGGTAGCACTACTGGGAGCTATTGGTGGCAGGCCTTCCACATGTATCTGCAAGAACTGAAGAGATGTGACTGTAAAGGTAGGGTAAGTGAGGAATACTTTTATCTTCTCTGTAAACTTCAAACATTTAATTTTACATCCAGAAAATTCAGTCATTGACCTATTCCAATGACCAGGAAGCACAGCTCTACTTCTTACTTTATTCAGTTCACAGTGCCATTGATACTCTGATGCCCTCAGAGTACTCTTCTCATGTTACTAATCATGACTGAAGAGCTACAATTTAGTTCCTTTGGGTTCATTATATCCATCTCCCATTGCATACTTTACCTAGATATTAAATGGAAGACTCCTGAAATACTTTTACAGCAGAGTTGGTGTTCATAGAGTCCTTGCAAGGGCTATCTGATGACACTTTGAATGATCTTATGTCAGGTAACGTTCACTTTCATCACCATTTCTGTATTCTGTATGGAGGTTTGTTAGAAAAAGTGCTTTCATGTCCAGAGATCTAATTTGAGAATTATTGAAATGCACTTCAGAAAGAGCAGATTGTTAGTTACGCTTGGAAGACCAAATCTGCAGAAGATCAGGAGATGATATTGCTTGGTTTCGGAGCTAAGAGAACAGAGAGAAAGGGAAAATTTAAACTTGGGGCAGAGAGGGCAAAACTGTATATTGCAAGGAAAAAAATTTTAAAAACCCTTTAGAAAAATGCTGAACGCTTTCTTGAAACAAGAGATTCACACACATTGATTTGTGTTGATTTTAATCTGTAGAAAGCGCTATGGATGAAAGCACTTTTCAATTTTTTATGTAATGTATTCTTTAAAGATGGTTAACAAAGAGACATAGTAGGTGACTGATCTGACTTGAAGAGTTCCTATTCTTATTCTGCATTGTTTCTGATCCTGCGTTATACCCACTGCATCCTCAGTAAATCCCTTTCCCTCAGTTAGCTGTTTAATTATGGCATGGCTTCACCACTATTTTACTGTCCTAATCACTTGAGATAATAATTTAATAGCCTTACAGAGTCAGAGAGAGAGGTGTCTCAGAAGACCTCTGGAAATGAATGTCTGTTCTTCTGTTGAATGTGTACATGACCAGTGTTGGGGACCTCCTTCTGGGAAGCCCTTTTGGAGGCTGCGGATCAAAGCTGAATGGATGGACACAGAGAGCTACACTCAGCGCCCCACAGCAGGCCCATTTTAGCAAGCACAGGTCACTGCAAGTAAGTGGCCTGAGACCTTTCAGGTTAATGCAGGAGATAACCAACGAATGCAGAAGGGGTCTGAGCTCCTGCCCTGGAGAGCAGGTGGACTGGATTGTCTCCAGGACTTGGATGACCTTGGGGTGCTGCTTTAGCCCTCTCCTGGTTACCCTGCCATTGTTCACCCCTTAAATATAAATCACATGCGTAAGCTATTCACTGTGATTTTGTAATAATGCCTAAGCTCTGCATCACTTGGCCCTCTCCAGCATCAGTCACACCTTACAACAGGACTGACATAAAATTTTAACACTGCCCTTAAAAGAGCAAGAACAAAAAAGGGTAATTTTTCTATGCAGCAAAAAACTACCTGAAGTGCAGAATGGGAGAGGGGAAAAATAATCAAAATCCACACTTAAAACAGGTCATATTTCAGACCTGGAAAAGGTAAATTAATTTAGTAAATCAGTTTACTAATTTACTGTAATAGTCCTCTGGCTATCTTAACGTCGCATGATTATGAGTACATAGTTTATCACTCATTCCAAGACTCATTTTAGTTTACTCAATAAATATGCATCTAGTAAACAGTCTTATCCACAATATTTAAACCAATGATCATGATCACTAAGTGAACATGGTAAATTTGATTTTTCCTTGAATCAAGTTAATATATCTGCATAAATATTACAGGATTGCTTACTAATACTGTAAACATCTGAAATGTACAGTGCTTTTATCCTCCACAGCGAGCTCCTCACTGCTGCCTCAGTGCTAAGTCTACAGCCACCCTAAATGCTAGTCTTGAGTGATGCTCTAACCACGCATTATCATTCACCAGGTCCTTCAGGCAGCTTGGTACCCTTTTTGAAGTGTTGAGCATCCCGCATATCTATCAGATCAGAGCTACTTAGGCAAAAGAACCTTCAGTAAAGAAGGTTTTAGTTTTTCTGTGTGGTCAGGCAGTAAAGTAGAAGCTGCAGAAACCTCAGCAGTTCTCTTCCAGGGCCATGCTGGAGCTGGAAAATCTACACTGCAAGTTACTGTATAATGAAAAAAGATAATGACTTTAAAATTAGGTTTTATTAATAGAATTAAACCACATTAAGTCATAAAAGGTGTTCATAAATATGTTAATAGAATGTGTGGTATTAATGAAAAACATTCTGCAGAGACTGAATAATTTAAGAGTTGGATATTACACACTTAATTAAACTTAAATATTAAAATTATTAATTGTCATAGCTAAAATGGACATTAACAGTAAGCATCACATCCTGTCTGGTCAATAAATAGCTGTCATTATTAAAGGTATGTAGATAATATATAAAATTTATTTAATAAGTGAGGAATTCAGGGCATTTTGGCTGCATATGAAATTCCCCTAGAAAGTTGTTTCTGGCAGGCACTGAGTGTTGGCGGTTCTCACTTAAGATCTCAGCAGGATCTTAAGCAAAACACATAACTTGGTTGGAATGCATCCTTATTTACAAAGCTCATGAATAAGTAATCCTGCCCTGCTTAGGGTAGAAGCTGCAGAATTAGTTTAGTCTCTCTTTAGCAAACTCTTTTCAGACTGGAGGCTGCTGGGCACTGAAGGTGCAGTGCTGACCCTGGGACCACGATTACTGCGGGGGCTGTTGTGGTACCCGGTATCTTTTGGATGCTGAGACAATTTTCTCTGAAATCTGTATAACGAGATGGAAGTGCATGAACGAATGAATGTCACATGGTAATATTCAGCTCCTAATGAGTAAACACAAACTACATGTTGTTAGAAAACCCAGATGTTTAAAATTCATTGCATATGTGTTGCTGTAGCTCAACAAAATACAACATGCTCTAAGGTCATGTTTGTTAAGTGTTGCCTGGAGAGTGACAGTTACATCATATCGTCAAAGTGAAAGAAATGCATTTCATTTTTGGAGTTGTTTTTTTTTTTCCCAAGCTAGGAGTAACAAGCTATAAGAAATCTGACAGAGGCCATGAGCTCTGCTAACCTCTCCCTGTGGTTGGGCCACAAAGCATCAGCTGGGAATTGCACCACGGGATGGCACAGCAAGAAGAGCAGAGGTGGGATCAACTGCAAGTCCCTCTGCGGACAACGCTTGCCTTCTCCTCTCTAACGGTTAGAATAACCGTTTTTTATGTCACTCTCTATATGATCATTTAGACTTATTGAATTTCTGATGCCAGTGATGAGAGTCATAAAAGGCCCTGTTAGTTTAATTTAATCTTGGGTATCATAGCATCAGGCTGCTGGGAGACTTTTCTGATACAGCTTGATTGCTTCTTGTTGTACTTTTGTATCATTTTTTGTACTTTCATGGCTGTGCTTTTGTCCCTAAAAGAACTGATAGCTGTTTGTGGATTCTTCTAAGCAAGCTAAAGAGCCAGAATTTTTACACCTGAATAACCACAGATCAATTAAAAGATCACATAAATGAGTTCAAAGCCATGATATCTGAGGTTCAGCTGATATTCTTGGAGATGGAGCCTTTTCTCAGAGGTGTGCAGATCAAATATTCTTGTTCGTGTCACGCCAGAGGAGGACACACAATAGTTTCCACGTCCTTCTAAAGGGTATGAAGCATGACCTCAAATCACTGTTTACTTAAAAATGTAGAAGAGTGGCTCTGCTCTCCTATGGAGAAATGCATGCCATTGCAGAAAACTGACTGTGCTGAAGAGATTGTCAAGCACTGGAACAGGCTGCCAAGGGAAGTGGTGGAGTCACCGTCCCTGGAGGTATTTAAAAGATGTGTAGATGTGGTGCTTAGGGACATGGTTCAGTGATGGACTTGGCAGTGGTAGGTTAACGGTTGGACTTGATGATCTTAAGGCTTTTTTCCAACCTCAATTATTCTACAACTCTATGTGGAACTGGTTATAGATCCCCTGGAGTCTGACCATTGAAGCGGTTATTGCACAGTCTTCATGGTGAGAATTACTGGGCCAAGCCAAAGGAATAATGGTTTGTGCCTTCATGCTGTTCCCTTTGATCTATAGGTCTATACTGCAAGGATACCACCATCACAGATGCGTAGGGAAGCTAACTCTGATTAAGAACAAGTTGGAGCGATGCAGTCTTGCCATCAGCTGGGGGACCATTGCAAATCTGCAAATGAGAGGGACTGCAAAATGAGCAGCAGGAGAGGGATTTTATGGGCCAGTACACTGCAACAGCAGGAGACTGTACTTAATCCTATGGTTACTGAACTCCCAGATTTCCTATTTATCTGGATTATATGAAGAAATGAAAAACTGATGCTGTGGAGACAGCGGGATGGCTGTGTTTTTTCAGGCCCTGTATTTTGGGTGCTCGTCTTCTAATATTGTCAAGTGGATGGAAATACAGGAAGCCACAAAAAAAAGTTCAAAAAAGTTTTGTGGGTGGGACTTTCCCTCCTTTGGCTGGTTAAGTCTGCTTGTCGGTTTAGGTGAACAAAACCAGGGATAATGTTTGTTCGTCTGTTTTATTCACTGTAGTTTAGCTCTAATTATCTACACTTTACACCATATTAGTAAATCTACTCGAGAATATTATATTATGATAATTAAACCTTAGTAATAAGAGAACTTGCTCAACAGCCTTATTATTAAATGCTTGCTCAGATGTGGGGGGACACTGCCAGTTTTGGTGTGGATTAGGATGCGCGCGGATTACTGAGGTTCTGCTTTAATAATAACACTGAGTAGTCGACTAGGAATTTTAATCTTTACAGTGCTTTTCAAGCATTAAATAATTAATCCCCATAACACTCCCATGAAATAGGTAAGTAAATATTACTATCCCTGTTATACAGATGAGGAAAGTGTGGGTTAGAGACTTCAGCTGGACTGGCCAAGGCCACTGGGAGTGTAATTGTGAAAACAATGTTTAGGACTATGGAAAGAACTCAGTACTTTTGCATTTAAAAAGGAAAAGGTATCACTTCCCTGGAAGCTCGAAAACATTTCCACAAACCTGAAAAAGTCTTCTCCTATGTCCCTCTTTCTTTCAAAACTGTGTTTTCTATTTCTGTATCAAAGGATACCTATGTAAAAGGTCTACATATCTTCTAAAATAGAAATTTGCTGTAACACAGAAATAACTATACACACCCACATATACATACACTTACACTGTTATTTAACAGAAGGGTGTTCTACTTTCCTGCCAGCTGCTACATATTTATTAAATACTAAAGACATGTTTGTAAAGCAAATTTTAATATTCAATTTTGTCCTTGAATAGTTTTTACCCACAGCAATAAAACAGCTAGAACCTTTGGGAGCCCATATTCAAATTGCCTGATGGTTTTAGACCAATTTTATTAACCAGTATATTGATTCATTTAGTCAGGTGTTATGTTTTTTGTGTGTGTTTTTTTTTTTTTAACACACCACAGGTTCCTGAAATTAAGTTGGTATTGCTAGAAATAAGAAAGTGGTGTTGGATATGCAGCAGGAATATGAATGAATGTTTGCTGTTCCACCAAGGTGGTCACAAAAAGAAAGGGCACTTTTCCAAAATGACTATTGATTTTTGCACTCACAGCAGATGAATGATATATGGGGTGGTCCAAGTTTCAAATAACACCCAACCTCAGCTCTAGAGAGTTATAAAATAAGCATTAAAAATAGGATGAATTGGATTATCTGATCAGTACTCTGAACAGGTAGGAGTATCTGGCTTAAATGTACAGGACAAGATGCTTTAGACATTTATTAGACAAACATAAGAACTTCAGACATACTAACAGAGTTACGAACTAGAAAAATGCGGTTTGCAGCTGACTGGAGATTTCTGAAGGATTTAACTGTATTCAAACAATACAACCACAGTATAAGCTCCCAATTTTTCATCTATTATTACAAATATAAATGCAGTGATCACTAGTAAGGGCTACCAAACTCATGGCGCAAGGAAGCACAGGCACGTATCACTTGATTTGGATGTACTTTCTAAACCACCTTCTAGCACCTGCACCTCTCCTGTGCTATATCTATCTTCAAGTGAGCCTGCTGATCATCTTCTGTAAGTGATTATTTATACAAAATGGAACAATTCCTGTGGGAGAAATGCGGACTCATAACAGACTGCACTATGACGCTCTGGTAGGGGCCTCTCCTAAGGCATGCTAGAATGGTCAATGTACCTGTTCTACATCAGGAAATTTGACTTACATCCTTGGTCAGTGCTCCAATGAATGGTAGCACAGCGACAATTTTGGTTGGGAAAAGCCCCGTTGCAAAACTGGCTTTTTAGGAAAATCCTTCCCCTCAAAACTCTTTCATTAAAACCACCTGAAATGGAAACATTTTATAACACACATATTTTCATTTTGATGTGATACTGCTTTTTTTTATCAATCAGGTATTTCAGTTTTGGTGTTGACCCAAACTAAATTGCTTTTGATTTTCTGGATATATTTTACTGGGAAAAAAATTCTGTCCTAACACTTCCTGCCAAATAAATAATCAGAACCATTCACAGCTGAATGACTGTGCAAAACTAACTTTTGCTGTATTTATAGAGAATTTATTTTTCTACTTATTTCAGGAAAAAAGGCTTATTTCCTTTGTCCATTATGCTATAGGAGGAAAAATGAAGATGATGCATAGAAAGCTGTGGTTATAAATATATTAACAGTTGTGGTGGAACCGCAGTTCACTGAACTTCCTATGCTTGACAACTGGGACTTGCAAAATGGTCCTAATACCAGCCTGGATTTTTAACCTCATGATCTCTGTGGACTACTTTAAGTGAAGAACAAAGCAGAAGAAAGGTGAGAATGCAAGGAATGATCAATTCAGATTTCTACACAATGCAGGAACTTCTTTGTTGCTAGGAGGTCTGCGATGGTGACATAAATGCTTGAACTGCATGGGTACTGTTTTCAAATGGCCTCTAGATGGGTCCAGCTCTGCACTTGCAATGTATAGGGACATGTCTGTGTTCAAAAAGTTCTTATTTATAGACACAAATTGGAAATAAGCTGTAACTGGAAACACATGCAAGCAATCGATTAAGTTACCCAGATTTGCACACAGAAGACTGGTAAGTTAAGCATAGCTTAGTGCCTGGGTGCTGGAGGCAGGAATTCTGCGGGCATCGCACTGGAGGAGCTGCTCAAAGCTCAAAGGCTAGGAGGATACCTTCGGGTATAAACTCCCTTTCTGTTTCCAATTTGTGTACTTCAATAGTGTGAGACTGGCCTTATAATTTTAGCAAATATACTACATTGCTCAAAGTCAACAACAGATAGACTGAATGCATCTGAACACTTCTGCATTTTCTGTGATGACAGCAATCAATAAAAAAATAGGAAAAATAAGCTTTTCTTTTCCTTTACTTTCCAGGTATCGTTTCTGAGCCATGACTGTATTACAGATTTGATGTATCTGAACAATCTGTGCAGTTGGATCTGATTTATATAGAAAATAGCTTGAAATCAAGTGCAAAGTGCTATGTGTAAATTCAGGATAACTACTGGGTTTAAAAAATGAGTATTGCCTTACAGCATGTTCCAAAAAGTCTTCAATTTTACATTAGTTATTTCTTCAAGAGGCTGCGTATAAATACCTTTGAGATCAGCACCTAACTTCCACCTTCATGTTACTAATATTCTTGCAAGCCAAGTGCCATAAAAAAAGGTGGGAAAATATTGCTTTGATTCTCAAAATTCTAAGGTTTTCTATCTGAAAAGTCATATTCAGAGGATAGACTTTTGTCATGAGGAAAAGCAGATATATAGCAGACCTGTGGCTGTGTTTCTTGCCCTAGCAGCAGCGTAACATGAAGAACCAGTTATCTGGGATATTAAAGGACATTTGTAGAATGCATAGCTGCTTTGACATCTAAGATCATCAGTTATGAAAGAAAAGCCGAATACTGTAGAAACCATTCAGTGAGCTAGCATGTAAGAAAAAGTTGGAAAAGACTCTATTAACAGTTGTGAGAAATGAAAGCGTATTAGAAAGATAATATACATGCAGAGTTTACAAACCGTGTCTTTAGGGTGGCCCAATAAGTAGAAATATGGGGACCCATGCTTGTCACTTTTCATGCACATGGAGAGACTGGAAGGTACCATTCCTAAAGGAAGGGGAGGAACAGCCTAGGACCAATCATTAGAATTAACAGAACCAGTGACATACAGATATTTTACTATTGTTAGAGCAGAGAATTCTTAGTAAGTTTAGAACAACTGAGTAAAAAGCTTACATGTAAACAGGGAAGAAGTATTTCTGTAAAGCTAAGACAAATAAGCATGCTGTAAGTCTAAATATTAGTGGATGACTGAAACTACTGGGCATATATATTCAGGACATCGATTCACCTGGACTATGGATGTGGAGTACATCTTGAGGTGCTTTCTGAAGGAGTCATAACAAATCAAAAGCAAAAGGTTTAATGCATTTCAGAACTGTTCTGATTTATTTGTATGAAAAATCCTTGTATTGGTATCAACTCTGACATTTTTTGATTTTGTTGGTAGGGTAGTGCTGAAACATGAGCGGAGAGTTTCTTCCAGGCTCTTCAAAAATGACTTACTGCTAAATAACTTGCAGCTTTTATCTGCTAACCAGCAATGATTTTGTGCATACTGAAACTTTATTTTTTGCGTAAAGAACTCTTCCTCCCTTAAATATCGAAAACTGAATCTAAAGTTCTCTAACATCACCTGAATGTCATGAACCCATGGGGTGAGTTTTATACGTAATTTAGCATCATGTGAAGCAACAGAGAGATTCCAGAAATGCAAAATGCAACCCCAGGACATGTCTTTTAATGAAGACAAACAAGGTGGGGAAGGGAAGGAAAGAACTATCATTGTGTAAAGCCATAAAGCACCAACCAGCCCTGTGACACAGCTTCCTTATTTACCAGACCTCACTGATTCTGGTTCTCGTGGCTCTGTGTGACCTAGCACGCTCAGGGCCAGATCTAGGTTTCCAAGACAGGGCAATGGAAAAGTTTTCCAAAATCTCAGTATGAATGGGCTGTAGTATCTAAAACTTACAACTTTCTCCAGCAGCTCTTAAGCAACTTAAAACTAAGTGAAAGCACTGGAACAAGCTGCCCAGGGAGGTGGTGGAATCACCATCCCTGGACGTATTTAAAGAATGTGTAGGTGCGGTGCTTAGGGACATGGTTTAGCGGTGGAGTTGGCAGCGCTGGGTTAATGGCTGCACTTGATGACCTCAGGGATCTCTTCCAACCTGAATGATTCTATGATTCTATGAAAAATTACCAAATTTGATAGAAAGGATGATTTTGAAGTCCTGCTGTGAAAGCAGGAAGGGAAACGCATTAGCTTTCTTCTAGATGTTCCTCACAGGTGAAATCCAATGTTTCTGCTCCCTCTGCAGTGCCAGATGAAAAGCACCTGGGCCAGGAGGCTGAGCCTTGCTGGTGGGATGGAGTCCACCTACAAGTGTTAACTGTGCCTCAGCCTCCTCCACCTTTACGCCCTGTTTGCAATTATTTGGTTATAAGACTCATTGCTCTCAGATCCTTCTAGGAACTTACATATTTTAATGTAGCTTTGAGTAATGGAAGCTCCAGTTGGGAAAGGCTAAGAGCAGTAAGCCAGAAGCAAGCTGACAGGACTACTGGGACTGCAAATGAAACACCCCAGGCTTTCCTAGGGACCTTCTTCCACAAATAATTACAGAAAACTGTGGTTGTTCTCAGAGAAAACCGTAGCTTCCTGGGGCTGATCCATCATTAGAATTTACTAGCCTCTTGCAGAACTCATTGCTAGATGGAGAGGCTGTGATTTGTTAGGTTTACTTCATCTATTTTGCGATTTTGTGAACAGTTTTCCCATGTTTTGCCTATAGGGATGCTGCTTCATCCCAATGTTTGGCTGTGCAATGTACATGTCCTTCTCATGGCGTTTATACAGCTATGGCTAAGGCCTGAAATATATGAGCATCTGTAATGAGGCTCCCACAGTGTGAGCAGACAGATTTTTAGAAGTGCTGCCCACCCAGTAGCTCCTGCTGAAGTCAATAACCTTTTAGGTAGATGCAGACACAGGGAATTAGGCAGCCACTGCAAGAAAAATCTTGGTCTGTCATTTTATTCAAATGGTATTTAATGCTGGTCTGAGGAGTGCTCAGTGCTACAGCGATAACGTGAGTTTTGTGTCCTGTGGCACGTATGGAACCTCACACTCCCCCCAGCCAGGCTCCCCAGGCATTAAGTGCATTTCAGGAGCAGGATTCCCAGCAGTACTTCTAGTCTTTCTTGCACAGTAATATGATTTCTTACTCTGACTTGGTTCTTTGGAGAACGTGGCTGGCAGACTGTTTCCTATGAAACATGACCCTGATGTTCTTCGGGTTTGGATGAGCTGTGATAGTTCACCTTCCATGGAAGCACAGTTCCTCCGGCTAGTCTTATCCTCAGCAAACATGTTCTGAGATGCTGAGTGATAAAACATCTGTTTTCTAAGCTTCTTTTGCTGCACCCTGCCGGGAAATCAGCTATTGTTTTGGAGCATTAATCATATCCATGCGCCTTCCCACAAATTGTGATGCTACCATGCATGCTACAAGGGGATTTCTCCCTATGAAGTGCTCTGGGATCTTTGGCATTTGTTTTCAAGCAAAATCAGCAGCTGGAGATGAGGTAAATGATGCATTTGCAACACACTTCATTTTTCCCCTCGGTTTGAATAGTGCTTCAGCCCAGTCAGAATTTTCTTAGATGTGCTCGCAGGGACAGATTTCCAGCCAGCATAAACTGACATAACTCATTCAGGAGATTTACATCCTCCTAAGGAGCTTATTCTTTGCTTCTTCACTGAGTGCTTTCTTCTTTTCGAAACACATTCTTTTCTTTTGCAGATCACTTTCGTACCATTAATGATTTTTCCTTAACATTGCTTTTACTGGTGTCAATCACATCATCATTCAGACACTGATATTTCTTGCACTTAAATGTACACCACCATATTTTGTACTAACAGAAACATGACTCTGGAATTTAAAAAGCATTGAGTATATTGCACAAGGGAAATAAAAAGGTTGAAGGCTGAAAGATGTTATGTGGTGGTTTTTGGCTGGTTGGTTTAGGTTGTTCTAGGTAAGCTTCCTTCTTTTTAACACTGTCAGTCTAAATGCCACTGCTGTTGGAAAGGTCTTTAAACACAGTGTTACTACAACTCACTCGGGAAGTCCCTGACCATTTTGCTTGTCAGAGAATGAGACAGAATATCCAGGAGAGGACCCTGGTACACTTGCTTGTTTTTATATTTCTCCCTAGGCTTCTGCTGCACATCACCGCTGCAATCCGGATACCAGCTCGGTCCTTCAGCCTTGCATTTTTATACTCAACTAAGTCTTATTTCCCACCAACTAAGTCTTATTTCCCACTCATGGTCTCCAGAGATGGACCCTAGTGAGAATAACAAATATTTCTGAAATTTAATTAAAAAAAAAAAAAAAAAAAAAAAAAAGAAGGCTGATTATTTCCGTTAAAAAGCTCCAATTACTCTTGTTACATCTCAACCGTGCAATTCTGGTGGGAAGAAGAGGGAACTAGTAAATATCGACTAGTTTATCTGCTGTCGTCAGGATCTCTTTGTCCTCAAGCTTACTGTCACAATCTTCTCTGTGTTCAGTTTTCCATTATTTGCAATGGATGTTCTTTCTGGGGTCTCTGTTGTCAATACTGTGACAGACGTTCTTTGCGGCACGATGACTCACCCTTGAGATCTGGCCTTCTTAAGACTTGCCCTCTGGTTTTAATCGTTTCTGTTAATTTCTGTTTTTAACTTCCTAAGCAGGCTGCTGTTGATTCTTTTGTGCACCTTATGTTTCTTCTTAGAGTATTTCTCATTGCTTTGGGAAATGACCTATGAAGGACTTTAATATCTCAGCTAATTTCAACAGGCATCTTTTTATTTTGCTTCCATTCTGCCCGCAGACCGGATTCAGCACTAACATTTCTCTGCCTGCATAATGCACGTATTAAGAATTGCAGAAATGTGGATGTTATCCTTTGCTGTGATGCTTTCTATAGGTTGTGTGTACATTACAAAGTAACTCCTGAACACTTTTTCTCTTTTTCAGTGCAGTAGGATAACACAGCTTTCAAGCACAGCTACTTAGTTCTCCTCCTGTACAGAGCGGTAAACTGGCGATGCAGCTAGAAAAATGATCTGATTAACCAGCACTTCTTTGTAGCAACTTCTATTTTGCAGTAATCTGCATTTTTACAGAACTAATGTTAGCATTTCAAATGCCTCTCCAAATGGTGAGCATGGCTTTAAAGTGTCCTGTGAAGTTGTCTTGTTTCTTTCTGTTAGCACTATAGACTATGTCTGGGGTTTTAGCCGTTTATTTGTATTTTCTACCCATGTTCTTCTGGGGAAGGGGAGGCTTGTGCACATTTACACCTTTGAGGAGATTTCCCCCCACCCCAAAACAATGCTATTTACACTGAACATTTTTTTACAGCTATTTACATTTTCTTATGATTCCGGAATAGGGTACAGATTTATAAGATTATATAAATATAGAAATCCATTCTGTATCTCCTGTAAACCTAGGTTTAAGTGCCACCCAGAACTAGGACCTTAAGAAAGTCAGATTTGGGATGGGTCTGAAATGCAATTGATTCTTTGCTCATAGCAGCCCCCCATGACTCTTCTCAGATTAAACTGTTTTCTGAGGAACCAGAGAACTGCTGGTATACAATTCTGCTATTTGAGAGGGATTACTACCACTATACCAGTCCTGGTTGTTGTTTGTTCTTTCATTAAAATTGATTCATTTCTTTCTACAAAATAATTTTGGAGGTGATCTGAATCTCTGTTGGAGGTGTCTCTGAAAGGATGATACATTGGTTAAAATTGATACTAAATGTCTTAGTACCGATTTATCATAATCCCTGAAAGCCATCTGGGCTTTGTTCCTACTCACCAAAAGTACAACTCACTAACTTTATCACCAGATGAGTGGACTATGGCCCATCCTTTCTGCCCTTATTCAGAAGCTCTTGAAAGCTGGAAAAAAAAGCGGCATACACTATCCCGAATATTGCCTCAGCCACAGAACTGGCTCTAGTTTAGAGAAGAAAATGGTGCAATTACCATGCATATTGACAGTCGGCAGAGTTCTGACTTTCAGTAGAGCTGAACTTTAATGTCTCCAAGAGAGGTAATGAATTTATGTTGCTAACAAAGATTGACCTGAACCTACAGTTAAGACTAAGCCTTACTTTGAATTTTCATAAGCTACAGCAATTTCTGATTCCAACGGGAAATGTTGCTGGAACTTCAAAAGTATCATTACGAAAGTTTAATAGAGTTTTGGACCTCCTAGCACAAAGAAGTCAAGACATTTTCATTAAAAAAGAACCCCTTTCCTGTGAGATTTCAGGCCCAGCTGTGCACATCATAGAACTTATGTAAATATATGACATTGTCACATCATACTTTAGCGTAAGCCCTGGTTTCAATTTTCAAAAAGAGCTTTTTGTCTTTGAAATTACCTTTGGATAATTTATTTTTACTTCTTGTCATTTCAGTAGTGAAATAAGGTTTCTGTATTGTCTAAATGACTCACACTTTTTGAAATACTCAAAAAAGTCCCAGAAGTCCTTCTGAAACAAAACATGAGAAGAATGGATCCTGCTTTCTCACGACAATGAGCAAAGACTCCTTTTTTATTCAGAGTTGGCTTCTACTTGATCATCCGTGTGTATTGTCAGAGATAATATAAAGGGTGAGGTTGTCAAAGAAAGAAGTACATTGTTGTTAATGCTTTGAGTTTAAACCTGAGCCATTGCATTGCATGGCAACAAGATCATCTGCCGTGATTGAAAATGTGCAGAGAAGTACCAATAGAGGAAGAAAAGGACAGTTTATGGACAAATCAGCAACTCCCAGCACACTCAGAGATGTCCCCTAAAGGGTTCAAAGTGCTTCCTCCAATGCACATCTTATAAGCCATTGCCTGTGTTGGGAGGGCAGCAGATGACAGTGATGTACACACATATATCATCTCAAGCCAAGGAAACAAACGTGAGTGAGTCCACCTCTACTCAGGTAAGCACTTAAGCCCATACTTGACATGCCCCAGGACATTACAATATAGAAATATCTGCAATTGCTACTTAACTCAAAAGCAATATAATTAATTTATATAGGCGCATGCACATAGAAAAACGTAAAGATGAAAACCCACCATATTCTGGGACCTGGCCTGTTCCACGTTTCAACAACAGTCGCACTCTCCTGCCACCAGACTTGATTAGCTCTATTGCTCTGGCATGTGTCATGTCCCTTGTGCTTTCTCCATTGATTTCAATTATTTGATCTCCTACCTGTCAGGTAAGAAGAATATTGAGTCAGACAGAATTGCAGTAAAATGAGCGTTTCAGAAAGAGACATATTCAATGGATCACAGGTTACTTGAATGACAGACAGACACATCAAGGTAAATTTGTTCCTGTCTGTCTGAGGGATATTACTGGCAGATTAAATAACCTCCAAAGTGGATTCTGAATGTGGTGTATCAAATGTTGCTTGTCTTCTGCTGAAATCGGTGTAATGCATTTGTAACTTGCCTCACATCTTCTACACGTAAGAGGTTTATTTTTTAATTGCTTGATATGTTGGAATCACTGGAAACATTGTGCTACACCTTAACTTGCAGTGTTGTGTGGGCGCCAGAAGACCTTTGCTGCTTTTAACTTGCGATTTTCATAGAGAAAAGAGAGGTTCGAAGCACAAATACAAAGACCCATCATTTGCATATCCAAACCTTGGTAGTAAAGTTTCACACCAAATTAAAAGTTGTTATGAAGCAAGATATTAAACAAAGAAAGGTTAGTGCTATGCACGGGCCATGCGTGTTTGCTGGAGTTCTTACAAGAGCATGCTTTGAACTATTTATCCACAGAAGGTTTTTGCTCGGAGCAAGCACAGCCCCTGGCTGCGTCGTCTAGTTGGAGCAGCCGACTTCAGGGCTCTGGTTACAGATTCCTGCCACTCGCCTCCTGGCCGGCTTTCCAGTCAGTTAGCTTCATTATGATTTTTCTGCCTCTATTTCTACAGCGGTAAAATGAGGCACTGATATCTGTGTCTCCCATCCACCCCAACCTCCCTCCCAGCTTTACCTCCCACCAGGATGCTTTGGTTTTGCTTTTCTCGCCATGGGGAGAGCTGGCTTTTGATGCTGCAAACCTCCTCCGTGACCAGGGGAGTGGCGGCTTTCCGCTGTGCCTGGTCGGCGTGGCACTCAGCACATGTAGGAAGCAGCGGCTGTACAGCTTGGCTGGTGCTGCAGTACCCCAGCCGCTCACTTATTTTGAGAGAGGGATAAATGAGCAACAGGGTGAGGCAATGTGTGAGCCTCGTATCAGCAGCACCTGGAGCTCATGTCTTGCAGCTGCGTCGCAGCAGCCTCCCCGCCCCGTCGGAGGGGTGACCCAGGGGGAGCCCAGCAGGAGGGCTGATCTCCCGGTGCTGGTAGAAGTGTGGGGCCAGGTGATGGGCAGCCAGGAGGGGTGCACGAGGGTCTCGGTGCAGTGGCTCCAGCAAACTCATTTATCGGTGCCAGAGGGGCACATCTGCACAGGAGGATCACGCCTGCCTCCGTCTGCATTGACGGCTTCTGCACCGTGTGTATCCACTGCGCTAAAATAACAATGCCTATACATCCTAGAGAGGGTTTTAAGGGGACTGTACAGATTTCAAGATGATGGGCAATTCCTTTTCCTCTTACAAGCCTGTCTTGACAAAACCAGCTCTTAGCTGGCCTTGGACATTGAAATGTTTCCTGTTTTGTATGTTTTCTTTGCTACTATTGTATTTCTGTCAACTAAAAGCGTAATCCTTCAGAGGCTTTCCTTCCTTCCTGAGTTTGAAATATAGTATTTACCAAATAAGTGTGCATAATATGAAATGTCAACAAGACTCCTAGCATCAAAGAAAACTGGAACGGATGTCAAGAAGTTATCTAGTCCCTACTTTTGTTCAGAGACAGAATGCTACTAAAAGTGCTATGGCACTGCTTGTCAATAAGAATTCATACTCTGGCAACAGGAGCTGCCGTGTATTTTAAGAACTCTCCCAGGATCCTGTACGCAATCTATGCCAGTACTTAACTAAAAAGCCATTGATCTGAATAAAACCTCCCAGTCTTGCTATCGCACTTTGTAAATGTGGCAGACTGAGCAGTGGGGGGAAAAGAACAGGATTATTTTGTGCAAAAAGGCCTTATTTTTGAAGCAAATTTCTCCCTTAGTGGATTTTCTCTGTTAGGAAGAATGCATTCGGTCGTACCATGCAGTACGCATTTTTAGACATTTCTGATGACCTGTAGGCCACAGTGACACACAGTGCAGGTGCCCTCTGGGCTGTGGAGAGATGCCCCCAGGTTTGGCCATGCAAGGCTGTTTGCATCACTCTGACTTTTGGAGCAGTTGGTAGGATGTAGTGGCTGCACACACTCAGAACAAAAATGGAAAAATCTCTCTTACCACTTCCGTAACACAGACAGAAGATGGATTTGTAGCATCCCCACAAGGATACTAGTCAGTCAAACAGACAAAATGCAACCAGTCTGGGAAAACCTGTTTCTAAATGTCATGAAACAATTAAACCCTGGTAGAAATCCTATAAAAGCAAACTCAGAGTTTCCAAAGGCTTAAAGACGGTTCTTTCTTGCGTTATGTTGCCTGGATAGAACATGTTTTGCAGAAGGTATTTAAAATGATCTTGTTAGCATGTTTTGAGAGAAGTGCCAGATTAGATCAAATGAAGGAGGTGTTTTTAACACTCCTTGATAAATAGCCTTTAAAATGAGTACTGATGAAAGCTGTGCAGAGCACGTAAGGTCCTTCAAATAAAATCCTTTGCACTCCAGAGCAGAAAGACAGGAAGAGATTTTAATACAGTTTAATATGTAAAAAGGTTAAGTTAATGTCACATTTTTCCCTTGCTGTTTGCCTTTCTTCTGTTCTCATTGGTCAACATGCAGGAACTATCTTGTATTAACGTAACCTTTTCTGTATTTCAGTGGATTAAATTTTTTTTTCCTCTAAAGGCATCACGTAGCTGATTTGATAGTTCCTTTTATTATACAATCTTATGGGCAAATAAACTGGAAAAGCTTAGAAAAGGCCAGCATCTTAGTTATGTGGCCAAAGGAAGGGAAAGAAACAAGTCTGCAAAAATTAGATACTCTGAAATTTACATCAGAGAGTGTGAGACCAGAGGTAAAACGAATAGTTGCAGGAGCAGTGGGTTAATTGTGTTCCATGCATGTGTGTCTTGTGGTTGACTGATGTATAACTGAATTATACTGCCTTTGCAGCCCAAGCCCAGCTCTGATTAGGTAAGAAAAACAACAAGGAAGAGAAATATTGCTAACACTTATCCTGAGAAAAGCTTCATTAGGCTTTACACTCATATCTTGGGAATTCATACAAAAGAGAAAACCTTGTCTGAGGAGTGGTTTCCCATGTGCCTAATAAGGTACAAATTCCTATTCTTGTCTGCAGTTAAACATATATAACCTCCTCTTCCTTCCCCTCGCCAGTGTAGATTCTCTTATGTCTGATATGGGAGGAAACCACGCTGTACGCACTGTCTCTGTCCAGGAATTCAAATGTGCTTGCTCTCTCATGTTTGCTATTGTGAAACAGATTTTTAGGTATTGTGAGGCTATTTCTGTCTCTTAAATCCAGTGATTGTATAAGAGGAGCTTAAATATACCCACATATTGAAGATGCACCAAGGTGAGGCCGAAGGTCATGGTAAGCACAGAAACAGGTCTGAAAAGAACCCAGTGCCTGTTATATGGGATCCTCATTACCCACTTTTCAGGATCAAAAGTTGATTCCTGCAGTTTTATACCACACATGACATTTCTTTATACTTCTCTTCTGGATCCTTCCAAGTCTGTCTACAGTCTCTAAACTGGAGATATTACTAAAAGGTGGGGGTTAGGCAGAACAGATCAAAATGATAATATTCTTCCCATGTGGGAGAAACACTTATTAATAATGTTTCCAGAATGAGACCTTTGACTTTTTAAACACATGGATAGCTTGGATTCCAAGATTATCCCCAACAATATTGTCTAGACTGTTATCCCCCATTTTACATCGTGCACCTGATTTCTCTGCCCTAAACTGAGCACAGTGCACCTCAGTGAATTTTATCAGATTGACTGCCTTAGTATGAAACTTTCATTTTGAAATCTAAGTCAGTTCCTCAAAGTCCTTTTAAACCCTCTAAGAATAGAGACAACTTGGCAGCAGCAAATTTTATTTTATTATTTATCAATAGGTCTCCAATTATTAATGAAATCATTGAATTGTGCTGTTTTCATCCTAGACCTCTCAAAACCACACTTGTAATTACTGTTCAGGAGCAAATCATTCAGAGCAGCCTTTGAGAGGGGTTATTTTCAGTAACCACATTACAGTGATTCCACGTAGAGTCTATTCCCCCTTTTTCTGCAAATTTCATACAAGGTGGTGTATGAGAGGTGAAAAGAAGATGCCTCATACATCCTCCTTCCCCTTTTCCCACAAAAATATAAAAATGAAAGTCAGAAATAAGAAATGAAAATTAGATGGGTATGACAAGATTTGCTTTCCTAAATTTACATTTTGGTGGACTTTCTCAATTTATTGATAACTTGTCACAGATTATTTCCGGGAGTGAAAGTTTAAGGAACTTTTCTCTATTATTTGATTTTAAAAAGAGGGAATATGTTTTCCTTTCTCTAGTCTGCTACTAACATTCTTGTCCTTGAATTCTTGGACATAATTAGTAATAGTCTAGAAATTACTTTCTCGTAGTCATTGAGCATACATGAACATCAGCACATTCAGCAGACTTGAATCTAAGTATGCTTTAAGCATTTTTTTCCTTGTTCTGATTTATACTAATTTGTCTTCGTTGAAGTTGATCTAAGTTTATGGTCCTTCTGAACATGTCAGTGAAGACTGTTACAAAGAAAGCATTGACTGTTTCAGCCTTCTCCACATTCTCAGCAAGCAATGAACCTCTTTTTTCCTGTTCTTCATATTTCTTTTAATATATTTATGTTACCTTTTCTTGTTACCTTTTATACTTTCCTTGCAGACTGCCTGGATATCATCCTTACACATTTAATCTTCCCTCTGCATCTAGGACACCAGGCACCTAACAGGTGTTGCAGCATCAAGCTTTGAGTCCCCATATCTTTTATTGGGTATGACCCTGTGGCATTATCTGCTTTCATGGACAGTGACACATTTGAATACCAGACCATTATTTTTAAGAGGCATTTCGGCAAAGCTGCCTTCTATGGAGATCTACAGCTTTTCAGGTGAAACGCCAGAATATTTTAACAGATAAACTCCAATGTAGCAACACTGTTGTTTTGCATGGGATTTAGGTCCTCTGCCATGTTACATTTTATGGATTTCATTTTTGTCAAGAAATTGACAGAAAAAACAGTTCCCCAGATCTGGAGAGTCAGCCATCCCTAAAATAATACCTTCAGCTCCCATGCCATTCAGGTACAGCTTTTGCGTGACAGCCTGAGAGGATGCATGCATCCTAATCACCAAGTTTTTAATCCACAAACAGCAGGGAAAACGTTAGAGAGCACAGCCCTTGAAATCCAGTATTTTAATCTCACAAAGCCACAGACTGCCTTTGGCTTTTTGGAATCAACTTTAATTTCAAGGTGTCGTTCCGCAGGATCCGTGCACGGAGCTGCAATGAATGCAGCCCTTTGCAAGGCTGGCAGCTGTTTGGTGGCCAGGCATGCGGAACAAATGGATGGACCCCTTCCCGCTCCCAACAGGCAGGCCCTGCATCGCGGGACACCCCCCACACTGGCATCAGCTCTGATCTGTAACCTTCCTGGCAGTCTTCAGCAAAGACTACAAAGCCGGAGTGATAGACCTCCTCACCCTCCAGACGTTCCCACCGGCTTAAGGTTGAAGCGTGTTGGCAAGCCAGCCTGGGAAGCTTGCACGGCTGCTGCCTGAGCTGTATTTGTTCTGAAGAAATGTGCTCTTCGCAGCTATGAATCCGGCAATTTTACACACATTGATTTTGCATTGTGTTTCTTTCTTCCTGCAGAACGCGGCCCTGGCTGAATTTCCATGCTGTTTGGGACAAACGCCTACCCACACCCACTGCTTCTCCTCCTGACCTAGTGGCATTTGGTAAACAGAATGCTCCTCTATTTCATCCTTACCATGTGCAAGCACAAAGTAAACACTGAATGCTCCCCGCTTCAGTGTTTTTAAATTTGAATATTAATGATTTAAGCGTAATTATAAAAAGTAGTTTGTGTGTATGGGAAATGTCTCTTAAAAAGATCTGCTTCAGTTCAAGTTAATTCAGACGCTCCATTCATGCGTAAGAACAACTGAGCTATAAAATTGGGCAGCATGTTTTCTGGCAATAATGAGAAGATAATATTCCTAAGGAATGTTTAAGTGACATCACTATTGATAGGTTAATTAGAAAGAAAATTGTAAAGCTTCTCTGAAACATTAGAATAAAGTGCCTGTAATACATGTGAGTTTATCTGCGGAGCCTTTGTTCTGGCCATATTTTATAGTAATTATTACCCGTCTCGTTAAAAAAAGCCAACCACACATACAAACAGAATTTCAGAAACAGGCTAAATCAGAAGGAAATACATATAGCTTTAATGTACTAAAGAGGTTTTTCCTTTCTCAAACGTACTTTTAAACTACTGATGATAGTCCTGTGTACGTTTGCCTCCGACAGCACGTGAGGAACGGTGTCTAAGCAGGTGCCTAGTTCCCGGTTACACGAAATGAAAGTAATTGTGTATGCACATTTTCATTCTATGTTAAATGAGGAAATGTAATAATAAAAGCAGCCTCAAATGATTTGTGCAGAGGGCATTGCTGTCTGTCATTTTATAAATGCATTTTATAATTAAACCTCAGGAAAGAGAGTAATTACACTTAATTCCTTTTATATGGGCATCCTATTTTTATAACTGAAACATTTTTTGCATATTATTTGTTGCTGTTGTTATTGCTAATGAGTCCAAAAGGCTGAGAGATTGTCTGTACTTGGAGACTGAATAGCAACTCCAGAATATCTATTTTGGTGAATTTCCTAGTACTGTCAAGTCCTAATATCTTTGCCCGGAGTCAGGCACAGGCTGGATATCTGCTGTGCAAATTTCCTCACAGCAGAGAATCTGTACTGTCTGGGAATCCCAGGTGTAACGTGTATCCTGAGCAAAGCTAGGGCGTATTTCTAGTCTAAACCAGCTGTTTAAGCAGCTGTGGCTTCTTACCCCTGGCCACGCTGGACCCTTTGCTCCCGCGGAGAGCCGCTCTCGGCCCCTGCCCGAGAGGGGAGGGCGGGCTGCAGGGAAGAGGGGGTCCACAGGACATGGGCTGAGCTGGTGCAGAGCAAAAAATGCCTTTCACACCGCTCCTCAGCAAGCGCTCTACCTTTTTTTTATTTTTTTTCCACCTTTTCCTGAGAGAGGGAGAAACATTACAAGTGCTATTACAGAAAGAGAGCTTGGAAAGTAGAAAATGTGTATGACCGAGTGTCTGCAGAGAATGGGGGGTGCAGGAGAGAGGAACGGAGTTTGCAGCGGTGGGTGGCTAACAAGACAGCAAAGCAGACTTCTCGTCTGGTACTACAGTAGACTTGATGCCTTCTGCAGCACTGCTGCAAAATACTTTATGTATATGTGAATTAAAGGTGTCAAAGATAACGGGAAAATTCATTATCCTACTGCAGTTAATTGATACACCATTACTTTTTTAAAATAGAGATATGATGACTCAGTGTAGCATAATGTAATATTAATAGCATCTACTTCACCCCTACAATCATGGATGAGAACCAGTAAAGACTGCTGAAAAGGAAGAAGAAAATTTTCTGGTATATTCTTGGTGGTCTCAGGCAGTTCCCATTAGGCAAAAACAAAGCAAATTCAAGATTTGACAAGCTGATTTTATAGACCCTACATAGAAGCCTGGGCATGGAGACTGCTTCATTCAAAGATGCATCCAAACAGCAAAACAGAAAAGAACATGAACTCTGACAAGTTAAATGTAAAACGACAAAAAGATTTTGAGGAGGAGAAATGCTAAAATGTAAGACCTAAGAATACACTTTCAAAGGTACCAGAGGTGTGGAACCTGCCAGAGAACCAAGTTCTCAAAAGATAGTTTGGGAGCAAGGTAGAAAAGACCATAGAAAATAGATTAATTCTTTGCATCAATGCTCACTAAAGAGGAGAGCAGCAAAACTCCTGCAGAGGGTCTGCTCACCACTGGGTGCGTCTGAGGAGATGACTCCAACGGCAGGGTCAGTGGCAAAGATTTTATAACAAACTGATGAAATGGATAGTGAGTAACCATCAGAAGTAGACAGCTTTCATCTTCAGCTCTAAAGGAATTCAAATATGAAGCTGCTGAACCAGTAGCTACAGGATGTAATCTACTGCCTCCATCAGTAAATTGCTGAATAGCAGCGGAATGGGAAGTGGCAAGTGTGACACCGGTCTTTAAGAATGGGCCTGGAAAGTAACCAAGCGAGCCTCATGTACAGCTGAGCAGATGGAAGGAAGCAATAAGGATGGTGAGTGGTAGCTGGCACACGGATAATGATGATATAGTGGGGAAGGGTCAGCGTGGCTATTGTAAAGGGAAGCCATTCCTCACAAATCTACTGCAGGTCACTGGAGCTCCCGATGACTATATAGATAAATGCGATCTGGTTAGCATAGTGACGTTTTCAGAGAGCTTTTAACAGGAAAGGCTTTAGTAAAGGCTCTGCTGTGGGATGAGAAAGAACAGGGTCTTCTAGGTAAGAGATTAAAACCCAGGAAAAAAATGCTTTAAATAAGTGCTCAATTTTCACAATCGAAAGACCTTACCGTAGTGACTATTCTGTTCAGCATATTTGTAAACGGCATGGTGAAGAGGTTGAAGATTGGGGTGATAAGATTTGCAGGCAGCACGATAGATTGTCAAAACTAAACTTAAAGTTAAAAGCTGTAAAAAAGATAGCACAATACCGTGTGTTAAAGCAGCAGGTGAAATTCGGTGATGCTAAGTGCTAAGCGCTAGGTACGGTACAAGTGCCAAATTAAATGCACAATGACTCTAAATTAACCATCACCTTGAAGAGAAAGATCTCATAGCCCTTGTGGTTAGTTTGCTGACAATGTCTGCCCAGTCCAAAAAGCAAACAGAATGTGAACTGAGAAACCATCATTATGGCATTTAAGAGCACCAATATCTTGAAAACTGCAGATTGTTCTGGTGCTTCCACCTCCAAATGAACGCGGTAGATTGAGAAACGGTTCAGAGGAGGTCAGTGAGGCTGAGTGGGGTAAAGAAAAGCTCCCTTATGAGGCCAGATGAAATAGACTGGTAAGCTTCAGTGGGAACAAGGTGGATATGATATAGGTCAATAGAATAAGGAACAATATGGAGAACAAGGAAGAAATCATAAGATTATTATGTTGTAGCTACAAACAAAAAATGGAGCTTTTTTCAAACAATACAAACATTTAGCTTTGGCATCCATTGACATAATATATCAGGGATATCAAAAGCATGAGCAAATTCAAATAAATGGTTAAAAACCAGTCCTAGATACTAACTATGAAAATTCTAGCATTAAAATACCACAACAAATCTGTAAACTACTAATTGCCAGGGGCTTGGATGTTGTTATACACAGTGAAGAATCATTTCATACTTGTCCTATACTCCTTTCCTAAGCATCCTTTATTTGTCCTTGTAGGAGTGAGGATACTGAGCTGAGTGGGCCATAGGAAAGGGTCTAATATCTGTCTTCTTTTACCTTCACAGGTTATCTCTCCCAATTTCTACTTGTTGCGGTTTGGGAAAACACAGAAGAGAGGCTGCCTCTGTCATTCCTATTGCAGGACAAAGTGATTCAGTTATCCAAGCAGGATCATTTGGTGTGTTCATTTTTTTTCTAACACTCTTGATTCTTAATTTTTAAAGTTAGGGCTAATTAATTTTTTAGACCTGAAAATCTCTATAGATCTTCCATAAAATACAGATTTAAATACAGTGCCTGCCTGCCAACTAAGTATTTTAGTCTTAAAATTTCATACTAAGCCATTTTTAGCAAGTTTATTAACTCATTCTTTTTCACAGCTGGCTTGAAGAATTTTGCTATTAGGCATAGAGTTACAAGGATGCTTTGAATGTGTCAAATTGAGTACATTTTTGCAAGAATGATGCTAATTACATGTGTGAGGGGAATATTTTTTCTCCTTACCTTTCTGCAAACAAATTCTAAAAAACACACTGAGCTTTTTGGAGAAATGCTGAATAATAGTTCACCTACAGTTAATTCACTCTTGATTTATTAAGCTTTCATACTGTCAAAATATATTCAGGATCCCTGAGGACCTCAGTTTGCATTTCTTTGTTGTGCAGACACAAGAATGTTGATCAGCTTTATGTCTGCATGTCAATATATTCTTCCTTGAGTTCTGCCAATTACACTAACTTGGCATTGAGCTCCTCTTGCCACAGGCTGGCATACAGCTCATGTGCTCGAGTATCCCAGTGGAATTCCCAGAGTTCAGATCAATCACACCTAGTCTCACTACAAGTGAGGTTGGACAGTGATGTATGTAGTAGGGAATTGGTGTGTGAATGGGATTAGCCCACAGGGACGTGCAATTGGGTGGGAAAGCAGAGCTAACATCTTCCTGTACTGTTCAGACAGATCACAAATCACAGAATAAACGGACGGCACTGAGAATATCTTTGGGTTTGTGCTCCATTGTAATGGCAGTGTTGACATTCACTGAATGCTACTATGAAGGTAAGATTTATATTACCGCATAAAGTAAGCCAGGTATGCCGCAGGTTTTAAGAGTAAGTGCTACTTATGTAGAAAAGATTGGCTACTTAACTGACATGAATCACTCTGTAGGCATTTGTCTTTCAGGTGTGTGCACAAGACTTGAGTCAGACAGAGGCTGGTGGAGCACTGTATGCTCCTGAAGTATACTTCTGTCCCTTACGTATGGGTGTAACATCAATATTTTATATCTAAATATTGATGAGTGTTCAGTGAGGTTTCTAACAGCCTTCTCAAGCCCTCACTCCTGTCAAGTGCTCAGCAGCTGACTCCCTGCTGCTCCCAGCACACCATCTGGAGAAGACCTTTTTGGCTCTTAGGACCTGCCACTGCTCCTTCCCTCTTTATGTTTGCTGTGACCAGGGTAAACTTGCAAGAGGCTTTCCAAGAGCAATATCCACTTTTCTCCAATATTCTCAACGTAAGTTTCACTGCCTTTTAAGACCTGGAGATTTGCATGAGTCACTCAGCAGTATATCTCGAAGTCTTCAGCTTGCTTTCTGATCCAAAATAGGAGTCCAATGTTTGCTGCGGCAAAAAATTAAGTATTACACTGGTCAATCCTTGGTTTATTTTTGGATACAGTGATTGCTCTAAATGTTTGTAAGAAGGTCATGATTGATCAAGCCATTCTTGCCTTCTTCCCATTGCCTTGCTGCAGCTTTCTTGATTGGAAATGTCTGTATCTGTCATCTACTACCTCTACTGTGTGACAACTGCTCGCCTCTTATTTTTAATACTTTTTGCTCTAATCACTGTCAAGTGGAGATGAACTACTTTTTTACTGTACTTACTGATTAGAACCTCAGGTGTATTCCACTGAAGACTGTAGAAAAGAACCCTTTAATGCTGGGCTAATCAACAATGGAGCACCCCAAACAGATGCTCCGTTCCTCATTACCAAGAAATCTAGCAGAGGCTCTACACCAGCGAGGAGGCAGTGCAAATTGTGGGGACTGCATGGCAACATGCTCTTAAAAAAAAAATAAAAACATTTACTGTAGAGTAAGCAATCATACCTTCTTCCTTTTGAGCTTTTATTAGATGGTCTCTGACAGTAAACAATCAGTCCTGCTGATGATCAGTGCTTTTTCATACTTACACCTTTCCTTTGGCGATAGCTGAGATAACCCTGCAAAGACTCTGTTCTGGAGGGATTGAATATAGCAGTAATGCGTGGAGAAAAGAATCACAAAAATTAGGAGAAAGTATCTGTGTGTGAAGCTACAGGTGCTGCATGTGACTTCTGGTACAAAATTTGGCCATTCTATTCACAAAACAGTATATGTGGCAGCCCAGCCATTTCTCCTTGGATTTTGTCTTCTCTGAGATGCAAGACAACAGCTGCTAAAAATACATTTTAAAAAGAATCCTGATACTTTACACGTGGTGATACGGACTTAAAAGAAGTGTCTGTGGAAGCTGTATTATGTTCAAACCTGAGACAGGGAACGATTCCTTAATTGGTGGAGGCGGATGACTTTGATCTTTTAAAAACCTAAAAATCAAGGTCTGCTAAAAACAGATACAGTGATAAAGTGACTAGATGAACACCAAGCTAAACGTGTGCAACAACAAGCAATCAAGAAAGCTGAAATGGAAAAAGCCCCGTGATGAACACGACTGCTTTGTGTAATATAAAAGCCTTTCCAAATGCTGTAGGGACATAATTAACTAAAGCTGCTGTAAACTTTGCCTGCTCTTCAGCTCTGCCTACCTATCCATTGAAGCCAGAATAGCTCAAGTGATTTGCTGGTGCCTGACTTGAGATGTTTGGGAATGTCCTGCTCCAGGGAGATCGGTTTATATTCCCTTGTTAAACTCCACTAGTTTACTGCATCTACAGAGCCCAAATAGATAGCTGCCTTACACACTGCCTGTTCCTTTGAGGATCCTGAAGAGGTAGTCTTGATCCTAACTAATTTCTTCTGGGAGACATAGTTAGCAAGCCAACCATTACATGACACCCTACTGTTTAGAAGCCTACCCTCTAGGGTTTTCAAAGGGGACTTAGAATTATGTCTCAGGGTCTGAGTTTCACAGTCGCTCTGTCCCTCTTACTGCAAACACGAATGCACAAGTCATATTGTCAGAAGGAAAAAACCCAGAAGAAGTTGCCTGACCTTGTGTTTAGGACAGTTACAAAGAGGGAAATGTCAGTTTTGAATGCTGTTGAGTGCTCATACATGGGTTTTGACGGCAGTTTCAAATGTATGCTTATGCTTCCATGATTTGAAACTTTAGTTCTGTTTCCTTCCAGAGAGAGACTCCTCTTGTCTGCCTGCTTTTTTTGACCCTTGGCTCTTGAATACTGAATTCTCTCTTTTTGCTAGGAATAGTTATTGGTGTAGGTGGACGAACTTTTCTGAATAACCACAAATAAAGTTGGTGTGAACTGTTATCATGTGAAAAGGACAAAATACACAAATTGTGTGAGTTTGCAGAATGTCATGAACCTGTCCACAGCATAGGCTGGTACTGCTGTAGGTCTCATCACTCTGCTGCTCACTCCACAAGCTAGAACAGATCAAGCAAGGCCACACAGATTCCTATGCAACAACACAGAAGCTCATAATTGACCCTGTAGGAGCTTCCTGTCCCTTGTGCCTATTTTTATCTCCAGCTGTGTATGACTGAAACAAAGAGAGGGGCACAGACCGCAGGAAAAGCAACAGGGAAAAGGACTGAAGGGTCAAAGGAGGACTGCAAAGCATGAAAGATATAAAATTCTGCAGTGCCTGTATTTCAGATGTCTGTTCTGCAAATATGTAAGAAAAACATACAAAAGAATGAGAAAAATCATGTAGTATCAGGAGATATGAGGAAGCTAGAGACAGGACTAACTGGTGTACGTGGACTGAGAAAAATGAGTTGACAAGACAATGAAACTAGAAATGTCAGTGATGAGAAGTATGACCTTCGTGGAAGATGTGAAAAAAAGGATGGAAGTCACAAAGTGACAATATGACACAGATGCACATTGTGTATAAAAAAGCACATTTCAGTCTCATTCTTCATGAATTTCACATTCACTAAACCCATTTGTGCAAGGTACTCTGTATCTTTGCAGCCTGCAGCCACAGGCTCTTTGTTTGATGATGGTTTCAATAAACATGCTGGCTGCAGGAGATATCATTCAAGGCAATAAGAGATCTGTTGATCACATCTCACACATCTTGCTAACCCCATGACCATCCTTAACAATTCTCCTGGGAGCAGTCAGTAGTTCCCCACCTTTAAGATGGGAAGGGATAGAGATCTGCAGGCAGAGCTTTGCTGATCAGTGTCCTCAACGTGAGACAAGAATAAAATACGAGTTGTCATCAGCCTTATCTAAATAGATCTGTAAAATTTTTGCCAGTAGGGTTTGAATCTTCAAAGGCTGTGGGGACTGTGCTCCACATTGGCTGTGTTAAGTCCCTCATCTCCGGTGCCTGATTGAACTCAGTACTACCATCACGGACAGCGCGTGCACCGTATCCTTGCCCTACTCTGAGAGTAGGCCTTGTAGCTTTATTTCTCAATATTTCCATCCCCAACTAGTCTCAATTTTTTCCCCTGATTTTGGGATTGCTTGAGAAACGGAGTCCTGATGTGCTCAGACCTCTGCCAGTTTGGGATAAGATATCAAAGGCACGAATAATTCTCCAAACTTTTCTTGTGGTCCTTTTAATACCTCCTTGTCTTACAGAGCACAGACATGGTCCTATTCAGTCCTTTTTTGCCATGGTGTGGACAGAGTCTTGTATTTCTGGTACTCCCTCATCCTGAGGAAGAAAGAAGGGTGGAGATAAATTTTTAGAGCTCCGAGCTCTCAGTGAGTCTGTCTGCCTTTCAAAGTTTTGGATAGTCGTGTTTTCTCTTGTAGTCTTTTCCTTAGCTCTAATGAAACTTTTCTTTGTTACTCCCAACTTGTAAGATGTCTTGCTCTTTGTGAAAATTCAGTTAGTTTACTGGAAGTATTTTGCGTCACACATTTTAAGTTCTGTAAACCTTTGCGGTGGTAGGCTTTTCAGAATTCACAGTTGTAACTTGCTCTCTGCTCAGCTGTCAGAATTAAGAGGGATCTGTATTTACTTCCAGTGTAGTGATGAGGTTCCCCCCTAGAGAGGTCTTCTGCGAGGCATGTCCATTATGTCTTATCCATGAATTACAGTAAAATTCTGCTGAAGTTAATTGTGGTATATGACCTGACATATGGTTTTGTATGAAGTTACATACTTCAGGCTGTGGCTACCCAACACTGGTTGAGAACAGTTTACCAACCATGCAGGCAGTGGATGCATGTGAAGAAACACTTCTTCCTGTAGACTTCTGGGTCCTTCGATGGACATTTCCTTCCTATGTCTAGTGACAGAAGAATGCAAGTTAAACCAGGATGTATGCTTTGGCTTCCTGCACAGTCTATAAGCCCAAAGAAAATTCTCAATGCATGTAAAAGTGCCACGACTGAGAACAGTGTAATAAGCCTGTGAGAGTTTTAAGGGAAGAAGCTGTTGAACCTGAAGACATAATGCAGTGTCTGTGTATGCTGGCAGAAAGGGATCCTTGAGTCGAAAAGCAATATGCTGGTGAGACTGATGAACTCTGTATGACATCAGCTCACTTCTCTTCCACCTTTCTGGTTCCCGGAACAATTCCACAGAAAATCAAAGTAAAAAGCTTCAGCAGTCACGAAGGGCAATTAAAGACTATTTTAGATCTCATAATCCTGAAATGGAGTGTTCCTCAGTGGATTTGTTTCCAATAAAAACACAAAGTACCTAGCATGCCATTCCCAGTGGGAAGGAAGATCAGGACTTCTGATTGGAAATGGTGGCGTGGTAACAAACTTCATGAAAGCTTTTTCTCCCTTCCATCAATCTTTTCAAGTTCAGAAGTTCTGGCAGGGCCAGTACTTCCAGTACTTGTCTATGAATCTGTTCGCTCATCTGCTCCCAAGCTTCACTGGAGTTCATAAAAGCCTGAAAATCAAACTGAAAGTTTCATAAGGATGCCCCAATTTTGGTGTCACTTTCTTCACGTTGTTTCACCACTGCCTTTTTGTTAACTTTCTCTTTGCTCGGGCTGTCGGTATATTGTATTCCTTTCACACTTACCTTCATCAGTAATGGATCTACTCTACTTTCTTTTACAAGAGGTAATTCTATACCAGTTCTTTATTTACATCTGATTTCCTATGATCTTATCTTTTACTTCTTTAAATTTATACTCTGCATCTGTAATGCATAACACTTTTGCATGTATTTAGATCTCAGAATCTTTTAAATGTGTGCTGATAGACTTTCAGATAGTTTAACGTGTATCCAAGCAGAATATAGCTGCTGGGCTCAACCCATCACTACAGTTTTGCAGTGCCCACTAACAGAGTACAACATGCAGACTTCTACTTGCCTGGAGCTGTCTTCAGTTAGAGATTGCATTGCTTCAATTATACAAATTTATAAACTCACTGGCATAGATGTAGCTCTATTACTTTAAAGTACTTTCTATCCTTTATTTTATATTATTATTTCTGTAAAGTAGGGAGATTTATATCAATGTGAATTTGCCTTTAGCAGGGCTTTTGCTGGCTATAACTGCACTGACAGCAAAACGTTATTTGTGGAATACGTTTACTTATTACATCTAAATGCTTTACAGGTAACATGTTTCATTATATGATCTACTTTTCTCAACATCTTAACTGGTTTAATTTTTATTTTCTTGGCTTGGGGAGTGGGATTAATGGTGGAGTTATGTGCATTATTTCTTTCTACAAGCATGATCTGCACATTGTGTTACCCGTTCCATGTTTTTCTGTAAGGCTCCAGCTAAATCAAAGAAGGCTGTTCAAGAAGGAAGAAACAGGAAGCAAAACAATAACAGAGATAAGCAGATTGTGAGAAGAACTATTAGCCGGAGATGCTCCTGGTAAGATCCTACCATGGTTTACCATCCCCAGTGCTGAAAGTCTAGGATCAGATAATCTGATCTTTAAAGACCATGTGAAGTGAGAAGCACTGAACAGATTTTTGCATATTTTGCTACAGAGATGCACCTGTGAAACAGAGATGCAGAACTGCAGCAAGCAGACTGGTTGTCCCACCCAATAAATGGGAATAAACCTGTATTATTGGCAGTGGATGTAAACTTAGGACAGGAGGTATGCGTACGGAACTCTGCTTTCTTCGCTCATCTTCCTATATACTCTATCCTTTCAGCAATTATTATTTTTTGTTTTGTTTTTCTATTTTTCCTTTGAAGAAGCTGTTTCTTGAGCTTCTGCTGTCCATCAGTTACAGGTCACTGGAGATAAAAGTCTTGCAAGTTCCAAACCCATATGTGACTGACAGGTTAAAATGGCTGTTAAACAGGAGAATACAATACAAGACTCAGTGACAAGGCTGGAGGGTAAAACTGATTCCAAAGAATGACACTTTGAAAGGGGAGAAAAAAACTAGTTACAACTATCTGGTCAGAATAACACTTGGCTATGTATTGTGGCTACATCAGCCAAAAAGATTTTAAATAAGTTATTTTGGAAATGATATTAACATCTTTCATTGTAAGATACAGGACTTTTCCTAACAAAATTGAAAAAACCCTGTGTATTTGTGTTACACACTTTTTATGTTTAGGCTATTTACAGAGTGGATAGTGTAACTTTATTCTGTGGTTTAATAGGTTAGTTTTCTGCCTAATACAGGTTATTGTTGGAAATGAACCCTCTCCAAAGGCATTGTTCTTCTGTTGTTCTGTAGTCTTAGCCATATGTTTCCACATACAAGATTCCAGAGTTTACTGAAAGCACAACTTTTTTCTCCATCTTTAATCACATTATGCCTGCTAATGTACATCTTGCTGACTATGATAGTGCAGTAGTAAAGGAAGGAATGAAAATATTCACCAGAGAAGACATTCTTCAGTTAAAGTTCTAGCTGCAGCATGAATTAATCTCTATTTCACACAACAAATACTGTGGCAGTATTTCTCAGTTACCAGTTGCCTGTCTGCTTGCCCGCCTGGCTACCTGGTCCCAGGGACTGTTTATGCCATGGCTCCCTTATGCAAGCTCCCAGTGCCAGGGGCTTGCGCTCCATGGTATGCCTGAGGACTAACTGAATGCTACAGTTCTACAAAGTGAGTAAGTTACGAGTGATCTGAAGCAGTGTCTGACTGTATATTTAGACAGGTGGCAATGCTTTTCAGTATGAAGTCAAACTTGATGAGACTGCTAGGATCTTGAAATAGAATCTACGTAACAACCATGACATCTGCAAAATCTGCCATTACTCCTGTACAGAACACAACTTCCATTGCCCATCTTTATAATTAAATATTGGTTCAACAAGGCTGCGCTAATTAGATACACAAACAATTTTTTTATGTTGACTCTTGGTAGTGTCACCTATGTTCTCTCCTTCCTTTTGTGTACTCAGTATTCTGCAAGGTATCAGCAACCCTTGATGAGTTTTTACCTCCTTTTTAGCACAACTGGAGATATTAAAACCATCTATTTTTTATTAGGTTATCTTCCCTACACAGAACATGTATTTTTTTAATCACGGAATTTCTTAAGTGAATGTTTTTAGATTTAGTATTTGGATGTAGTGTTATTATGATTTCTACCAATACAGGACTCAAATGCACTAAGATCTATGCAGACAAATAGTGACAACTGATCCCTACAAACAAGATTGAATAATATCAATAAATAAAATTAGTAAATATCATGAAGGTAACTTGATTAAATTAGTAAAATAACACAGACCAAGTCTTCGGTTTCATAGCAGTCCAATAAATGTCATATAGCTATCACTTTGCTTTTGTGATTAGAGACATAACTGTTAATTATGCAGATGTTACTATCAAAGAAACATCAAACTTTTTGTCAGAGATTTTTAAGTTGCTTAGATATGAGTGAAAGAATAAGGAGAAAAAATGTATAATACAGTAAAAGCTGTTATCAACAAGAAGTAATATATTTATTCTGCAACAAAACTACACAGATCTACTGCTATGTGTTTCAACTAACTTCTTGAACTCCTACAGAACAAGTATATATAACAGGTATTTGGCATTGGTTCTTTAAAACCTGATTAGAGATGAAAACACTACTTTTCCTTTGACTCCATCACCAAACATATCTTCAAGTGTTGAAAAAAATTGTTGCAACGCATTTTACTTACCCTCATCCTTCCATTTCTTATTGCTGGTCCATCTTCTGCTAACCTCAGCACATACAAATCCATTTTGTACTCCCTTCCTCCTCGAATACTAAACCCAAAACCTTTGGCTCCTTTCTCCAAATCAACAGTGAAATAATCAAAGTCCTGTATAGAAAAATACAAAATGAAAGACAATTAACCATGTGAATGTCATGCTACACATTCCAGAAAACTTTGAAATCCATCTCTTCAAAAGTTCATCTATCCAATTGATATAAGCAAAGGGACCTTCAAAGCACACTTCTGCACTGACAGACTGTGGCCATTTCTGAAAAGCGACTTTAGCAAAATGTAAATGCCTAAGTCCAAACCACCCTGAAAGGGCAACTTCCAGCAGCTGCCTGGTACCAAAAGCTTTCTAGATGGTTTCCATATTCACCTTCAATACTTTCATGGCACCCGAGTATAAGTGCTTATGTCCACGCAGAAGTGCTGATTTGGCAAGTGAGTTGGCAGGCAGTTCCTGTGTAAGCATCATCACAACTACAAATTAGTAGGAGAGACACTTCCTAAATTCCCAGCAGAACTTAACATGATCAGCATGCTGGACTGCATGGAGTCACAAAGTACAGCAATTCTCATCACTCTGGTTAAAACATGTGCCTTGAGGAGGAGGGGCGAAGCAGGAGATTTGTTTCACCCTTTTTGTGTCCTGCAGGGACTTAGATTTGCCTTTACCATTTTTCCTTGGTGGACCCTAACTACCACCCCATAGAGGGGTCTGGGTGGAAACTTGCTCTGTTACTTCTGATCCATTGGCAGCCAAGAGTGCAAGAGCCATGGGAGCAGGAGAAAAACAAGAGCAAGCCTGAGCAGTGTGGACCAGTCGTTAGAGAATTAAACTGGAGATGGTGAGAAACAGGCAGTCTAAGCATCTCTCCAGATGCTAAAAAGCATCTTGTAGGGTATGCACATGGGGATAGGGATTTGCTAGTTAGATGCTGAAATGCATAAAATTTTCAGAGGGTTCTCTGGATCCCGCTTAAGAATTTGGATATTTTCATTGATATGGTTTATGTGTCTGGCTTCGAAAATATGGACATAGAAACCATCTATATATGGTTCCATCATATAGTGTCCAGAAGTTTACAGTCTCTTATTCACTATTTTTCTGACCTCTGTTTTTTTCTGCCTTTATGTAAGGAGAAAGGCAGATTTTTGAAAGTCTGAATTTTGGGCTAAATCTTCAAACCTTCAGAGCTGTCAGTAAATATTTGTCATCAGCAGAGTCTTGTCCAAGGTAACGTAACTCTTCATCTATGGTTTATTTCTTTGAATTTGTAAGATCATGCCTGATGTCAAAGAAACTTGTTGCACAAGCTAGTTTCTCCTCATCCAGGCTATTACCAACAGAAATGTAATTTTATTGGTCAGGATTCAGAGTTATTTATTTATTTAATCAGGTGAGCTAAAATCTTCGTTTTCAACGATGCTGTAGAAATGCAGTCTGACCTAAGCACATACACTGTTTGATGACTGTACTGTGTTCCTAGGAACAAAAAAATTCCTCTGGTGATGCAAAGGCAGCTTATTTTAGAACTTCTAACTCTCCATTCCTTTAACATTATAGTCACACAATTATAAATGTAGTATTATTATTTGACAGATCACATGGTTCTTCATTAATATTAATGGTTTTGAAGTAATTTCCTCTACAGAGAAAGAGTAACTCGGACTAAAAACAAGAAAGGTGCCTTTTTCTTCTATAATGTCATCTTTTTTACTGATATACACGATCTCTCCCTACAACCCTAATGCTTTCTTTTTAGGAGTGCTTCTAAGTATTTCAGTTTGTACCTGGGGCTGCCGGTACTCTGACAGAGGGTATTGCCTGGTGTCGGGAGAATGCTGCCTGTAATCCATCAAGGGTGGCTGCCTGTAGTCGAGAGGCGGTGGCTGCTGGTAGTCCATCACCGGAGGATGCCGGTAGTCCAGCGGAGGCTGTCGGTAGTCCGTTGAGGACTGCCTGTAGTCTGTAAATGGAGGTTGCCTGATATCAGGTTTCACATCCTGCCTGGCTTTTACTTCTGACCTATAACTGAGAAAGGCAAAACGATGTCGTTTCAGAAAGTGGCAAAACATAAAGAATATGTATTACATGCCGTATCGAGGAGTGAAAGCAAACTGCCTGACCGCAAAATTGCATAAACCAAATTCCCACAGAGAAGCAAAAACTTTCAAGGGTAAATAGTTGAGGCATCCAAAAACAGCGAGTGCTTTTGAAACATGGACATAAGCAATTTTCCCTCAAGTCATACAGTGCAATTTTCCAGCTCCTATCAGTGAGATCAGGATTAGGCTCAAAGGAACAGGAATAGGAAGAGCATCTTGATTCCCACTTATCTTGCCTACTTGGAATACAAAAGTGCCTGTGAAAACACCCACAATACTCACTACAAAATAATGCACTGAGTTTATAAAGTGCTTTTTTTCCAGAATTGAGCTTTCTACAGAGTAAATAAAACATCAGTGCAGACATCTATAGCGCCTCCATTTCATTGACAGAAACTATTATTGTGAACTTCTTAAGGTTAAAAAAGGATACATTCTTTGTACTAGCTGTTATTTTAATGAAAGGTATTATTTGATATAACATCTGTTAATAAAACAAATCCAAAACATATCCGACACTAGCTACTATGAAGAAAATTAACCCCATCCCAGCCAAAATGAGCACAGGAATTGATAACTAGTCAAATATTGCTTTAATTGGTAACTGGTTACAGGAAGGTGAGTCCTAATATTTCAAAGAAAAAGTGATTTTCTGTAACACAGTGACTAGTTAACTAATTTTACTCAGACGGGAATGAGTAGCTCCCTTACCACATGGAAATCAGTGCGTAATGTCATTTCACACTTCAGGGTGCAGTAAGGACTAGTTCTTACTGCAAACCTCTGTACCTCAGCCGTGTAACCTGCTAAATGGGCACAAAGGAAGTCCTGAAGCTTTTTAGCAAAGTAATTCTGTAATAATGGTTTGAGTTAGATTTAACAATAGTTTTCACGCAGTGGACATTTTTACACTCTTGCCCAGGTGCCAAAGGAAATGTTTTTTTCCTATACAGGAAATACACACTTCCAGCTCTGCTTTAATAATGGTCTGGAAGTTTTCAGTCAACCAAGTGACCATATACATGTACAGACGCAGGTACATGGACACATATAGACTGTGAAAGGGATTTTGAAATGTACTTGGTGATTAAAAAAAATTACATTCTGAAAAAATGAGCGCATTGTTTTTGATTATGCTAATTTATTTTATGAAAAGATAATCTAAACATTTCAAAATATTTCAGACATGTTTCAAAACTTCATGACTTTATTAGTACAGTTACAGTAACACTATGGCAAATCTTCCTAGACACTAGCTTTAATTAGCTGAATGTCTAACCAGACACAAAAATATCAGAACTATTTCCCTTTGACTCTTCTGAGAAAATAGCCTGCTGCCACATGTTCTTTTAAAACCTCTGCATGTATACATGCAATCCTCTTTCTTTACTCAGTGTCATGATCCTATAAAAAGAAGATGGAGAACAAACAGGCTTACTGTGATACTGAGCCTTATTAATATTGGAAGTAAAAATACTAGCTAGTACGCCTAAGAGTTTTAGATATCTAATAGTATTTTGATTTTGATACAGAAACAATGTACGTGGTTATATAAACAAGCTGTAATCTGACATAAAACCTATCGAAAAATGATGCTATATGAACTAGCAATAACGGACCTTTTCCTGGCATAAAAGCCATCCTTAGGCAGGTTCCCAATATACCACCACAGTGGTATCTCAGAAGATGCTTTTATTTACAGTTGGAGGCACTGTAATTTTTGCTGAATATGTAAATGGTGACATGACCAATTATAGCTTACGCTTTTCAGTAAAACTATTCCAGAATTTCTCCTTGGAACTTTAATTAATATAGTTTACTGGTCCTCTCTGAAAGTTCCCAATTCAACAGACATTTAATACTGACTTACAGCTGCACAGAGAGATTTTTGTCAAAGCTTTGCACTGGATTTTGTCAGAAACATATGTCTTCTAGGAGATGATGACTTTTGGAAAAAGTACTCGATGAAATATAAGGCAAAGAAATTTGCCAAGTGTGACTAATTGAGAGAAAATAATTTCGGGCAAGTGAAAGTGCTACATCTGTTAAGCAAGGAGAATTAGAGGGCATAGTGTCTAGATCATAACTGAACTCATGTTTATCTCCAGAAGCAAAAAGTTACAATCCTGTAAGGAGCATCTATTATTTGGGGAAGCGGGTCTTGATGAAGTATGTTGGTTCTTGAAAGTTAGCATAATGACAGTCAGTGTAATCAGCCTCATTTAACATGGCAAAAATTAATCCAAATACTAAATAGTGTGGATTGGAGATCACAGGAAGCTGTATCACCCCACAGCCTGAGCATGCTTTTAATATAGCTGGTCACAAAATTTCTATTCCCTTACCATTTAATTTCCATTGCTGATAAATTTATCAATGCATATGCATAAATTACATATGAGAAATTGGCTAGAAAATGATACACTATAGATAAAACCTGTTATAAAAATATCTTCCTGACCTCAGAACTCTAACAGACAAATAAAAAAAAAATAAAATAAAATAATAAAAAAAAGAAATAAATGTTTCATTAAAACAAAGGCTACCTCACGATCAGATACTGATATTCCTCTGTTTTGTAAGTTGTAGTGATAAATGAAAGTAGTATGTTAGCAATGAAACTGTTAGCAAGGAATACTGCAGTGTTTGGTTCCTTGGCAAGCATCCTGACAGATGTTTGAGGAAGGCTGGCTAGACTCTTGTTCATAACAACGTGTTTCATACCTGAACCAGACTTGCAGCTCACCCCGGCACGCACAACTCATGCCCTGCGAGCGCAATCATGGGACCGTGGCCTCTCAAAGCCCCACAAGTGACGGCTCACAGCTGCCAGAAACAGCATGAAGACCCAGCACAAGGGTGTCCCGTGGTCCTTACAGGAGGCTGGAGGAGCTGCTCTTACCTGTTTTCGTGTCCCTGCAGCTGGAGGGGCTGCGGAGGCGGTGGCTGGGTGGCGGGGCTGTGCTGGGCGACGGGGCTCTGCTGTGCCAGGGGGCTCTGCTGGGCCATGGGGCTGTGCTGCTGGGCCATGGGGCTCTGCTTCTCCGAGCTGGGGGCTGAGGCTGGGCTGTTCAGCTCTGCGTAAGGGGAAGCTGGAGATTAAAGACCTGTCACAGCACGGCATTTAATAAAGGGCAAAGGTAGACAATAATAATTTCTGGTCACACACTACCTCTGAATATTTATGCTTTGTCGCTTTTACTCTCTTGGGTTATAACTGGATTTTAAGACATCTGAACCTAATGTGCGCCTTTTGATAGTCTGTGGGATCTGCAGTCTTGGTCACTTCTATAACTCCGGTTGACACCTCCATTATTTAAAACCCAATTGAACAAGGCAAATTGCTTCCATGTTTAATGTTTTCTTTTAAAGCCTAGAAATACTGATCATAGAATCATAGAACAGTTTGTGTTGGAAGGGACCTTTAAAGGTCATCTAGTCCACCCCCTGCAATGAGCGGGGCCATCTTCACCTGGATCGGGTTGCTCAGAGCTCTATCCAGCCTGAGCTTGAATGTTTCCAGGGATGGGGCATCTACCATGGTGTATAGGCAACCTGTTCCAGTGCTTCACCACCCTCATTGTAAAAAATGCCTTCCTTATATCTAGTCTGAATCTATCCTCTTTTAGTTTAAAACCATTACGCCTTGTCCTATCACAACAGGCCCTGCTAAAAAGTTTGTCCTCATCTTATTTATAAGCCACCATTAACTACCAAAAGGCTGCTATAAGGTCTCCCTGAAACCTTCTCTTCTCCAAGCTGAACAACCCCAACTCTCTCAGCCTTTCCTCATAGGAGAGCTGTTCCATCCCTCTGATCATTTTTGTGACCCTCC